>BSBK01000426.1:600000-1002500 GCA_027943335.1 Chamaecyparis obtusa | reverse complement strand
ACTTTATAGACATATACCAACTAAGTATGCAGAGAATAACAAAATATGTCTATTAATATTAAAGGCTTGATCCATTTGCAAATTTTCTTTCTTTTATAAATTATATTTAGATGGATAGATTACTAGTTAAAGCGTCAAGCAAAAGCAACAAAACAAATGTTCAAGGTCAGATCAAATGAAAAATAAACATATAACACTACAATTTGTATGTGTCCATGTATCAGTTGATTAAAAGATGAACAAGAACCACATAAACTTTCAACCAATGACTAGCAAAGAATTGCCATAATCACAAACATATACAGGAGACATAATTTACCTCGTCCAATGAAGCATTTCCTGTTCTTTCTCTAATTCCATTAACAATGACTTCTACTTGTCTAGCACCTACATATGCACCATTGAATCTGATGTTTAATTCTTCTCACTCCCACATTAGGGCTCATTTCACTTTAACTCATCTTTAAGTGTGGTTAGCATGATGGAAGGTCTTGAGTTAAACTTTCCCTCCAATAATGGAATTGAAACATTTAGTTTCATTTGGATTTCACAAAAAATGAAAATTTTTCTCTTTAAAATCAACATTAAATAAAAAAGCTTTTCCTTTAAAAATCTATAGATGTTTTACCTTTAAAAAAAAAATTATAATACAAACCAATAGACAAAGTAAACTATTTTTGGCTTTTTCTAACATTTAACTCTTAATTTTCACAAAAAGAAATAATGTCGTTGTGTAAAGCAATTTTTTATGCTGAAGGCAAAATTTTGACTACAGAAGCATGGATCAATGAGTTTGACTCAATAAATACATAGTTAAATCCTGATAGCAATAGCAATATCATAATTTGACTTGTAGTGGAAAATATCCTTACAAAAATTCACTTAAGTGGAAGTTTAGTGAAATAGTTCAACCAATTTTGGTAGTTTTGCATGCTTCCTCGTGAATAAGAAATTGCTCCAAAAAATTAGTTATGATTCAGAGTGTTATAATGCAACACTTAAAACCTTGTGACTCCACAACTTGGCAAGCCCAAATTTTACTTAGACTTAGTGACTCAGTCAATATGATCCCTTTAAATGCAATAGAATAGTTAATTTATCTTTGGAGGCCTCTTGCAATGAGTGGTTCAAAATACTAAAATATGAAAGAATATAAACCTTGGGGAAAGAAAGAAAATGTACTATCCCAAATATGAAATCAAATGCCACCTAAGATATCACATATAATACCATCTTAAATTTAATAAAGATTCAATGAAAATAAAATAAGAATAAACACATTCCAATATATCTATTCAAGAGTATGTAAAACAAAGAAATTGGATTGTAATATTTACACACTAGGATGCACAGGTCAAGGTGACAAAGTATCCCAAGAGAAGTTGAATTGCATGTAAGAGACAAGACATTTAGTAAACTCATCCTAATGAGAGATATGGCACATAATAATATCAATCAAGGATATGAATGATGTAAAGATGATAAAGAGTTATATCAATCAAAGGAGTTGATATGTCCTCTTATTCATAATTTACCTAAGTAAATATAAGGTGCAATTGTATATTACCCCAACATTATGGACCAAGTAATTACTAATTACTTGATACCTATAAAATTGTTACCTATATTATTGGTATTTACCTTCTACCCTTGCCCTTGTTTTGATGTGATTTTGGCGACAAATTTTGGCGACAAATTTAGTCATTTTTATTTGTGACTAATTATTTAGTTGTGCTCTTTATCTAGTGGTGACAAAATTGGTCATTTATTTACTCATTTTTATTTGCCTAACCAATTATTTAATTATGATTTTATTCGATGACCAAATTAGTCATTTATTTAGTCATTTATACTTGTGAATTGCAAAAAAAAGTAGAATTTAGTCATTTCTAGTCATGTGACTAAAAATTTTAGTCACATAGTCATTTATTTACCAAATTATACTAGTGTTTGATGAGAAGATTATGTACAAATTTAATTCTTTACTTGTCTATATATTAGTGATGTTATCTTTGGACAATTGTAAATTTATGGTGAAGGTTAATAAGATTGTCAGACTTAAATAAGATTACATAGATGTTCATGCTCTTGGCATACACTTACAATAATGTGTAGCACTAATTTGAAAAGGATTGATGGACAACAAGTATATGATTGATGATGGTAACACTTCATGATTGGAACATAGTGTCTTCAAATGACTGGTCTTGGGTTGAGGTTTCACTAACTTGTGAGTGTTTCATTCATCATTACTATGAAGATCATAAGAAGAAAATAGAGGTATGAGAAGGATTATCATTCAAGATATCCTTAGAAGTTTTGTAGGGTATTTAAGATTCAAGTGATTATCTACATATGTTTGCAGATCAAGAACACTTATGATGCATTTTTTATATTTTCTTGAGCTAATATAGTTATGTTGTTGCATATAGGTGTGTGTTTTGACATTGTAATGCAGAACTTATAGCAGTATGAAAGAATAAAGGTTGATAATTTTGTCAAAAGATTAAAGATCAGTGATTGTTCAACCATAAAAGAACAAGAGTGGTAAAATAGATATGAAGACAAGGTAATTATTAAAAATCCTTCCACTTTTAGTCTTTATGTATACCGAAGTATGTAATTTTGAACTTTTCAATTGAACTTCAAGTTTGAAACTTCACCAATTCAAGGTTCATTTTACATATGTACATATCCCAACTCTTCTTTGAGTCTTGAATCTTTGTTGAATGTAAATTTTAGAAGTGTAAAGCAAGTTGGTTGGTATTGAACTTAAACCATTGTACCTCTTGTTTGGTTCAACATGTGTGGTTCTTCACACATGAGAATATAAAGGCAAAGTGATAAATGAAGGGTAATAATTGAAAGGAAGCATATTCTAGGCATTTTATGAAGTTTAAATCTTTAAACCCTCAATGAATAAAAGGTAATGATTATATGGAAAGGTTTAAAGATTTAAACTTCATAAAATGCCTAGAATATGCTTTGACATTATCAAGTGTGAAGCTTTCAGTCATATCAATGTTTGTTACTCACATGGCACATACAAATAAGGGGAGTATTAATGTTATTATTGGTCAAAATAGTCCAATGTGCTAGTATGAAAGAGTTATGGTGGATAATTGTGATTGTAATAAAGTAGTTGATGAAAGATGAAGAACACTGAAAGGTATGTAGATAGGACACTTTTACAAGGATAAGAATATTTTTGTATCTTTGACAAGAAAAATACAAATTGGAGGGAATTTCACATCAGTGATAGAAGATTGCACAGTCATGACATTGATAATAGTATTCCAACAAGAGATTTTAAAGTAGCAGATGCACAAGTCATGATTTGTCACAATGATAGAGCATTTGTAGTTGTCATCTATTTGCAAGTGGTACAAGAAGTCAAGTATATGATTTGTATTATGGTGGGAACCTATCAAAGTGCAGTAAATGGAATTGTGAAAATTACTTAATGTGATGACAACATGAGGTTGAATCTGATTTATGGAGCATAAAAAGTGTTAGTTTTGATCCAATGTATCTAGGTGTTCACAAGAAACTGGTCTAAAAGTATGTCTTTGGGTGTGCATACAAAAATTATTTATCACAAGGAATTCAAAGATACACAAAGGTGTGAATGCATAGTATGATAGGAATTTCTAAGATTTTAGATTTCCATACTCAAGGTGAGCTAAGTATGGATTTATCATCGCTTTGTCATATGTTGTCAAAAAGGGGGAGAAGAAAGAGAAAGAGTAGAGTTTTGACATCAATGCCAAAGGTGGAGTTTGTTGACTTTGGCAATAGTTTTCATTGATTTCAAAAGGTTGTCAGGTTAGTTGCGGTTGGCATGCCCAAAAGTTGGGCAAAAACACACCAACAATTTTTTTTCTTTTGGACAAAGGTTTACTATGTTGCACATATAAAATTTGACTAACTAGGTAAACTTTACAGTTCTAGCTATTTGAAGAGAACCTTGAACAATTCCCAAGGGGCATCATTGACTTGGTCAACCTCCCTCTAGGTTTAAAGTCACTAATTATTTTACTAATAGGAGCACTATAGTGGAAATTAGGTTGGCTACGATTGACTAAAATTAACCCTCTAATGATAAAATACATAACTTTTTCTCTAATAAAATTTTAATTGCATTCACATTTTATTAAGTTCCTAATTGAATAGGAATTGATCCAGGGTTGAATAATCTAACTATCAATTACATAATTATCATATTTTAAATAACCTATTATAAAGTTTCACATTAAATTAATCTTATTAAATGTTATTTGGAATATAACAATATTTAAGTTGATAGCAATTCCAATTATTAAATTAATTTAATTTAACCTTGAAGAATAAATTTAATAAACTTATTTAACTATTAAAGTTTATTACACAAATATTTAAACTTATAACCTTAATAAACTTATTTAGTTCAATTATTGACTTAATCAATTAAGTTACTAAACCCAATATGGTTAATTAAACTTTCTTCACAATAAAGTGTAGAATAAAATTAAATCCAATCTAAATGAACTTATTGGATTAAAAATCCCAAAAAGCAACCCATCAATAATGGTCACATAAAAAAAAAAATCTTTTTAAAAAATATTAGATTTAATTAGGAAATCAATTTCCACTTCTCACTGGAGCTCTCGCTTTTAGACTATCTAGGCTACCATTACGGAGCCCAAGATGGCTCTTTTTGCTTGGTGTTTACTTTTCCAAGGTATTCTTGTAGGACCTAGGCTCAAACATCTGGGTGTTCATGACCTCGATGTCCTTTCTGTGGTCACCTTGAGACATTTTTGCACATCTTCTGGTTCTGTAGGAGAGCTCAATAGTACTAGCAATGGATTCATGATTTTTTCAAACCTTTTAGGCCCGAGCCTTTCTCATGACATATGATTGTCTTAGGAGATTCTCCCAGACTTCCCTCCAAGTTTACCCAGATTTGGCATACTTTCAGGAAGGAGATTTTGTTCACTTTGTGGAAAGATAGGAATGTTGTTATTTTTTCTCACAGCTTTCTTGATACGAATGTTGCTCTATATAACAAGGCTTGCATATGTAATAATGTCATGATGCAGATTCAGGTTCAAGCTAATAAAGTGGCTCTTGAGGTGGCTCACCTGCAAGAGCTGCTCAATCACTAGGGCAATGCCCCCTACACTGTTGCCATGGTTCCTCTGGATGCCATCCTTGCTGAAGGTACTCCCCCCAGAGGACGTCATTGTGGTGCAGCTCTTCGGATCACCGCTCTCGTACCCCGCGGTCTCAGGCTCCCCACCACCACTCTCCTAGAGGTGGCGATGATGGTTGGTGGTGCTGCTCAGCTTCCCCGCCTCATCGTGCTTCTAGGTGGTCTCTAGCTCCAGCTCAGTCTGTCCCTCCTGATGCTCCTGGCAACCATCATGGCTCTGATTGGCATCATGCCACCTCCTCTAAGTTTCCCCGCTTGGCGCTGGCCATTTCTCCACCCAGGGCGGAAGAGAATGAGAAGAAAGAAGTTGAATATGATGGTTGGTTGCTTCCCGACCCCCCTGTTAACCCCAATGATGTGTGGGGTTCTGATGATAAAGATCCTCCTCCTTTTGGCACTGCTCTTGCTGCTTAAAGGCTTTATGCCTTTTTTTTTTATGAATAGTTGTTAACTGTTTGTAGCTTCGCCATGTGAACTCTGCGGGGTGATTTTTATGTCCCCCAACCCCTTTTTTGTGAATATGTAACTTTAATATTTTTATTAATAGAAAAGGCACTATTCATCAAAAAAAAAATTCCTTCAAAGTCAAATAAGGCAACTAAGTTAAATTAATTGGAAAATCAAATTTCCCTCCTAAAGTCAATTATAGTAACTAAATTAAAGTTGATAACTTTTAGATTCTAATTTGAAAATAAATTCTATAAATATCTATTTTTATCTTTACAATTTTTACTAATTTACTTTTTCCTCTCTTCATTTTATTTCCTCTTCTTCATTTGCAGGTTGCAGGTTTTTCAACAATGGAGGAAGCTAAGAATATATATATAAACTTCTGACTTTCTATTATCCTACAATTTTTCTTTTGTCTCGACTCATGGTTTAATCCACTGTTTTAAATATTATATTTTTTTTATTTATAAAATAAACAAATTGATGTATTTTTTTATATAACTCCATATTGGGGAGGGGGTGTCGAACCCTAAGGGTTGCGACCCCATATGGGGTCACAGTCCCCAAAGGGGCTACGACCTCATATGGGGTCGCAGACCCTTCAAGGCCTATGGCCTCATATGGGGTCGTAGTCCCTAAAGGGACTATGGTCTCATATAGTGCCGTAGACCCACAAGGCCTACAACCACCCATAAATTTAGGGGAACGAGGTGAGGCATTTAGCCCCCCATCCCAAATTTGATTTTTTTGAAATATTTTTTTTGTTTTTGACCCATAAGGCCTGTAACCACCCATAAATTTAGGGAAATGGAGTGAGGCATCTATCCCCCCATCCCAAATTTGATTTTTTTTTTTTTTAAATTTAATTTTTAATTAATTAGTTATTTTTTTAAAACTCTGTTAAAAAACCAAAGACTTGGTCAAAATAAAACTATTTAATATTTATTATGTGTGTTTGTGCATGATCATAATCATAATTAGAATTGAATCTTCTCAAAAGATTATATTTAATTTATTCATATTCATGAGATGTAAATTAATTTCTTTTTTTTGAAATATATATAGATAGATAGATAGATAGATAAATATATATATATATATATATATATATATATATATATATATATATATATATATATATATATATATATATATATATATATATATATATATATATATATATATATATATATATATATATATATATATATATATATTTATATATATTTATATTTATATATATATATTTATATATAAATATATTCATGTGTCACTAAAGAAAAATATTTATAGATTTAATATTTTTAACAAATAATAGAATAAGTTTAACCAAAATTGTATAATAATTATTTATATGCATGTATTTTCCACTTGGGCATATATGCATATAAATATTGTTATGTAAACCAAATGTTCATTTTTCTTTCAATAAGAATAAATATTATTTTAGGATCCATTAAAGGGCTTAGGAAATAATTTAATAACTTTTTTTTAAATAAATATTCTCTCAAGATGATAGATAATTTTAACATTTAAATATGAACTATTACTTTCTTTTAACCATAATGAAAACTTTGTTTTGAGATAAATAAATAACTTAAATTAACTTCATTAAAACTACACATATTATTTCAAGGCAAGGAAATAAATATTATGACAAATATTATTTTACAAGAAATTGAATAAAACTTTTTATTTGTATATTTATTTAAAATAACTTCTTACAACTTTCAACTTTCTGAATACATCAAATACCCTTCTTTACAAAAGTCATGAAATACATGATAGCCACATGGCTAGGGACAAAAATCTACACCAAAATTAGAGAACTTCCCAAAACTATATCTCAAGATTTTTCCATAGGATCTAAGCATAACCCTGCATAAAAATATAGGTTGACCATGGAAGCTCACCTCCCAACCTAGGCCTTTTCAAGGCCACCCCTAAGCTAGGGGAGTAAAGAGTGAACAGGTACACACAAGAAATCTTATAATAACTTATCACGTAAGAAGACACATAAAACTCTCATAACCGAGGCTAGGGATGAAAGTGGACCATACCCATGACGAGAAGCCAAGTTAATATAAAGGAAAAAAATGCCACACATGGACTCAAAATAAATTCTTTCCTAAAATTCTCCTCACAACAAAACCATGGATTCAAGCCAATAAGACTCCTTATGGCCCCCAATTTCCCATAGGAAAAGCTTGGCATCATGGAGACCAAAACATCCATGTTTATCCCTCCCACACATAGGAAGACTCTACACTAGCAAGGGTTGTCACTAACCGCTTCACCCCTTAAGGTTACTCTACCCTCCCAAGGGTGAGTATGCCTTGAAAAAACCCTTAACAACAAACAAAAAGAAACTCAATACAGAAAAAGAAAATAAACTAAACACCCATGAACATCAATGGGGTTCTTCAACAAGATAAAAAATGACTCCATGAGAGAACATCCAAGCTTCCAACATACTTTGCAAAAAAAAAAGAGTATGAGCACCAACCTATTATCCAAGCTTAAGGCAATGAGAATTTTGAGAAGAGCTTTTCCACTTTATCCTAAGCTTTGTCTCCAAAATTCCTTCCAATTCTAACAAGTCTCTAAGAATAGAGAGTGGGTGAATAACCTAGAAATTCTACCAAAACCCCTCTAAATGGCCTCCTACTTAACCACTAACTTACAGCCATAAATGAAGGAGTACTCTTATAATAAATTCTCCAAATATTTTTCTCCCCTCATAAATAAGGTTTGAAGACTAAATGGAGTTGAGAAGATGGCTTTCCCAAATTCTCAAAACTCTTAAACTCGTAACTTAACTTTGGGGATAGTTTAGAGGTGTCATTAATGATTTTTGGGCCTCATAATCACCAAAATTAAATTCCTAACCCCTAGTATACCAAGTGGGGTAGTTAAATTTGATCCTGACTACCTTATAGAAGCTTCCTAGACCCTCCAAAATATCACTTGAATTTAACCTACAAGGTCAACTATCCTTGACCTATCTAGAGGCTTCATAACCCTAGGGTAAGCATGGGAACTCTACAAGTTAACCCTCTAGTTGGTGTCATACTTATCCTAGTTAAAAAGACTAGTCATGCCAACACCTCATACACCCATGTGTCAAGTGACACTACATAAATTACAACCCATTAGACACATAGCATGACTAAACATAAATTCACATTTACTAAATTAAATACAACCATTCAACAACACATTTACAAATAAAATACAAGACAATGAGGTTCATATCTCTTCACTAGATAGAACCTTGGTTTTATTGATAAACATAGATTCACTCTTTTCTCCTTGTATTTAAAACCATGGTCAATCTCCTGCACACTCATAGAAAACATCAGTAGTCCAAGAAATAACCATAATGATATAGCAAAGTAAATTATATAAATCAAAATACATATCAACTAGCACTTGCAAATTAATAATCTATTATAACAGAATACCACATCTACATTTGATCTTAATATACATAAACATGAATTTATGAATCAATTTTGCATCCTATTAACATCCCAATATATACATCATTCTGCATCATCAAAACATAACATATCCTAATCATAGGAGTATCTGGATCAACAATCATAAAGCATCAAATAAGCATACTAATCAACAAAATTAAGGTGCAGAATAAACATGGCATAGGATTTATCAAATCCTAAAATAATAACATATGTCCAATAAGTCTAAGCATGTCAAAATAAAACATCAACTATAAAGTCTCAACTATAAAATCAAACTGAACTAGGACGGGCTGAGGTAGGCCTCACTGTGGTGAAAGTAAGAAGATATGACTATGTTGTTCATAGATTGAGATGACCATGTGTTTACTAATTGTCATTATTTATATATGTTGCATTGTGTGCTTTGGTTTTGTCATCATTATGGGTATGAGAGGAATGGTTGAATACAAAAGAAGATTGATAACAAAATTGATTTGTTCTCATAGAGAGACTACATTGGATATGGTGTAACTAGGATTTATTGCAATCGAAATAAATAATGAACATGAATATAATATGCTCTAACATAATATGCTCATGAGAATAGCAAACATATTGCATAATAGCAGGTGTAAAATTCTTATGGTTTTCATGCTTTGTTTAGAAGTTGTACTTGTGTTTAATATAGTTGTCATCATTTTATACTTTGAGTAGACATTGACAAATCTTTGTATTTAGCCTTCATGAGAACAATTATTATAACCATGGTGTTTCCTTTCTATTAAATATTTCTCCGATTCGAGTATTGATAGTCTTGACTCTTAAAGGCCCATGTATTGTTGCATATTTATGCAACAAGAAGATGTGAAGTTCTTGTTAGTCGAGTGACAAGAAGTAAGAAGTGACAAGTTAAACATTAATGAATTAAAAGACAACATTTTTTAAAGAGTCTATTAAAGAAGATGAAGCCTTAAATAGTCACAAATTTGAAGATGATAATATTTGTTAAGTGATCAGGTGTACATGAAGATTAGTTTGTAATCTAACTAAGACCGATTACATTTGATTGATAGTTGGCTTCTAACTATTGTTGAATTACTACACAATAACAGTTTTGATTCTCACTCAAGTGTGTGAAATGAGATGATGTAACAAAAATAAAAGCGACGGGGTTTTGAAAAAGATACATGAATACACGACATCGAATAAATGAGATAGAAATGTGAGTATATTTGAAAAATGGCGGCTAAGTGGTTGTTGTAGGGCTGACCCCAGCCCGTAGATTAGCACAATTGTTTTCTATTTATGTTATCAGTTGTTACTATTTGAGTCTCTTAAATACTTTGAAACTTATGTTATTTTTATAGATCTGTAAGATTTTGTACGATGTTATTAAGCATTATATTGATGTGAACCTATTCAGGTAATATCCTATGGATAATTATGTAGTTAATCTTTATGGTTTAGTTGATGATGCATTGTGTGAGATATACAAGTTAGGATATATCAAAATGTAGATATTGTTTTACCAATGTGTAAATGAATATTATAAGAAATAGATTACAAATATATATATATATATATATATATATATATATATATATATATATATATATATATATATATATATATATATATATATATATATATATATATATATATATATATATATATATATATATATATATATATATAGGCTCATAGATGGGATTAATATCTTAGCAAGTTTATCTTCAAGTTTTAGAAATATATTTGATGTATAGATATTAGGTAGATATTAAAGTGCTTTATGTGGACTTTGTGGATAGAAAAATCTAGAACTTTATCACAACATTATTTATAGTTTCTAATTTCACTTTAAAAGTTATTTAAAAATCAAATAATATCTTAGAATAAATATGGAAGTTATTATTCTTCTAGGAAATTCTAGAAGAGAATATCTTATGAAATGAAAAGTTAATGTTTATAATAAATAATGGAATTCAAAACTATGTAGATTTTAGTTAATTGAGTAGTTGTTTTACTCAAGGAATTTATCTAGAAGATTCCAAGCTTGATTACTTAATTCATCTTTTATGTTTTAAATAAAATTTAGAAATTATTTGTCATATTTACTTTGATTAAGAAACTTCTAGAATGTTAGTTAATTGTTATTTAAATTAAAGTAAATAGAAATTGTTGACTATTAGTTTTAAAACATCTAGAGACAAATTAGATATTTCTTTAGGATATTTTTATATTTGTAAAGTAAGTTATAATTTATATAAATAGATATAAAAGAATTGTTTCTTTTAGTTAAGGTCATATCTTATAGATTAAATGGGTTACATTAGGGTAACGTAATTATTTAGTATTGGGTTTTAGATTATTAAATTAATTTATTGGATTGATTTGTGAAGCTTAATTGATTTAAATGGCTTTAGATAAAATTAGGAGGCTAATTTATTAAACTTAATTAAATTGGAAACTATATTGTACATTATTAAATTAATATTATAATCATAAAGTGAATGTAAATATATCGTTAAGATCGTAATGAAGTTTTCATGTCGTCAAGAATAGAGTATTATATTTTTTTTAGTGACTCGTTGACCAAATTCATGGACGGTTGACTTTTGGTCAACTATTAGTCAAACCTAGGTAATTCTTCTTAGTTTGCGTGCCTAGAGCTTCCATGTTGAGTTTAGTATTGTTTTAACCCTGTTTCATGTTTAATGATGTATGGTTGACTTTTTGGTCAACTTTAGTTGACTTTAGTCAAACTACCTCATTTTGCGTGTCGATCGAAGCTAGTGACTTAGGGAATCCTTAAGGTTTATTTGGAAGCAATTTTGTGAAGTTTGACTTTGGGTCAAACTTAGTCAAACTTGGTCAACCTTCATCTGGTTGGACCCTAGTGACATTTTTAAACACCTGAGTAATTTGATTAGTCTTTTTCCTTCTGCATCGTCTTTGTGTGTTCATAGAACGCTTGTGCCATATTGTTTTGACTTTAGCAAACTCAGTTGTGTATGTGTTCTTATAGTTTAATAGTAGGTTGTAGAAAAATTTTGTAGTTGTGTTTTGCTCAATTTTTGGGCATGACAGTTGTGCAACAGTTTGGATTTTGACTGTCATTTGGAATTATGTAGTGTTATATTCCTACTTTGAAGATGTATCATCTTAAAATGGAAGCACTTCCATGATAAGAGCATTTAGCCCTCTGAGTAAGTGGTCTAGGGTCATGTTCAGCACCTTGATCAGGTCTTTGCATGTATTTGGATTCCCCCCCCCCCCATTCTGCTTCTCTCTTCACCCGATTTCACTTCATTTATGCATTTCTTGGCATTATGGACTGAGGTCCTAAGGTTTTTGACCTCAAGGTCAAAGTCAACCTTGAGGGTCAGGGATGACCTTGACCCTAACCTAGGGAAAGGTCTACCTCCTCCTTGACCCATATTTTAAAATTTAGGATTTTATAATTTCTGGGTATTGGGTTTCGGAAAGATTCTTTTTCCCACCTCCAAGTTGGCCATTTCAGGTTTTGGGATGGTAAATCCTTAGTTGCATTTAATCTAGGTATATTTATAAAATTTAGGACCTAATTGGGATTTAATTCTCCAAGGTGGCCCCTCTAAAGGTTTGTGCCCTAGTTCACTATAAAAGGAGGCCTTCCTCTCTCATTTTCATATCTCATCTCAAGAAATTTCATGAGCAATCTCTCAAGTGAAAACAAGTGAATTCAAGCATTCAAGCAAGCCTTCAAGCATTCAAGTGTCCAAGCATTCATCAAGGAGATCCATTGTTAGCTATTGAAGGATTCAATCTCTTTGGAGCCCCCTTGAAGATCCATCCTTCCACATTCATCCAAGTCAATTTCTATGAAAATATCCATTCAAGATTGGTGTTGAAGATCAAATTCCATTGATGTGAGACACCCTACATTCATTCTACATCCATTGGAGCATCCCTACTCATGGATTTGAGGAATCGAATCCTGTAGAAGGACTTCAACATAAGCAAGGTGAATTGTTTCATTTACTTTATTTATGCACATTACAATTTCAATTCAATTTCAAGGTTAATTCCTAAATTGGGGTTTGACCAAGGCAAACCCCTCATACAAATAACAAAACCCTCTTTTTCTTATAGGTACAGGTGCAGAACTGTGGATCCAAGCTTGGATTTGGATACCCTTTTCGATGAACTTCTGAGATTTGTGAACAAAGTCAAAGTCGACCTTCAGAATATTAATGTAGCCTTTGACCTTTTATCGGGGTCAAAGACTACCTGTTGTCAGAAAGATAAAAATTTTATGGGTTTTCTTCGTCTCGTCATTTCCAGTTTGAAATAGGTTGCAAAATTGCCTGAAATTGCACATAGACATCAGAAATCAACATTTTCCAGATCTGCCCTATTTTGAGGTTAGTATTTATCTTTCAATTATTTCAGATTTCAAGCACATCTTCTTTATAGGGAAATATAAGGATTTCTTCCTCTGTCATATTCTCCATGGATTAATTTGATTGTGCATTAACCTTTCGGTTGATCAATTTGGATCTTTCCTTTGGGAATTTGGATTTAGAAGTAGATATCATATTTCCCCCACTTATTTTGACATGCTTCCTATTTCCTTCTATTCATTTTGGTGAACTTGACATACTTACTCTCCTTTATTTTGTGGAATTGGATGCCCTATTGTATTTTGTGGTGTTAGATTTCCTTTTATCTTTTTGGTATTAGATTTCTCTTTTATGTTAAATCTTGCATGCTAATTAGATTTCAAACATACAAAAATATTCATGCTTTATGTGTTCTTAGTTTAGTTCATTTGCATTGCACTAGTTTATGAGCTTTACTACTACTAGTCCTACATATAACATTTCGGTTAGAAGAAGTCATACACTCATGGGTGCCTTTGATCCTGAATCTTCCTCTCCTTTCCTTAGGATCCCAGATGATAATTTGATTCTTCATGATTCCAATCCTATTATGGAGAAAAACTCTTCTCACTCATCTCATGATGATGATTACGCTTTAAGAGTTCCACCTGAATAAGTCCAAAAACTTTCAATTGAACTTGATAAAATGGGTAATTGGCTTATTCAAGAGAACCATAATCAAAATTGTATTCAAGCTATAGAGGCTCTTAAGAAAGTTCTTCGTGATAGGTATCAAGGTGTTAATCTCTTGTGTGGTATTACTCACCTCGTGCATTCAAATGTTAAACCTTTAGCTCAAGAAGCTCAAGATTTAGGGTTGATTCCTCCTATCACTAGTGTAGAACCCTCTTCTAATCCATTACCTAGTATTCCTACCTATACTCCTTTGGTGACTTGGATGGTTCCCTCTATTCCTATGAGTGTTCCTCTTATGTCCCTCCCTACATCACAACCTTTATATCATAATGTTCCTTTTACTTATTCCAATCTGCTTCCAACTGTAGTTCCTAGTGTTCCTCTAGTTGTGTCTTCCATTCCTACAACTTCTTACACCATACCTAGTGTTTCTATTCCTCCTATTTCATCTAATGATTCAACAATCATCAGTTTGGCTCAAATGGTGTCATCCTTACAACAACAACTTACTTCCTTAACTCAAAACAAGTTTAGTATTCCTACATGTGACATGGAAATTACTTTGTCTTTGGATATCAGTCGTACTCCTGTTCCTCAGCAAGTCGATATGCCTCATCTTGAGAATTACAATAGAAAAGGAGACCTCGTTCATCATGTTAAAACATTCCAAATCCTTTTTAGTGATTATGCTCATGACTATAGGATTTTATCCAAACTATTTGCTAGAACTTTCCATGACAAGGCCTTATAATGGTATTGCTTCTTGCCTTCCTATTCTATTGATTCATTTCCAAAACTTGCTAATGCCTTTATTCAACAATTTCAAAACAAAATTGGCCCACAAGTGTCTTTGACTAATTTGATGCATTGTAAACATAGTTCTAAGGAAAAATTAACTGAATTTATTGGTAGATTTAAGCATTTGTATGCTCAGATTTCCTATCTTGTTCCTGATATTGATATTCAATGTATGTTTATTTCAAATTTGTAAAAGGATATTAGAGATAAGATTTTGCTTACTGAATTTACCTCTTTTCAACAACTTTGTGCAACGCTTCATCATTATCAATTACAAGTGAGTCAATTTGAGAGCACCACTACAATGGATCCTATTCCAGTTGATAAAAGTGATGCTACTCCTAATCCAAATAAATTTCAAAAATTCAACAACTATGTCAAGATAAACAAACAAGCGAATGCAGTTGTTGATCAAGTTGTTGTTGCATCTCACAATGCCACTTCTACATCCACTGCTTTTCGATTAAATTGTATTTTTACTCCTCTCTCTGAATCTTTACATGCTATTATGAATAGGCTATTAACTGCTAATATGATTAATTTACCTCCTATTCAACCTCTTTTACCTGCTACGATTGCATCTAAATCTTTTTATCCTAAAGCTTTTTGTCAATATCATCATCAAAATGGTCATGATACTAAGAAGTGTTATTCTTTAAAATATAAGGTTCAAGACTTAATTGATTTTGATGCTTTATCTGTGGATAATATTGATGGTAGTGGGAACAAATCTATCTCTCCTAATAAAAACCTTCAAATCTATATGAATCCTTTACCTACACATGATACTAATATCATTGGTCATGCATCCGCTATGGAAATTATGTATGATTCAAAGATGGATGATCTCAATCATGTTGTTAATCAAGTGGAGCATGTTGTTCAATCTGTATCTCCACCTCAACCTTAACCTCAACCTCAGATTCAACCTCAAGTTCTATCTCAACCTCAACCAAAACCTAAGCCTAAATTGAAAACTCAACCTAAACCTCGACAAAAATCTAAGAATAAAAGACCTCGGGAACTTTTGATTACCTTTGATGACTCTGAGACTATTAAGGCTCCTGATGGTCCCCTTTACATTTATGCTAGGATTTCTCAGAAACCTACTCATGGTTGTCTTGTTGATCCTACATCCTTAGTCAATGTTTTTACTAAAGAAAAAAAAAATTATGAAAATCTTACAATGCGATTCTTATGATACATCAGATGTGTGGATTCAGACTTGTAATGGTTTTCTTTATCCATCATTTGGTTCTATTACTTTATCGGTTGAACTTTGTGGAAAAATTGTGAACACCACCTTTGTTGTTGTTCCTACTTCTGATCAATTTCAAGTTAAGATAGGTTTTCCTTGGTTGAATGCCATGCATGATTTTGCTTCACCTATCCATAAGTGTCTTAAATTTTTTCATGATGAAGAAGTGAAGACGGTTAATCATAGTTTATATGAACCTTCTAGGCCTAGAGATTGTGCTGCTCTTGATTTCTTTTGGCCTTCATTACCTAATTCATGTCCTCTTCAACCTGATAATATTTTTCATTCATATCAAGCTTATAAACATCATAAGATTCTTGAATTAAGCATACCTCCTATGGATCTTAATCATGGTCTTTTGCCTACACATTCCATACCTCCTTTAACTATGGCTTCTAGTTTTTTTAATCAAGTTCCTCCTATTGTTGATAATCCTATTGATCTTCCTAAAGAACTTGTAAAGGATCCTATGATTGTTCCTCCTAGTTCTCAACCTATTTCAAGTAAATCAAAATGGAATCGATCTTCTAATGAACGTCGTAAGAAGCATCGTGCTCATGCTAAAGCTCATAATTTGGTTGTTCAAAGACCTTTACATTCTTTGGATAAATTGATGCATGATGTGTTATAAGAAGTTGTTACTAATAATGATGTTAAGATGCATGATTATGATGATTCTATTCGTATCTTAGATCCTATTTTGATTAATTTGGATGAAGAAGATACTCTGGATGATATTGATGATGTTAATGATGAATATGAGACTATTGACATTGACATTGATTTACCTAATATGCTTTCATCACAATTGACTCTTACACCTAGTGTTGAACATTGTGATTCTCAAGAGGATCCTTGTTTGGAACTAGCTATCATTCCTACTGTGTTGGATATAGTACCTCTTGTGAGTTACCCACCTTCCCTAAATGATATACAACAAGATGGGGAGGGTAGGCAGCATGCTTGATCAGCTTGTCCTTCGTGGTAGCTTTGTTGTGTGTTTTCTTGTTGTACTGTGCTTCTCCCATAATGTGTTTGCCAAATGTTGTTAGATTCTTTTATATGATCCTTGTTACTCAGTTGGTGCAAGGTGATAAAGGAATTGAAACTATTTTTCAATTCCTCTATATGTATCTCTATTCTTCTATGTGTTGTTTCATGTTATGTTGTAAATGTGCTATTGTTCATAAATGTTTCCTTGTGTAATGTACTTGGATTCGAGACATGGTAGCACTGATTCTTTTTGGTCTCCATGTCATGGTCTGAAAAGATTCTCCTTCGTATATCTTATGTGATCTTTCCTCCTTTTTTTATTGTAGTTCTACTCTCTTTGGGGAACAATGTCAATTTATTTGCAATAATATATATATATATATATATATATATATATATATATATATATATATATATATATATATATATATATATATATATATATATATATATATATATATATATATATATATATATATATATATATATATATATATATATATATATATATATTATCTTATGATCATACTGACCCCATGATAGGTAGGTCCCTTTTGTGTTCTCTATATGTTTCTATGATATTTCCCTTGATTTGTCTTCATCTGGGGGCATCTCGACATGGAAACCTAATCAATGGAGTTGTTTATGTTTTCATTAAAGCCATTGATCCTGTTAAAGTATTAGCAATGACTTTAATGTGGGGGCATATGCTCTGCTCACTTGTTGCACACACACACTTTTCAATACACACATATTATTTTTCAAGATATCTTTTCTCCCTTTTTGGATTAGTGACTAATCCTTAAAGCATGGATTTATATTTTAGGATCTCTTAATACTTGTAGTTTCAAATATATATATATTTTTTATCCCTTAAGGTCAGAGGTGTCCTTAAGACTAGATCTCTTTTGTTTTTGGTTTTATTCTTATGGAATAGAATATTCCTAAGGATGAATCTTTGATGGGTTGACTAGTGAGTAGCCACATTCACTAGGAGGTTCAATTCCATCTTTCATGTTGTGTCGTTTCCTTGTGTGGTTCACAATGGGACATAAGTTCTCATTGGGTGAGATAATCACACCCTCTTTTTTTCTCTCTAGAGATGTCTCTCTTACTGTGATCTTGGAGTCTATGAAGACTTGATTCCCTCGGGGCTTGAGGTTTCTCTTTGTCCCTTTGATTAAGATAAGCTTATCTTTTCATTCTGGTCTCCTTTACCAAGAGTTTAAAGCATCGAATCCATACTCTTGCTAAAGTGGGGGCTTAATGTATTGTCCTAAAATGGAAGCACTTCCATGATAAGAGAATTTAGACCTCTGAGTAAGTGGTTTGGGGTCATGTTAAGTGCCTTGATCAGGTCTTTTCATGTATTTGGCTTTTCCACCCCGTTCGGCTTCTCTCTTCACCTGATTTCACTTCATTTTTGCATTTCCTGACATTATGGATTGAGGTCCTAAGGTTTTTGACCTCAAGGTCAAAGTCAACCTTGAGGTTCAAAGTCGACCTCAACCCTGACCTAGGTCAGGGATGACCTTGACCCTGACCTAGGGTGGGGTCTACCTCGTCCTTGACCTAGATTTCAAATTTTAGGATTTTCTGATTTTCGAGTATCGGGTTTCGAAAAGATTCTTTTTCCACCTCCGGGTTGGCCATTTCAAGTTTCAGGATGGTAAATCCTTAATTGCATTTAATCTAGGTATATTTCTAAAGATTAGGACCTAATTGGGATTTAATTATCCAAGGTGGCCCCTCTAGAGGTTTGTGCCCTAGTTCACTATAAAAGGAGGCCTTCCTCTCTCATTTCCATATCTCATCTCAAGCAATTTCATGAGCAAGCCCTCAAGTGCAAGAAAGTGAATTCAAGAATTCAAGTGGCCAAGCATTCATCAAGGAGATCCATTGTTAGCCATTGAAGGATTCAATCTCTTTGGAGCCCCCTTGAAGATCCATCCTTCCACATTCATCCAAGTCAATTTCTATGCAAAGATCCATTCAAGATTGGTGTTGAAGATCAAATTCCATTGATGTGAGACACCCTACATTCATTCTACATCCATTGGAGCATCGCTACTTGTGGATTTGAGGATTCAAATCCTCTAGAAGGACTTCAACATAAGCAAGGTGAATTGTTTCATTTACTTTGTTTATGCACATTACAATTTCAATTCAATTTCAAGGTTAATTCCTAAATTGGGGTTTGACCAAGGCAAACCCCCCATACAAACAAAAAAACCCTCTTTTTCTTGTAGGTACAGGTGCGGAACTGCAGATCTAAGCTTGGATTTGGATACCCTTTTTGGAAAACTTCCAAGATCTGTGAACAAAGTCTTAGTCAACCTTCAGAATATTAATGTAGCCTTTGACCTTTTATCAGGGTCAAAGACTACCTGCTGTCAGAAAGATAAAAGTTTTCTGGGTTTTCTTTGTCTCGGCATTTCCAGTGCAAAACAAGTTGCAAAATTGCCCGAAACTACATACAGACATCAGAAATCAATATTTTCTAGATTTGCCCTATTTTGAAGTTAGTATTTGTCTTTCAATTATTTTAGATTTCAAGCACATCTCCTTTATAGGGAAATATAGGGATTTCTTCCTCTGTCATTTTCTCCATAGATTGATTCGATTGTGCATTAACCTTTTGGTTGATCAATTTGGATCTTTCCTTTGGGAATTTGGATTTAGAAGTAGATCTCATATTTCCCCCACTTATTTTGACATGCTCCCTATTTCCTTCTATTCAGAAGATATTAAGTGTGGTTATGGATAATAAAGGTGTGTGGATGTATATGTAGTTTGTTACAGAATATGAGTGACTGAAAACCATAATTTTGTGCAAAGGATATTGTTGTAAAAATAGAAAAAGGGTCTTTGAAGAGAATGGTAAGGTTGTTCAGATGAACATATATAGCCATTACTTTATTGATCTTGTTAAGGCTATTGAGATGATAATGAAATAATTCATTTTAACATTAATAGTCAAGGTTTGGTTTATAAAAGGTTTATATTTGTTGAGTGAAGATACATGTTAACTCTATTTTTTAGAATAGCGCCTGGTGATTTGAATAATTGATAATAGAGTATGGGTGAAGTCTTTCTAATGCAGTCTAATGAAGTGTTGTAGATTTATAAAGAATAGATTGAAGGAGTATATGTAATTAAGACTTGATCATTGGAAGTGTAAAGAGTTTGCATGTTAAATGTTGTTTTATTAAGTGTGCATACTCGTGACCTTTGGTACAAGACAAAATAATATGAATGAGAGTGACAAAGATAAATCATGCTTCTAATATGTTTTTATTGTCATGTGTCTGTATCAATTTGCATATTTTTGGTGATAGGCTTTTGGTTGCAGGTTGTCTAAGAGGGAAGATCATTGACTTTGAGATTGCAAATGAATGACTATGTATTGAAGTCATACTAGTAGATGATTTGTTGGCATGTTTATCATTGATTGATACGTGTAAGAAGAAAAGTGGTAACACTAAGGTTTTCAGTGGTTGATGTATTATCTTGATTATCTTTTTCAACAAGAGAAGATTGTAAATTGGGGATTTGTAAAACAAAGACAAGATCTCTACGGTGGTAATTTTTATCAAGTGATATGAATGGAAATAGATTAATGCTATAATTGAATATTCAAAAATCAGTAAGGTGTTGGTTCTCCTTGGGATAGGTTTTTCTAAAATTAGAAAGGTGTTGGTGCTCCTTGGAATGAGTGTTCCTAAAATTAGCAAGGTCTTGGTGCTCCTTGGAATGGGTGTTTCTAAAATTGTAAGGGGTTGGTACCCCTAGATTGGGATCTCTAACATTTTCCATTAAGACTTAATAAAAGATAATATTAAAGTGTTTTTTTACCCTTAGGGGTCTTCCACTATAAAACATTGTGTCAAGTGGTTAAATATGTGCATTTTTTAATTGTTATGATATCTTATATCTGTTGCATATTCATCCAATGTTTTTGTTATCATATGATATGCTACATATGCTAATGGTTTAAAGTTAAAGTTTTAAATGGTTAAGGATCTTCTTGTTTTATAGATCATTGATTCACCCCCCCCCCCCCCCCCCTTCTCAGTGATCCTAATGTTGGAATAACTAATGTAGTAATGGTAAGTGACTTCTACATTTGTAATGATATAGATTTGATTGCATGATGATCAGTTATTGGATTGTCATTAATATCAAGTATTGATCTATTGTCCCTAGTATGTTTCTAATAATAAGTATGATGATCAAGGTGTTGCAGTAAGTTTCAATTATAGAAATTCTTATAAGATATTTGGGGATGTCCATGAATGTCAAATGTATGACCACTACTATTGATGTAGATCGGTAAAAAAGTTAAGATCAGATGAAGGTTCATAGTGAAATTACTAAAATAGTTGGTGATAGGTGTTTTCATTGGTTTATCAAATATTTGTTGTGTCTTGAGGTACAGTTACAGGATATGGTGGATAACAGTGTGTAGAAGCTATGGTTGTAATCACAACTAATTTGAGTGACCGATGTAAAGGATAGATGACTGGTGAGCAGAGACAAAGTTTTTACAGGTTGAAGTATTTGTGTTATTGAGAAATAGTTGATGATCTTTGATCAATGATTGGTGTAGAGGTTGTGGTGAATTTAGTTGAGTCAGTCATGATCTGTTGACATATCTTAAAAAGTGCAGGTGATGATCTGGCATCGCATTGTTTGATGCTAGTGTGTGAAGAAGATTCTTAAGGATGCAAGTGTTTGGTCAAAACATGTTTAACCCCATGACACAAAATTATATGTAAAACATTGTGTTGGCCGATGCAGTCTAGGAAAATTATTTTTTACATTAATTTTTATTTTGTGGCATGTTGAATTTGAGCGGGATATTGGAAATTAAATTTTAGGGATTTCTTAAGGTGGTAGAAGACTATAGGGCTTGATGAATAGTATTTATGTGATGAAGTTGAAATTTTTTAGTGTGTTGATCATGTGTTGGGAAATTGCAGTGTAAAATGTGAGTTGTGATCAAGCCAGGATAGAGTTAATTGTGTTTTCAAAAGATTTTGTGCTTCAATGGATCTAATAATGCAGAGGTAGAGCTATTTTACATATCATTCTCTATTGCTCCCTAACAGTTTCAATTGTCAAAATCCCTTAACTGAGTGGATCCTAGCAGATCCCTATTGTAAATCCTCTAACAAGGTGGCACATTAGCTTGTGTTTGAAGTCCTTCAATAAGGCTACTCTTAATAGGGTAAAGGTCCTAACAGACCTAAGGTAAATCCCTTAACCAGGTAGCACCTAACAATGTTTTTGTAAACTCCTAACAAGGTTAAGCTCATCATAGGGCATGCTTCAAAAGAGTACATCATTTAGTGGTTACTAATCACCACCGTGGATTTTTTCCCGATTCAATTTTATACAAGATAAATTTGTGTGTCAAGTATTTCATTGTTATGTGAATGTGCTTATGATTATGTTTTTCATCTATTTCTATCAAAGATAATCTTGTGAATGTTGTGGTAAAGTTTAAGAGGTTATAAAGTTGCACAATTGGTAGATTATTGATTCACCCCCACCCCCCCCCCCCCCCCTAACTAATCTATTCTTAGTACTAACAACTAGTATTAGAGCATTGGTCATCTGTTGTGGTGAAGCTTAACATTTTGAGGAAAAGATCCAAAGATGATGAGAAAGGAAGGTCCTAAACTTTCAAGTGAGAACTACTCAGTATGGTGTGTCTGAATGAAACTCTATATAAAAGGAATGGGTGATCAGTATTAGGATCATGTGGTCACTGAGTATACTATCCCTTCAGGAATCCTAATTGTTGACCAATTAAAGATCAGGCAAGAATATACTGCTACTATGGAAGCTATTGCTAGTACTCTTTCAAATGTAGAATTTATTGATGTCAAAGACTTGGATATTTCTCATGAGATGTGGGAGAATTTGAAGATTTTCTATGGTGGAGATCCACATGTGCATTAGACAAAGGTTGATAGTTTGAGAGGAAAGTATGATAAAATTAGGATGCAACAAAAAGAGGACATAGAGAAATATAGTCAGAGAATCAAAGAGGTTGTTGTTGCTATCTGTGGTGTTGGAGGTAATCTTCTTGAGGAGGATGTGTTAAGAAAAGTGTTGAGAACTTTATTACCTTAGTATTCCATTAGGGTTTCAGATATAGAAGAGCTCAGATATCTAGGAACTATCATTGTTACTCTTGATGCATTAATAGGGAAATTATCTGCATTTGAGTTAAGAAATTAGGATAATAGTATGGAAAAAGTTGAAGTTGACTTCAATTCATCATTGACTCTTGCACCATCTAGGAAAGGAAAGGAGATATATAACAATTCTTCAACATTTTACTCTAATGATTCTGAATTTCTCTTATCTGAAGAAAGATAATAGGAGGGAATCTTTATTTTCTAAAAGGTTGCCTCGAGGGAAAGGTAAATATAAGGGTAATTTTCCTTTGAAGTGTTTTGCATGCAATAAGATTGGACATATTGCCTTTACATTTCATGATAATGACAAGAAGGAGAAGCCAAGGAGATTAAAGGATAAGAGCAAGAAGGCATGTTACCTAGATGAAGAAGGTGTTACTGATGAAGAATCTAATGGAAGAGATGAAAAAGAAATTGTGTTTGTTATAGTAAAGGAAGAACCCTCAGAAGAACGTGAGAAATATTTAGTTTCTAACATGAATCACAGTGGTGACTAGATCATTGATAGTGGGTGCACTCATCACATAACTAGTGATAGAAGAAAATTCATCAAGATGGAGGAATGTGATGGTGGTTTAGTAAGATTTGGTAATGATTCTCCCTGTATGGTAAAAATAAAAGGATATATTACTTTAAATGATAACACAAATTATGATGATGTTTACTAGGTTGATGGTCTGAAATATAACTTGTTAAGTATTTCTTATTTGAATAACAAAGGATATAGATTATAGTTCAATGAAGGTATATGCAAGATCATTGGGAAATTAGGAGAATTGATTGCTACTAGTGAATAAACTAAAGGTAACTTGTTGCATCAAAATTCTACTATTAAGAGTTGTTTGATTGCTAAGGTATAAGATTGTTGGTTATGGCATAAAAGGTTTTGTCCTATAAATTTTGATTATCTGGTCAAATATAGTAAGATGGAGATAGTAAGGGGTTTTCCAAACCTAATAAAGCCAGACAACGTAATATGTAAAGCAGGGATAACTTTAAGGAACCCCCCCCCCCCTCCTAAAAAGTTTAAAATTGTGGCGAATCACATGTGTTTTGGAGGGAAAATTTTTAATAGTGACGGCAAATTACGTGTCAAAATATGGATATTTGGTGGTGAATGTTTTAATAGTGTATACTATTTTTATAAAAAAATGGTGACTATAATTTTTTTTATAGGAAAATTATTAATATTGATGGTGAATTATGTTTCAAAATATGGATATTGGTTGGCGAATATTATAATAACGGATACCATTTTTATAAAAATATGGCGAAACTATTTTCCAAATATTTGAATTAATTTATTTGTTATGGCGAATGGTTTTTAAAAATTTATAATTGGTATGGCGATTGAATAATTGGAAATTTGAAGAATGACACGTGTGATGATTCCGGAGAGATTTTTCAATAAAGGAGTTATCTCACCATATTCCCTCCGAAATGCACCTTCCACCGTTCATCTCTCTTAATCCAATGGTTGTGATTTGATGTTGAAGTTGCATCAGGTCACACTCCCATCACTATGATGTCACAGACTCATACGACACACGTCTGTTAGATTTACAACATATCAACAGCCAAAGGTAAATTTTGAGCCTATTGTTGGTCTTCGTAATCTTTATGGCAAATTCTCGGTGGAATCATGACACATGGTATGATCAATCATACCACGTGTCATGATTCCACTGAGAATTTTCTGTAAAGATTACGAAAACCAACAATAGGCCCAAAATTCACCTTTGGCCATTGATATGTTGTAATCGAATGGATGTGTGACACTATGAGTCTGTGACCTCATTTTATGACACCAGAAAAGTAGAATTCTTTTGGCAATCTTCGGTAATATTAGATAGAAATATTAATTAATGGTGATGAGTAGATGAGTCATGACATCAATTAAAGTAATGTGAATTAATGGTTTCTTAGATGGCACCTTTCAATTTTCACTAACAGATATGTGTGACATCGTATAACTATTCATTACCTTGATAGAATAATGCCTTAAAGTTAAGGCTTGAATGAAAACATCATCTCATATAAGGACATTATTTTCTGACCATTCGATGATCTTACATCAATGGTAAAGCTTCATTTCTTGCCGCCATTTCCTAGCTAATGTACTTTACTTATTATTTCCGTAGAGTGGGCATAGGTTTCAAGTTTTTTTTATAATAAAGAATTGTTATGTCCACCTACATGGTGTGATCCTTTCAGCCTTCGTTATTCCCAAGATAGAAAATGTCTTATCATAAGTGTTGTTTCCAATTTCACCCAGTGTTGCATTAAATATGAAAGATTTGGAGATTTTTGGACAGTTACCATTTATCTTACGATTTAATTAGATCTTTAGGGGAAAGAATTTCAATCAGGACTTATAAATAGATCAATCTACGATCGTTAATTTATGATTTTGACAGCATATTTGTGAAAATAGTCTGCGAGTGCTAGGTTCCCTTTGATTTTCAATGGACACTCCAATTCATTTGAGATGCACTACCTTGGAGGATCAGAAGGCCTTTTTGGGCCCGGTCACAGACCCAATCTTGGTGTCTATTGCTATGGAGTTGGGAGCCTTCACCAAGGAGGCTATAAGGATGGTGCTCAGACGTGAATTTTTTGAGAGTGAAAATAGGTATAGAGTGAACACTGACATTTCATCTTGGTTCTTGGTATCTTTGTTGGACTTGGGGGGAAAAGGTGGATATTATCATGCTTCTGAGGAAATTTTTCAAAGAAGATTACCTCGGTGACGATGTACATGTTGTCGTATTTTCAAAAGTTGGGGTTGGAATTCCTTGGGAAAATGATTTGCCGAAAATTCTACAACCAGGAATAAATGTTCCAAGGCAACCATTTCTACTGAACCTTGATGTTGAGCTTTTCATGTGTCATCAGAAGTGAGCACAGATTGGGAGGGATTTCCTCCAAAAGTGGCACCTACTGGAGGAACTCGGGGACTATCGGTGGCTAGAAGTATTCGTCGACATTATCCTCTCTTCATACTTCCACATAGAAGGAAGGGAGCTTTAGCCAGATATTCTGTGATTCTAAATAGTCTCTACTCTCTAGTCCCTCTACCGTGTCTCCCTCTAGTGGTAGTAGCTTACCAAGGTTTTTGAAATGATATAAATTGTAATCACGTATATTAAAAATATAATATAAAATGTTTTAAGAAATTTGAAGTGCTACTGCTTTTGTTTTTTGTTTTGATTATAATAATCGTTAATAGATATTCATATGGTCTATGGGCATATTTGAATTGTAATGAAATTTTGCCTTATATAATATAAAAAATATTTGCATTGCACTTTTGTTTCATGTAATAATTAAATGTTTCCAAACTTTATCATTTAATGGTGGCTGGTTCAAATTTCATGGATAAGCTATTATAAGTGAATATAGTTAATGATTAATATTCATTAGTGTGTATTAAATTATTAATATTTTAAAATCATGACAATCGTTGGATTATGAGAGATGAATGGTTGAAGTTGTATTTCGAAAGTACTATGGGTTTCAAAAAGCTTTTCTGAAAACTCACTCTGAAAATGTGACACGTTGACGTGTAATTCATCGAAAAAATTACATTACGCATAGTATGTTTTAGAAAGATTACGTTACACGTAGTATGTTTTAGAAAGATTACATTACACGTAGAATATTTTAGAAAGATTACTTTACCATTATAGTATAATTATATACCATTACTGTAACGCCCCGCCAAGGAACCCAAGAGAGATTAACCTATAACATGCTACTAAGTTTGGTGAACATTTTTTTTCCTAAAGTTAACATACAAGATACACAATAGTGCGGAAGCAATTACCATTTATTCACATTGAACCAACAACCAAAACAGATTACAAATCTCGAGGGTCCCATGACGTAGAATTACTTAAGAACAAATAACAACTAAAGAAAGATAACAAAAGATTCCATATCATAAATGATACAATAACAACTTACATCAATAAATACAATCCTCATGGACATCTATGATAACTAATAAACTGACATCCACTGCACATGTCACAGGGTATGTAATAATAAATCTAACATAAAAGTACAATGACCTTATTAGGTATCACATGAGATACACTAATATAGGACTACATAAATGAAGGTATGAAAAGAAACCAATAATGAAGAATCAATGAAGAACCATGAAAGCATCCAACTGCAGAAGTATCAACAGCACTAGCACCAGGACGTCAAATCTCAAATGGTAAAGAATCACTACCACCCGTCCGTGTAGAACCACAAAGGTCTACCCCACCGTGCTGAGGAGATAACCACAAACCCCAATCGGATGACCAAAACCAAACAAGGATAAAACCACTGAGCAAGGAATCCTGAAAGCTCACTACTCCTGGTGCACATAAATAAGGTGAAACACACTAAACCAGAGGCATAAACAAAAACTCAGGAGATGACTTAGGCTACATGCTATGGGAGTGTCATCACATGTCTATTTACTTGAGTTACCCTAGACTGGTCACTCTGGACCCCGGACCCTCAAGCATTGAGTTACCTTGGACTGGCTACTCTGGGCCCCGAACCCTCAATATGATCCATGTGGGACTAGAATTCTCTCTCATGGAAATGAGGAATTCTAATCATAACCATACTCTAAATTATATTCTTAAATGATCTATAAAGTTTTAATTACTATGTTATCACTTAATTACATAACTTACGATAGTTTACCCAGGTACTGACCACTTTGGGTCCCGACCCCTATTGTAAGCCACTCCCCTAAGATGCACTTAATCAATCTCCCCTAGGCTCATAGTGACATAAACATCCAACAGGTATACTACCAAGTAATCCTAGATGCAGTTTCACACATAGAAACCCAAATGATTACACAGATACCAAAAATAGATATTAACCAATAAGAGCCCATAAGATTGATTCATAGATGACAATTAGAATAAACATACACATAAACACGATATTGAATTAAGTACAAATGATAAACATTCCCAGCCTCTATATCCCCCTAGGTCATTCTAATGCCCGACATCATTTAATGCACAAGAATACCGTTTAGAACAAGAAGATAACACTCATATTCTAAAGAACTGAAACTGAACCATAATCAACATAATTGAACTCAAACAAGTGAATACATTTTCCGATAAAAGACACTTATCATAACATTACTATGATGCCATAATTAAGAGAATATTCCCTATAACATTCTAAGAATTCAGTAGAAAAATCACCCAATTTTGGTACATATATAAACATTTAGCAAATAATAATTTCTATAAAGAAAAACATTATACTTTCATCAACATCAATTTTCAATTAATTAAATCTAATATTCAACTAAATTCCTATAGTACAGTTAAGACACATTTCGATTCAAAATTACCTTCATAATTAATCTCAATTAGTTTCAATGAACAGACTTATCCTATCCAACAAAAGACGATATGCAACATACAAATTTTAGTAAACCAATAAAGCTAATTCACTAATAAATAACATAAAATAACACTAAAAATCAACTAAATTGATTTACCAATTTATTAACTACAAACACAAATTTAATTAATCTAAATTAAATTAAATTAATTTCAACACATAAAATTAAATTTTATGAATTCATTAATTAACAAAATTAATAAATTATAATTAAATATTGAACTAATCATAAAATAAAATTACTAAACATAAAATAAAATTAAAAAACATAAACTATTATAATTTAAAATTAACAAAACAAATAAATTTTAACATAAATTAGAAACATATTTAACAAATGTTATTAACAAAATAAAATTGGGGACCCTGCGGGCCCCACGCCCCATTCCCCACACGCATCTCCGCGTACCTCTGCTTAGTCCCAAGCGGCGGTGGCAAGCAGTACTCACTGCCTTCGGCAGCGTAGTACTGTCGTAGCAGTATTACCTGCTATGTATGCAGAGGGGGGGGTTGGGGACAAGTGGTCGCCGCCCCTTAAAGATTTAAAAACTTTTTTTTATTAAAACAAAATTTCGATATCTTTTTTTTTTAAATCAATTTTTTTTTTAACTTTGATAAAAAACATAACATGATAGCATTATAACATTTAAATTTTATTATTATCATTTATCTGTTTAAATATATATTTATTTTGAATAATTCGTTCAACACAAGAACAAATTTTTTAACTGCATACCAGAATAGTACTATTTTATAATCATATACAGACAACTCATATTCTGATATAAGAGTATATATATAATTTTGAAAGAATAAATATGAATACAAACTTATCTTACTAAACAATCCACCCAACTAACTTTTGTTTTTGACTGGTTATTATATATTTTGACTGTAATTTTTTTTTAATCAGGGAATAATTTTATATTTTTCCAGCCTTGACCTTTACACCCAAATTGGTTTTTTTTAGCAATTTGATCTATTTTCTCAAGGGGATTAATTTTTCTACAAGCTCTATAGTTAAACTATACAACAAGATTAATTTATCGATTTATAGGCAAACCATGAACAATTAATTAACGAAATTTTGCCAGAGTAACACTACAATGTCAAGTATTAATAAAATACAAAAATTAATTATACTAGGGTTTCTGAATACCCAGATCTATCAAAAACACAGAAAGCCAAATGAAAGTAGAAACAGAGATAACAGGCAAAATTCAATGCCTACCTTAGATCCAATGCCAGATACTGAAAATCAAAGCCCTTGTAAATCTGAGAATGAAACTCTCTCCAAAATCAAACCCAACCTGCAAATCTGAAAGCTATGTTGCAAACAGGTGTCCGATCTAGAAGCACAAAGAAATTCAATTCAACATGCAGCCACAACATTCCACAAATCTTCAAAAATGCCAAACACACAAGCTTCCCCCAGAAATCTTCTCCAAAACCTGTCTCCTCAAAAAATGAAAACAATAATCTCCTAATAGGAATTCAATCCCCAAATTCAAGCAATCCCAAAAGACAACTCAAAAGCTAACTCACAGTCAACTCCAAATCAGAAAATGACTCATAAGACAACTCCTAATCCAACTTTACTTCCAAAATTGAAAGTAAATAAAATTAATTAATTAAAATATCTTTTAAAAGCACAACTCAACTTGACTTTTGAAAACTAGTTATCTTTTTTAAAACAAACACCTTTTCAATTTCACACATGTTTTAATTTAAATTCATTTATTAAATAAATTAAATACTTAATGCATCACAAATTCATGCAATTAATTATTTAATCATTTAATAAAATATGCAAGCATAATACAATTCATGACATTTTCTAATTAAGCACATGTTAATAATTAAAACCCAAATTAAATAAATTAAATATTTAATACATCCTAAAACATGTAATTAAATATTCAATTATTTAATAATACACTCAAACATAATTAATCCTAATTCCAATTTCATAATCAATTATTTCCAATTAATTAAATAATTGACTTTAGATCATTTTCCAAATCAACCATAGAAACATAATCAATCAATAAATTCAACTACAATCCTAACATTGATAATCTTATAAAATCACCTAAATAATCATGAATCAACTTAATCAAGCACAATAAAATCAAGCACAATAAATCAAGCAAACTGAAACCATGCACATACTCAAGAACGGGATCCATGAATTAATGCCAACCAGGTGAATTCGGGTAGGGTAGTAAGATAGACACTTGTCCGATCCTAGGACAATTGGGTTTAGGTTAGGGTTTTGGGTTTGTGTACTATCTCCCCTCTTTACCATTGAGATGAATATTTGTGGGCACGCTCACTCCTGCCAATTCAGGGAAGATGATGCCCTGTACTTGCAAACCTGTCATCAAAAGATGAAGCATGTACATACAATAAATAGCAGACAATGATAGGGTACGGTCAGATGTGTGGATCTCGACTATGCGAGTAACTATGCCTCCGTCCTCTACGACACAGACACGTCAAACAAATACAAACACAAGATAACCATACACATGCAAGTATGGGGTAAGTACATCATAATCAACATAAGACATATAATCTATCATCATAAAACATCATTATCTAATCTATGCATACACCTGATAACATATGTTAATAATCCATAATCATCATTAATGAAACAATAACCGATCACATGAAAAGTGACCTAAAATAATTTGGTGATACATCTGAAACATAAAGCAAACTAAGAGCATCCTACGGGTGGGTACTACAATTACATTTAACGAAAGGTTTTTAACATTTCCTTTTTAAAAACCTATCGACTCGTAGCAGCAAAGCTAAAAAGAACTATTGAACCATCGCCGAAGATTTTGAGACTGTAATTTGTGAGAGCCTTAGCCATTCTAACTTATATCTATCCTGATTTCAAAGTTTAATTTCGAGTAAGATATCTAGCCTAATGCATCCCGATTTTGTAATGTCAAAAATTTAGTTTAACTTGATTTTGAAATTTTAATTCTTGCATGTAAAATTGGGGTTTTCTTAATTAGTTAGTTATTATCTGTGATTTTGTTAGTAAATATATATGAATCTATGTTTTTTCATTCTTCTGAAGAACAATGGGGAAAGAGAAAACTCAAGGCCAAGGGCAAGCAGATGGGAAAACTTTAATAGATTGCAAAAAACTAGTAGAAATCTTTAGTTTCACTGATGAGTATCATGATATTTATGATCCTGTTATCGATGGTGAAAGGAGAGTTATAGTAATTAAACATACATTGTGCAGTAAGGAAAATGGGCCAAAGAGGTATGATTTTATAAAATTTAACCTAGCGGTAGGTGCAAAAACTAATAAAGTTGCTTCATGGGATGTTGGTTTGGGTCACATGTTGTTACTCGAAGTTTTCCCTTACCTAGAAATTATCTTGATTTGTGCAAAAAATTATAATGAAGAAAGAAAAAGAATTGTGACTAAAAAAAATTAGGAAGAAATTTTATCAATAATCCAAGAAGAATTTCATAGTTTGCTAGACCTAGGGTTTGACCAACAAAACTGTAATGTCTATATTGACCTGGGATTTCTAGCAGAGCAATATGAGGCAGTCCCACCAAATGCAAAAGATTCACTTATAAAGGGTCTAATAGTTGGAGAGGAAAAGGCTTCATTGGGTGAGAACCATAAGCCTCCTTATGATTTTAATATTTTTGTGCCATGGGTTCAAGATACTATATCCTCACTAGCATTTTGCCTGGGATTGGAAAACAATAGGGAAGTGGGTGCCAACATTCTTCAATTCATTTGGGATATCCATTGTGTCGATGAACCAGTAAGATATAATTTTTTTGGACACGTGGTTCAATCGATGCAAGAACAATTAGCATTGATTAAAAGAGGCAATTCTAAGATATTTAGGTTCACAACCTACTCATGCTATCTTCTACTAGCCAAGCATGCGGAAATATTAATGAGCAACGACAACAAGCTTGAAATTCAAAGGGGGACAGGTACTCCAATATATAATGGACACCTTAGATAAGAATGTATGATAACAGAAGGAATTACAGTAATTTTTTAGACTTCTTTTTGGCACCATTATACAAAAAAAATAACAAGCACTCCAATGCCCAAATTGTTTTCTTCATGTAGGGATTGCATCCAACTTGGAAGCACAATTCAATTGGCTGACTGGTACTTAATGGAAGATTACACTATGCTAAGGTTTTACGGATCAAAACTGCAACCCCACAAACTTCCAATGCTTGTGACAAACATGGTGTTTGCAATAGAATATGTAGTACAACTAGAGAGCACAAATAGACTCTTCATTAGCCAATCAAAGAAGAGCATATTCCCTTCCTTACCTTTCTCAATTGGAGGGTTAACATTTGAGAGAAAGGCATTCAAAGTGGCAAAAATTTTTTTAGATATTTTTCAATTTGATTTAGAGTGGTACTAGAAGTATGATCCACTCAATGTCATTCAAATAATGCTTGTTGCTAATAAGAACTCTGCAAACTTATTTCAACATGAAAGTAAATCATTGCTAGAGAAGTTGAAAAACAAGGATAGTTGGGATGACGTTACAAAAGAGATGGAGAAATTTTCCGGTGAGGAAAAAATTTTAGTTCAACTGTTGTCATCACAAATTATGACAACAATAAACTAGGGCATTGTACAGTCTACGATGTCCTACAATTTCTACAAAAAAGTTGCTCATCCATCAAACATAAAAATACCAAAGAGAATAGCAAAAGCTTGTAAGGATAGAAAATGGACTAGAACAAAAATGGATGATTTTTGGAGTATGAGAAAGGATCTTGGTGAACCAAAGACCAGTGAAGATCTGGATGAAATAGATGAGGATATAGTGTTTAGAAAATTGTGGAATTTGGAGCATCCTAACATGGCATACAACAATGAGGATGATAATCCAGACACTGAGGATGACAATCCACCAATTGAATTTACTCCAGGGACGGGGAGTCAAAGTGGAATCAACAATGACCAAAAAATAGTATATAGTAAAGGGACAATCATTGCGGAAAAAATGGGTTATAAAGGGAGTGGTTTGGGTCCCAAAGGAGAAGGCGTCTGGACTACAATTGAGACAGAAAAAACTGCTTATGATCATGGTGCAGGCCTTGGGTTTGAATCTACTGCTACTGGGTCTGGTAGTGGCACTGGTGCCAGTGGGACTGGGCAACTTATACAACAAGTTCCCTCTCTAAAGAGGCCACTAGAATCTACACAGAATCCCATAGAAGAAGATAGTGTCAAGATTCAAAAGCTTTCCACTACCAGAACAATGACAAAAATGATATTCGATCCTAAAGAACTACTTGCAATTTCAAGTTCAACAAAACCCTCTAGAAGTTTAAATACTCAAAGAGCATTAGTTATATCAATAGACATTGCAAGCTCTACCTCAGGTTCACCTTTAAAACATTCAAATCCTTCTGCAACACCAGATTTTCATTTCAAAGATTTTAGTAATAAATTTCCAGAAACAACAACCAAGAATAAGGAAAGAAAGAAGACATTGTTGGCGGGTGCCCTTACTATAGCTATGGAGGAACAACCTACATCCAACAAGGTTTTTCCAACATATGACCCAAACAAAGACATGATGGAGTTCGTGGTTGTTATTCCACCAAAAAAAGATGGAAACCCACCAGAGAGTTAGATAGATCCGTCTGAATTTCAAGTTAGCACTCTCCAAATGGATTTTTCCAAAGTTAAAAATGTGGACAAAATCAATGTGTCAAAGTCTAAAAACCAAGTGGTCTACAGTGCACTGCTAAAGCTGGAAAGAGAGAAAAGAAAGCTTGAGAAAAATATAGAAAAGTTACAAGCAGACATTGGCAATGAAAAAGAAAAGAGGAAAGCTTCAGAGAATAGTTTGAAAGAATTACATAAAAATATTAAAAAATTGACCTCTACATCAGTAGATATAGAGTGGGAACATGTGGAGGCAGTAGTGAAGGAACAGGAGCAGGCAGAGCTGAAGGCACTGAGGGGAAAATTGGCAAAAATTAGTAAAAAACTAGAGGAAGAAAGAGTCAGTTCAGAAAAGTTATTTAAAACTATGGAGAGTAATGTTGCCTCCAACCGGGAATTGCAAAAGCAATTGGACTCTCAAGTAGATAAAGCCAATCATTGGGAACACAAAGTAGTGGAAGAGAAAAAGAATTATGATAAAATGGCAGAAGAACTAAAGAAGGATAATAATACAATTCAAACTTTAACAAATACTAGTAATAATTTAGTGAAGATTACAAAAGAACACATTTGGGGCCAAATAGTGGGGATGTCTCATAGCTTGTGTGAGTGGTTTGAAATGCTTCAAAGTATGAGAGTATGTTATTTGAATCTCCATAAGAACATTGAACAGAACATGGATGTTGTCAAGAAATAAAAGGAAGCAAAAGATATTATGCAACAACTCTACAGTAAGAGTGATAGTTATCTATCAAACAAGGGAATTAGCACCTGCCTTGATGCCTCAGTAAAGGTATCAAGTATCATTCAAAACTATGAGAAGCTACGGAAAGAACAGGAATTGGATGATAAAGCTAAGAAGAAGATCACAAAGATGGAACAAAGGAAAGCGAATATGGAAAGTCTTAATTTGCCTAAGGGATTTGACGCAAATAAGTTCATTGGAATAGAATCTTACAAAAAAAGGTTACAGGACAAAATAAATACTGATTTATGCTTTCTTCCTATAGACATGTCTCCTGATACATTCATGGATTTCATCAAACTAGTGAGAAAATTGAATGGAGTTTTAGAAGCAACAGTGTTATCAAGTCACACTTCCAAATATGAATTGCTAACAAAGTTGCAGGAGTGTGACTATACTATGAACCAAATTGTTCTACTATCAGAGGATGTTTGGACTAGCCTACAAAGATTGCTCTGAATTTTGAACTACTATAAATTGTAATATATTGCAAATGAATACAAAACAAATTGTGCTCTATCTAATTTTCATGTTTTCCAATTCAATGTATGTTGAGTTACTCTATTTTATTCAGTTATTCTTAGTTGATTTACTCTATTATATGCTATTGGAATACAAAATTTCATTTAGGAATTTCAAATTCAAATATGAATGATCATTGATGATATGATACAAACTACTCTCTACAGTAATAATACTCTTTGTTCTCAAATTTTAATGATGAAACATAAATTATAATACATTCTTGCTTTTCTAAAATGAACATTGAATGATAGGATATAGTAGTTAATAAGTTCAAAAAATACCTATTGATTGCTACTGCTAATTTAGCAAAAAATTCCTAAATTTGCCAATTCATCTCTGCGTCGTCGTCATCATCCAATTCTGGTATTCCACTTCCTTCATTGTTCTCTTCATTTTCATTTGTGTCTTCTTCACTCTGACCTCCACTTCTATGACTCCTATCACCACATGTACTTGTCCCACTCGGAGTCGCTGTCAAAGATTGGTTAATGGTGTTGCCCAACTCTCTTCTTTTGCATCTTTTCTTCCAGATTTCCATTGTTTTTTTATAAGGAAAAGTATTGAGATCATACCTAGATGTGTCAACCCTCAAGCATGTTTCCAAATTCTTGTGTAGTTTGTTTCTTAGCTTTGATTTTAGGAAGCCCAAAGCACTGAAAAATCTCTCATCCTCCACTAAACCCAATATTATGGTTTGACATAGATCAGCAAGCTTGAAGAACTCTGAAATTTCTTCACGCAACATTGTGTTCTATTTTAGTTATGTCCAAAGCCTTGTTGTCGAGCCCTCTTCATGTGGGTTATGGATTAATTGATATTGATGCTTCATAGTCTTTGCAAAAGTGCATGATTGTTGTCTAAGAAGACCCTCATCTAAAATTCCATTGATAGTCACTCCATTAAATTCTACAAATTTGCAAAATTCCTTTATCAAAGTCAACAGCCTATTATGATAATCTTCCTTAGAATTTAAGGACCAATATTGAGGAAACACAATTGCCATGGCCTCAAGCAGTTGTTCATATGGGAATTTGGATCTTATTTCAAAGGAAACTTTAAAGGTTGTGTCCCTTGCATTACCTGCTATAGACTCGATGATCTTGGTAAACTCTTCCCTTATAACTCTTGTAGCTCATTTCTTTGGGGCACTGTAGTACATTCGTATTTGAAATCCCCTTACACAAACACATAAATCCCCATTTTCAACGATCTTTAACTAATTATCAGGATTGTCCAAATCTATTAGTTTCTGCAAGTGATTAAATCTTTCATCGAATAAATTAAGGTCATTTTGATAGAGACTATTAAGGGCTTGGCATGACATTTTACGCAAGTAAGCATATTCTGCAATATACATGGCTCTTTGTTGGGCTTTTTTCATAATGAACGTCATTTCTTCTAGCATGGGAAGAAGAGATGCTAAAGTCAAAAGTGTCTCTATATTGCTTAACCTTCGAAGCAGGTTGCCACATCTCTGATTTTCTGCATTGTCCCGATTTTCGTACATCAATCCAATCAAAGATTGATATTCAAAAAAAACTTGATGCATTGGTCCATCCAAAGAGATCCATTTGGTATCAACATCTTTAAGAAGCTTGTTTCCATTGGTAATTCCATCAGCAAAGTGCTGAAATTCCCTAAAATGTTTGGGACTTCAACAAAAATATGAGTAAAACTCTCTTACTAAATCTTCAACCTTGTTTACTAAAGGAAACTTCTTCACAACTCTAAAAGCAAGATTCATCCAGTGGGCCATACAGTGAATGCCAACAACATATGGTGAAAAAGAAGCCTGCATCTTTGTACAAAGACCAATCCTTTGACCTTGCATTACTGAAGCTCCAACCACTCTAACACAAATCAACCATTTTGCTATTGTCAATTCATCCATAGCTCCATATTCAATTAAATGGATCTTTACTAATTGAAATAAAGTTTTTGATGTCGCATTGTCCCTCAATTTTGCAACAGTTAGTAGATGTGGTTGGAGGACATTATTCTATACAGTGTAAACATGCATGCATACCCACGAAGTATTATCTAGTGCCATAACTTCATCTTAAGGACAATGCAATAAAGGTTGACTCTTAGTTTTCTTTGTACATCCTCTATTTCAACCTGGGAAAAACAACTTGCCAATTCCCATCCACATTGACCAATGAGTGACAGGATAGTTAGGAACTTTTAGAAAGTGTAACAAACCACTCATTTCTGGATAGTCTGTCATTGGACGCCCTCTACTCAAAATATGGAAAACATTACTTAATTGAACAGCTTTTCTGTGTTCTTCTACTTCACTTGCTTTTGTAAAAATAGCATTAATAGAAACTTGAATTTCACCAGGCTGTGTCTTAAATTTCTGAAACAAATAATATTCCTCAGCATTCCTTTTATGTTGACATTTCTCCTTTGTTTTATATCTTACCACATTTATTTCCTTTCCATCAATAGTTGAGGTTTCGTAAACCTTACCAACATGTTTCTCTATGGTGTCTAGTTTAAGCTGCAACTGCTTTTCCTTTTTAAACTTCCAACTACAAATCATACATCTACATTCTACTAGTGGATCACCTACAATTGGATTGTCCACAGGCTCAATGAATGGATACTTTATTGCCCAGTCAAATTTAAATCTCCTCGACATCTCCCATTGATGATCAATTTTTTCTTTTGATTTTCCTCTCCCTTTAGTGTTACTATTAATTGAACCATCATCATCACCGAAGTTGATTGATTCATCCTGGTATTGGTTATTTACTTGAAATTATTCTTCAAGGTCATCTTCATCAGAGATATCAAGTTCTGCAACTTCATCACCAGATTTATTAGGCTCCCCAATTTGTTCATCAGACTCCTGTGTAGGTTGAGAACCTTGAAATTGTACAGGTTCCTCTGATGATGTACCTTCCTCACTTTGACCAACACTATTGTTTTCGCCCCCACCAAAGTATGAAGATATATTTTTGCATTTCATTGGCCTCTCTTGGACATCTCCATCTTCAATAGTCCTCTTCCTATTTAACTTTGACTATGACATCTCCAACAAATTAAGGCTGCAATAAAATTTTACTTGAATAAGATACTACAGACTCTTAGTCGTTCCTGTTCACTACCGATCACAAATGTGAGCTCAGAATCGACTGAATTTTCATACTACTAAATCTCTTGAAGTCTCCTTCTCTCCGACATGTTTCAATAATGAAACTCATATTTCTTAAATAGACAAGTAAACCATTTTCATATCAGCCATCAAATTTTGCCTCATAATCTCCATCGTCCATTTTGGCGAAGGGGTCGACAATTGCTTATGATAACAACTAATATTTGGTGAACCCCGCATAATTTCAAATAATTGACTGGGTGAATAGGGCAGGAATTTAGGACATGATTATGTATTGTGCATGGCGAATTGGGTCCTAGTGCAAATAAAAATTTCACTTGGGACAATGGGCCTTTCGTGAATGGTGATCCTCGATAAATACACCTTTCCTTAATCTGTGGCGAATAAGAGTAAAATACAATAGAAATATGGGCTAAGAACCTGACAACCGTAGTGAAATTACATAAAAATAGTGGTGAACAATCCAACCACTAAACATGTATTTTATAAAATCTGGGTGAACCGGTCAACCAGTATACTAAGCTTTTATTCGCTAATTTCTATACGCCGATTGGGACATATTCGCCAATTAGCAAATAATCGACACTAAAAAAATCCCTGGTGTAAAGAATGTCATCTTGGGAAGTTAATTAGTTCCAATTTTATCTGTAAGAATTACTATTTAAAAAAAATTATTTTAGATCTAGTTCATATCGATCTATGTGGTCCAATGAGAAATCAGAGTTACTATCATGATAAATATTTCACGTTGCTTGTTGATGGTTATTCTATAATGATGTGGGTTATATTTATAAAATAAAAATCAAATATTTTTTACATGTTTAAGATATACAAAGCCAAAGTGGAGAAGGAGACCGATAAAACCCTAAAATGTCTTAGATCTCACTGAGGAGGTGAGTTTACTTCACATGAATTTGTTTCATATTATGAGGAATAGGGAATCAAAAGGTAGATGTCATCTCCTATAAGGACACCTCAACAGAATGGTATTGTTGAAAGAAGAAATAGGTCTATCATTAATTATGCCAAGACATTGATGATTCAGAAAGGTGTTGCATAGACATTTTTTAGCAAAGGAGTAAGCACTGTCTTTTACACATTGAACACAGTTCAATTGAAGAAAGGTACAAACAAAACTCCTTATGAGTTGTGGCATGGTCGATCTCCTCGTGTAAGTTATTTCAAATTTTTTGGAATATGTTACATAAAAAGAGATGAAAATTTAGGAAAGTTTGGCCCAAGAAGTGATGAGGGAATAATCTTAGGATATTCCATAAAGAGAAAAGCCTACAAGTTCTTGAACAAGAGAACAAATAAGATAGTAGAAAGTGCTAATGTAAGAGTAGATGAATTTTTTTATTAGAATGATGAATCCAACAAGAAGGAACTTGAAGACTAACATGGGTTTGTATATGTACAACTTGTGGAGTAGGACACTATAGAAGAACTAGTGGAGAGATAATTCAATGAATACAAACCGATACAAGTAGTTGAATGTACTCCTAGAACTGAACTGGTATTGCCAAGGTATGTGAAACTAAATCATTCCCCCGATCAAATTTGTGGTGATAGAAATGTTGGTGTTCTAACAAGAAGAAAGGTAAGAGAAAGTACATGTTTTCTATCTAAACTTGAACCTAAAACTCTAAAAGATGCATTGAAATATGAAGATTGGGTGAAAGCTATGGAAGAAATTTTGGATCAAATTGAGAAGAATACAACCTTGACATTAGTACCTATACTGGTGGACAAGAATGTAATCAATACTAAGTGGACTTTTAGGAACAAGATGAATGAGAAAGATGAAGTGGTAAGAAACAAGGCAATATTGGTGTGCAAAGGATACACAAAGGAGGAAGGATTGGACTACGGTGAAACAATTTCACTTGTGACAAGACTTTATGTTGTAAGGATATTACTTACATATTTTGCTTACAAAGGATTAAAGGTATATCAAATGGATGTTAAGTCAGCTTTTCCTAATGGTCTATTGGAAGAAGAGGTATACATTGAATAACCTGAAGGATTTTCTAATTCAGAAAGTAAGAACATGGTGTGTAAACTATAGAAAGATTTATATGGGTTGAAATAAGAACCTAGGGCATGGTATGAGAGATTTCACTCATATCTGATTTAGATTAGTTTCATAATGGCAAGTGACAACAATAATGTATATTTGAAGATTGAGAAAGATGATAAGTTACTGATTGCAGATATATTTGTAGATTATATCATTTTTGGTGGCAATGAAGAGATGAGTAGATCATTTATAGATTAAATGAGGAAAGAATTTGAGATGTCTATGATCAGTGAAATTAAAGTCTTTATTGGATTGCAAGTTCAACTCTTGAAAGATGGTATCTACATTAGCTAGTCCAAGTATATAAGGGAAATATTGAAGGCATTTGGGTTAGAAAACTCAAAATTGGTTGGTACCCCTATGGTAATCGGTTGCAAACTATCAAAAGAAGATGATTCTAAAGAGGTGGATGAGACTCTTTACATGTCCATGATTGATAAGCTATAGTATGTAGTGCACCGTAAATTGGACATTGCACAGGCAGTTGGATTAGTGGGTAGATTTTCTTCTAATCCTAGGGAATCATATTTGATTATGGTAAAGAGGATATTTTGATATCTTGAAGGGACTAAAGATTATGGTCTTTGGTATGGACATAAAGGTGACTAATGTTCATTGGATAAGAAATATTTATGATTAGAAGAGAACAAGTGGTGGTGCATTCTTTCTTGGTGATAGGCTTGTATCTTGGATAAGCAAGAAGCAGAACTATATATCTCAATCAACAGCTGAAGCTGAATATATTGCTATTGCAATTAATTGTAAGAAAATTCTGGAAGGAATTTAGGTGAAGGTAACTAAACTGGTCATTATTTATTTTGATAATACAAGTGTCATTAACATATCTAAAAACCCATTAATGCACTCTAAGACCAAGCATATAGCTATCAAATATCATTTTCTTAGAGAACAGGTACAGGGAAAAGAAGGAAGGTTGGAGTATGTATCAACTAAGGAGAAGGTTGTTGATATTTTCACTAATCCATTACCTAACATTACATTTGAGTATCTAAGAGTTAAGTTAGGGGTCATTCCCCTATCTGACTTGAATTGAAAGAAGATGCAGTTGCATCAATCCAAGTGTATTCAGTGAATATCCTTATGATTGGATTGATGTTGTGGAGATACGGCTTAGGGGGAGTAGTCTATGAAGTAATGTGTTGTGTCAAGTACAATAGAGAAGATATTAGGTGTGTTTGACACCTTTGACATTGTTGTTAAAGGGAGAGAATAAGTAAGGAGAAGAATTCAAGTAGAGACAGTACAAAAGGAGAGAAAGTTAAGTGAAAGGGGAAGTAGTTGTAGAACAGGTGAAAGATAGAAGTGAGAACATTTTTTTGTTTCTAGTGTTGCATAATGTATCATGTTGCAAAGAGGAAGTGGATGTTGAAGATAGTGTTTCCATCACTGCTAAAGGGGGATATTGTTGTCATAATTGATGTAGTAATGGTAAGTGACTTCTAGAGTTGTAATGATATAGATTTGATTGCATGATGATCAGTTATTGGGTTGTCCTTGATGTCAAGTATTGACCTAGTGTTCCTAGTATGTTGCTAAGAATAAGTACGATGATCAAGGTGTTGTGGTAAGTTTTAGTTGTATAAATTCCTATGAGAGACTTGGGGATGTTTCTGAATGTCAAATGCATGGCCACTACTGTTGATTTAGACTGATAAGAAAGTTATGATCAGATGAAGGTTGATAGTGCAATTACTAGAATAGTTAGTGATAGTTGATAGGTGATTTGATTGGTTTGTCGAATCTTTGTTGTGTCTTGTGGTGTGGTTATAGGATATGGTGGACAATAGTGTGTAGAAGTTATGGTTGTAATCACAACTAATCTGAGTGACCAGTGTAATGGATAGATGACTGTTGAGTAGAGACAAATTTTTTACAAGTTGAAGTGTTTATGTTCTTGAGTGATAGTTGATGAATCTTTGATCGGTGATCGATGAAGAGGTTGTGGTGAATTTGGTTGAGTTAGTCATGATCTGGTGATATCTCTTAAAGATTAGAGGTGATGATCTGGCATCACATTATTTGATGCTAGTGTGTGAAGAAGATTCTTGAGGATGCAAGTGTTTGGTCAAAACATGTTTGACCCCATGGCACAAAATTCTATGTCAATCATTATATTGGCCAATGTGGTCTTGGAAAATTATTTTGTACATTGAATTTAGTTTTGTGGCAAGTTGAATTTGAGTGGGATATTGAAAATTAAATTTTATGGCTTGCTTAAGGTGGTGGAAGACTCTAGGGTTTAATGAATAGTATTTATGTGATGAAGTTGAATTTATTTAGTGTGTTGATCATGTCTTGGGAAATTGTAGTGTAAAGTGTGAGTTACAATAAAGCCAAGGCAGAGTTAATTATGTTGTGAAGAGATTTTGTGCTTTAATGGATTTGATCAAGAAGAGGTAGTGCTATTTTATATATTATTCTTTGTTGTTCCCTAACAGTTACAACAATCAAAATCCCTTAACCAGGTGGATCCTATAAGATCCCTATTATAAATACTCTAACAAGATGACACATTATCTTGTGTTTGAATCTTTCTAACAAGGCTACTCTTAATAGGGTAAAGGTCTTAACAGGCCTAAGGTAAATCCCTTAACCGGGTAGCACCTAACAGTGATTTTGTAAACTACTAATAGGGTTAATATCCTCATAGGGTGTACTTCACAAGAGTGCATCATTTAGTGGGTACTAATCCCCACCATGATTTTTTCCCTATTTGGGTTTCCACGAGATAATTCTCTACATCAAGTGCTTCATTGTTATGTGAATGTGCTTATGATTATGTTTTTCATTTTCTACTATTAAAGATAATCTTATGAATGCTATGGTAAAGTTTAAGAGGTTATAAAGTTTCATAATTGGTAGATTACTAATTCACCCCCCGCCTCCCCTCAGTAATCATATCTTAGGACTAACACATAGTATTCCAAAAAAAATTATAATTCAAGTTCACCAAAGATGTACATATAAAAATGGCATCATGGTGAATCTATGTATGAATATATCACTTTCCTTTTCAATAATTGCACATATAAGAAGGAAGATGCCCCCAATAGGCTCGAGAGGTGACTCAAGCACTAAATAGGGACAATGATATCCCTCTCTAGAACATGTAATTAATGAAATGAGAATGATAAAGTATAGTAATGAAAATTATTAACTAGGAAAGTCACTAAAAAGATGATAAAAATAGAATGTAACAAATAGTGAGTTGAAACTAATAGAAACAAAAACTAGGAGATGAAACTGACCTGCGGTGGAAATTTGAGCTCAAAATGGTAGGGATATGATAACAATGGTGACATTTTACAGAGACATGATGGAAATGGTAACATGTTCCATGTGTTTCCAGTTGAATTTTTCACAAGTTGTCCAACTATTTCTTATCTGCCTAAATCTGATCAATCGACTCTATAACATGTTCTTGCACACATAAAAATGGGTGAAAAGGTTGGATAAAGGGGTTTTCCTTGGTCAAAATCCTATTTAGGAATCAAGCTTATAAATTAAATGAAATTTCATAAAGGAAAGTAAATAGGAAAGTAAATAATAGATCCACCTTTCATAAACCCTAATGAATGGATGTACAAGTCATTAATATTCATGAATATGTTTGAATATTCTTGAGATCCAAATAGTTAACCTTGGAATGAGGTTTAGAATCAAGGATTCCCTCAAAAATGCATAGATCTATGAATGCCAATCCTAGATTTTGAATGTGGATATGGTTGATAACACTTGCAAAGAAGGAAAGAGAATAATGGAATGGAGGATGTATCTTCTTATTTGATTGAAAAGTCTTCTACTTGGCCATTGTGGGAGAGAAAATTGCATAAATTGGAGAATATTTCCTTTTAATTTAATGATCTATAGGAATTAGAGGCTTGGAGATCTTGATCTTGGGTGTGTTCCTTCAAATCTTGAATCCAATTTCTCTTGCTTGTTTGAAAACTTGATTGCCAAAATGTGGATCTAAGCTTGCATATGATTTTGGATCATGGATTATGGATTTCAAAATGAGGAGGGATAAGGGGTTCTTATACTAACTCCATCATTTTAGGATTCAAATTTGATCCAAGTTGACCACAAAAATAAATCCTTAAAGAAAACCCACGAATTAGGCCCCAGGTTAAATTTGAGCCCCAAAATCATGGAGCATGTCATCATTGGAAACATGTACCTAGGGTGTTAGTGTAATTAAATATTCTTAATTACACTTTACTTATGTTTACTTAGGATAATTCATTTTCATATTAGTTTTTCATTAAGATACCTAGGACTTTGCATCTCATTTTCACACATGGTGTAGGAGAATTTCCACTTTATGTGTGAGAACTACCTTTAGTGCTCTTATCACATTATCATCCTCTCATTGTTGCACATAATTTGATGAACAATGGAGGGTGATCCACCTTTGGTGGATATGTGATTACACTTGGTGTGTTTGATAGGTTATCACTTGCATATCTCCTAGTTATCATGCATTTCCTATATATTCAAGCACATCTACTTTGTATTCATTAATTGGCCATTATTAATTGGGAATTAGTCATTGTATTTCATTATTAAATCAATCAATTGATCATCTCTTTTGCCTATCCCTCTTATGCTATCAATTGAGATTCTAGATCTTTGCATTTTCATTCTTTTTCCTTAGGAAAATTCTTACATGGTATCAGAGCTAGAAAAAGTGTCATTATATAGCCTATTTAGAGAGAATTCTATTGGAAGAAAAAAATTGATCTTGCTAGTACAAATTGGAGGTTGGAATCACATTGAGGAGGTCTAAAAACCCCTAAATTGAATTTTTTTTCATCCAAATCGAACACATGAGGCCAAATCTAGAGCCATTTGAATTTTGGAAGTGCGGCAATGGTGATTTAGAAAAAATAATTTTAGAAGTGATTTTGAAACAAAAATATCTCAGTCATCCGAACTCCTTTTTCAGAGTGATTTTTTTTTTCTTTTAGGTTAGAATTTCATAATCTAAACAATGGTGCAGGTGGTTTCTAATCTCTATTCTTGGTGTTTTGTGAAAATCACAAATCATGATTTTTGCAACTTCAAAGGATTCGTTCGGGCTCATATGGACACATTTTCAGGTGTGTTTTTTTTTAAAGTGCATGATTTTTTTAGTCTACTTTCCATATTTGGTATCAGTTTGGACAAATATTCAGTGAACATAGTACTTTTAGCATTTGGTCTATTTTGGCCTATATTTGGCACTTGTAATTTGTTGGATCCTTTAGTGGTCTTGTGTCTTATTTGTTTGAGTGTGTTATAGCCTTATATCTGTAGTGGTAATTGTACACGCACTAAATATAAAGTGCCAAAATCATCTCTTTTTTTTCTTTTTTCTTTTTTTTTGGGGGGGGGGGGGGCTATTATTTATTTCATTGCATCTTTGGGGGTGCAATGATTTCCTGATCTTATTATTTCATGCGATAAGTACATCATGGGTAGAATCAATTAATATACCATTCATCTTGCAGTTATGTTTTTTACTAGGGATAATTATGCATCATGGGTAAAGGGCATTTCACATATTGTAGATGGATAAAAATATTGCCTAATATTTATGGACTTATTCCTAAGCTAAAGTCCAATAATAAAAAGTTTGTTTGGAAGCAAAGGAATTTGGATATCATGGGATTGACTGCTTGCACCATGAGTTATTTCTATTCTGAGGTCAGGTATATTCTTGAACATATTAATTGCCTACTCACATTTTGGACCATTATTTGGGAACACTTTGGAGATCAAAATGTTCCTCCATTCCTAAAAAAATCTAGTTATCAGTTGTCGCATTCCACTTGATGTTGTAGATAACATTCTCTATGATGAGTGTACCTTATCAAAGATTGAAAGTCTTGAATAATTTGAGAGTCTTGATTTTCCAAAGACTCCATATGTAGCTCCTACTTCTCCTATTGAGAACATTAATAGTGTTTCTCATGATGATACTTATATTCCTACAGCCATGGGTTCTTGTGATTCAATGCAACAGGATATTTCTTGTCTTCTAGTTAGAGTGCCTTGGGATGACTTATTTGACAAACATGACCATTGGAAACTGCAATTGAAGCAATTGTTGTATTGTCATTGATGTCAAACCTTAACTGGTAAGACTATTTCTATTTAAGAAAGTACTATATCTATTTGAGTGTTGCTAAGGGGATAGGCAAGGTTGGTAACAATAGCACCTAAGGAAAGGTTGAGTTATCTTGATACTTCAATGAGTACTTGATTATGTGGCACAATGATAAGACAATGTATTGTTTATCTAAGTAAGAATGAAGACTAAATTGGTAGGCTTAACTAAGCAAAAGTGAAGAAATCTATTTTAAGCCGAGTGTTGTTTGTGTCGACTGAGCTAGTATATGCTGAGTAAAATGAGTGTTGACCGAACACCAGTTAATTGTCGAGGAAGACAGTGTTAGCTGAGGAAATAGTTTATGTGGTGACCGAGCTTTCCAGAGAAGATCAAGAAGTTGAACATAGTATTGATCGAGTGTCAGTATTTTGCATTTGAGGAAGAATTCAGATTTCTAGCCAACATCGTTGAATTCTTGGATTATGTAAAACATGTTGACTTTATTTATTGATTGTGTAAAAGCATTTAATGCACTGTAAAATGTTTTATTGTAAATCTTTAAGAGATTTGAGATATTTCTAGAAGGATAGCCGAAGAACATAATGTAGGATGGATTCAATGAATCTGACCTAACCCTAAGATCAAAGAAGGAGATTAAGTGGCAAAAGATGTATTGACCTAGTAGAGGTAGTATTAAGGAAACCTAAGTGAGAAGTTGTAGTGAGAAGTAGATGTTGGAAGTATTTTTGATGTTATTGACTATCTAAGTAAAGAAGGTTGAAGAAGAAGTGTTGTGATTTCTTGAAGAGGGTTTCGAGCAGATCAGTGATGGAGATGGAAAAGGTTCACAGTCAGTAAGCCATCATATGTGTATGGAATTGGATCTGATATTTGCAAAGTGAGTTGTATGTTTTTCAGATCATTACTACTGCTACTTTCTAACCATTGTAACAATTAAAATCATTTTAACAGAGGTTGACCTAACAGTCATAGGTATAAATCCTTTGAACAAGGTTGCATTCTAATGGAGTGTATGTAAGTCCTCTAACAAGGCACACTTTTAATAGAGTGGTTTAAATCCTTTAACCAGGTCACACCTGACAGTGTGTTTGTAACCTTTGATAGGGTTGGCTTTTCACCAAGCTCACTTCAGAAGAGTGAACATAATAGTAACATGTTACAAAGTGGTTTTTCCCTAATTGGGTTTCCACTATAAATCCTAGTGTTGATACTTGTGTGAATGTTTTGGTTTGAACATTTCTGTGTTTTACAAGTTAGATGCGATTGGATAAGTGGACTACACTATTATATGTTTATGTTATGCAATCAGTAATGACCGAGTAGGTTTTGGTTATTAGATCTAATTTGTTGAAGAATTTAAAGTTTGTTTTATACATCTAGACCTGAGAACAACTGATTCACCCCCCCTCTCTATTGTTCTAAATCATATTAACAATTGGTATCAGAGCTGTTGGTGCTTACAGATAACAAGTTTGAAGGTGCTTGAAGAAAATGATCAATATGTATAAGAAGGAGGTACCAAAGCTGAATAAGGAAAACTTTATTGCATGGAAAAGCTTGATGAAGCTGCATCTAGCCGGTATTGGTGATTCTGCAAAATATTACACTAAGCATAACTATGTCACACCTGTTGCACCTCTAATTGCCAAGGAAATGAAAGCTAAAAAAGAGCACAACCAAGCAATGTTGGAGATTGTGTCTACCCTAAGTTATCTAGAATTTGAAGATATCAAAGACTGCAGTATTGCAAAGCAAATGTGGGACACCCTTTGTAACACCCTCTCCTATGGTGATACTTGGACTTTCTAATTTGGACATTCTATTATGATGGTTAGAGCTATACATTTACATTTATGTTTTGTGGGTGATGATATGTTTATCGGATAATTGATATGCTCATTTATGGTTATCATTTATATGTTTATGAAATGAGAAAACCATCTATCTTTATATGTTTTATGGAGCTAACCCAAGGATTTGAATCTAACCATTATCATGATGTTTTATGTTTCATGTATATGTGTCTGATGTGTTTTCATGACTCAGGATGAAATTGTAGTTACTCACTTAGTTGAGGTCCACACGATGTATCGATCCTGGTCATCTGTTTGCATATATATGATTTGTATGTATATCCATATATATGTATACATGTGTGTGTGTGTGTGTGTGTGTATTGATGCAGGAGCATCCTGGGTGTAAGAGCAATCTTGCATCACCCAAAAATATTTTTGTTTTTGTATTCAATAAGGGCTATTTTGTGCAGAGTTGCTATTTATGGAAACTTGCTATTCTTAGTAAGTTGGTCTTACGATCTCAGAATGTTCTGATTTTACATGTGGAGGTTCATCTCAGTCATATCAGCCTGCCAGCAAAGTTTCATGGCTAGATCAGGTCTAGTTTTGAAGATATTGAAGATTTTTGGTATTGGCAGCAGGGTACAAAAACTTTGAACTTAGTTTTGAAGGCTTTAGAGGCCCCGGATGAGGTCAAAAAATTGGGTGACGAGTGCTTTGTGTTGTTTAAGCCTGTAGAGCGCTTCGTGGCATTTTTGAAATGGGGTTATAATAGTCAATCGGGTCAACTGGTGATGACTTATGGTCTCCGGAAGTCGGGTCACCTAAAATGGCAGAAAATAATTTTCCTTCAAAATTTATGTTCGGGTTTCAAAAGTTATTTTGAGCCGACTTTGATGTAATAAATTGAAAAATAAAATAATTCTAAGTTTGGTCGGCCCTTAGGGCTAAATTTCTGGAACCTTCTCGGGCGGTGGAAATTGCCTATATAAAGAAGGCCCGTAGTGTTGTCTAGGGCAGTTCTGGGTAGTAGATCTGGGTATTGATTTGAGGCTTTGTCCTACGAAATATTGTAAGGGAATGCCCATGTGGCTTTGCATATTGTAATTCTGAAAGTTTGTAATTCCACATTTGTGGAGATAATAAGAAGCCAATTTTCTGTTCTTGCATATTATTGTTGTTGTTTCTCTATTTCTGTTATGTGTTTGTGGTATTAAGGGGAGCACCCTTCATCACACACACACACACACACATATACTAGCATATCTCGTTGGGAATGAGTTAGTATGTGATTAAATCATGTGATTTTAATATCAATAATAATAAAGAATTTTATGGTATTTAATAACAAAATGCCTAAGGCAATATTAATAATAAATGTCTTAATCATAGTAGTATATATATATATATATATATATATATATATGAAGATCATGATTATAATTATGGTTATAGTAGTGAGTTTAAATTATAGTGTATTTGGTTTAAATAATAATATTCCTAATATTTAAATAATTGCAATATTAACAATAATGTGTCTTACTTATGGTATATGTACCATAAGCATATGGGTGCACACATATGCCTATGAATACATATATATAAATAAATATTATTATATAATAAATTAAATAAAGGAAATTATTATACTATGGTAAGGCTATGTTATATTTTATTTGGGAAATGCATTTGGTAAATTACCATAGTAAAACAAGATAGAAAAATTATTCCTAAAACCCTTATTTATTTATTTTGTCATCCTCTAATTTAGGAGACATATATTAAAGCTTTATTTAAAATTTGTTTATCCCTTCACGGGAATGGTTTTGCAAACCATCTCATTAACAAATAACGGATGGATAGTTTGGATGTTTGCATCGGTTGGATTACCCGTGCAACCACCTCCTTCATTCTATTTATAGGAAAGATTTTCCTATGTGTGGGGGGTTGGCATAGTAAATTTTAATTTGAGGAGAGGCTTTATCTTTGATAAGAATATTGCTATAGTTTAGGGAAGAGAGAGGGAATTGGTTTTCCTCTAAGGGGGTGTGAATGAGATTGCTTCTGGAAGGAGTTGGAGCTTGCCTGTAGGAGGGATTCAAAGGAGTGATGGAAGAGATTTAGAAGCTTGATTTATTCTTCATCAATCGACATTCGCAGGACTCCAGGTTGGAATCCATCCTGAGAATTAAATCTCTTTTATAGCATGAATGTTGTTTGTAGAGTTGTTTGAATGTTATTGTATTGTGTATTATTATTGCACAATGTTTGTGCACTATTGTATTATTATTGTATTGTGTATTATTATTGCACAATGTTTGTGCACTATTGTATTATTATTGTATTGTGTATTATTATTGCAAAATGTTTGTGCACTATTGTATTATTATTGTATTGTGTATTATTATTACAGAATGTTTGTGCACTATTGTATTGTGTATTATTATTGTAGAACATTTGTGCACTATTGTATTATTATTGTATTGTGTATTATTGCAGAACATTTGTGCACTATTGTATTATTGCAGAACGTTGAATCATTATCTTATCATTGTATTCTGCATTATTGTATTTTTTGCAGAACATTGATGCATTATTTTATTTTGCATTGTTGTATTATTGTTTATCGTCTCTACATTATTGTATTATTTGTGTCAGCCATTTATACCAATATATAATTTGGTAGATTATGGTAGAGTGGCATTCATTCATATATGTAAGATAATTCGAAGTTATTATTGTTTAATTTTCTACCGTGAAACAATTTCTGTCATTTGGTCGTTCTGTCATCTATTTTGGTCTATGTCATTTGGCCGAGTTGATTGTTACTATCTGTGTCATTTTTTCATGCTTAGATGTCACATTTGTATTAGGGTTAAAGTGATGTTGTGTTTGTATTAGGGTTAAAGTTGAACAAGTATATTAATTAGGCCAACTAGTATAATAATAAGGTTTTCGTTTATACAAGTATAACATTTAAGTATAAGTTACGATATTTCTTATACTTTAAGTTATACTTGTATAAAGAAATTAGGTACCTTTTCAGATGATTGGAATAGGTTTCAGATTCCTAGGAGTTAAGCTACAACTTCTAGATTTATTTATTTTTGTTTTTTTTTTTAAATCAGACTTAGTTAAACTTCAAGCACGTGAGATTTTACAGAACATTGTGTTTTGGCATGTGAAATTTTTGTGTAAACTTTAAATATATCCCTTATGAGTATGGTAGGGTTATATGGTGCATTTGGATGCTTTAATAGGGTTAGGATGTGTATAGGTAACAATTTAGGGTTTAGGATTGTCTAGGATGACCAGGACTACTCTAGACCTCCCTAAACGTTACAAAATTTTCCTAAACATCCCTAGACTATCTTATTATTTTCTATTCTTTGATGCAGTTCTCAAATTTGCTTATGATGTGTTTTTCTATATGTATGATGTATTTGTGAGGTGTGGGTTAAGGGTAGAAAACCTAACAACACCAAGTGAGTGGCTCTCAATGTAGGGCCGAGGCCCTAAGTGGCTAGAACCAGGATAACCAACTAAAGAGTTATTTAACAAGTGATAATTTAATTAAAACTTATGGGAATGGGTTCAAACACTAAAAAGATTAATATGTGCCTCGCCCATGCCATTAGTTCTAGTAAAGGCTATGGATGGGATTGGGAGAAGGTACCTATGCGCAGGTACGATCAAATGGTGCTTGTCTGTACGAAAGGCATTCGATTCCACATGTGCCTACTTGGGGGTGGGGCCCAAAGTGGCTAGTACCAGGACAACCCAAGGGGTGAGGGCTATGTGATGACACTCACTTAGATCATTTTTTAGAGTTTCTACCAAGCCTTAGAACCTTTGGTAAAAGATTTATACTTTGATCTTCTTTTATTTTTGTATTTGGGAAAGGTTACCCAGCCCTAGGTATGGCCTAGCTATTCCCTCTTTGTGGACCTTGGTGTTTATCTCCTAGCACAAGGGAGTGGGCCTTTTAGGTATCCACATGGTTGGGTGGTAAATATTTTTATCTAGGTACCTTTTGCGGATGCAGTGCTTATGGATTTGTGCTTGCATAGTGTTCCAGTTTTGAAGACTTGTACTTATCTCTCATGATTTAAAATTATTGTTACCTCCGAAGAGGAGATGAATGTAATGTAATCATTAATGTATTTCAAAATGATGTAATTGGAATGGGTAGACTTAGGAGAAAGGAAAAAGGGATATCACAAACTTTATGTATATATTGTGTGTTGAAAAGAAAAGGATTTTGTAACATTCCAAGTTAAGTAATATGTTTTTCATTATTGTTGATTAAGTGAAAAGCTATTGAAAATCAAATCTAATAATTGAAATGTATCAAATGATTTAGACAATTCTATTTTCTTTAAAAGTTATATTGTTCATAAAGGGTACTTAGGAAAATAGATGGATTTAAATGGAAAATTGAAATGAAAGTACTTTTCATTTCTTTGTAAAGAATCTTCAAATGATATGGTGTAGTTTTCTTTAAGAAGTAAATCTTTTTGTTAGTATACTTAAAGGACTTAAATGAATTGTTCATAAAATAGTAGGGAACCTTGGGAGGAATCTAAGTTTAACTACGTTTAAGTTTTATTCACATAATTCTTTTAAAAATTCAAAATATTTCATAAATCATTACTTAGGTTTTTCTTTTTCAAAGAGAATCTTTGTTCTCTTCCCCGGTTCCCTTGTGGGGCATGACACCCTTGCAAACATTTATGGAGGTGATGTAAATGTGTTGAGAGAAAAATTCAAGAGCCTAAGAGGTAAATTTGATGAAATGAGAATGCAAGAAGGTGAGAATATTGCACAATATTGTAGTAGAATAAAAGAAGTTGTAAATGCTATTAAAGGAGCAAATGAAACTATTGAAGATGAAACTGTAATAGGAAAAGTATTGAGAACTCTGCATCCTATCTATGCAATCAAAATTTCTACAATTCAGGAATCTAGATGTAACTCTCCTAATGCTCTTACTTTAGAAAGTTTGGTTGGTAAGCTTACTGCTTTTGAACTTTCTAACTATGATAACTTCGTTGTTGGTAGTATTGAATCTACTTTTAAGTCACAAATGGTTTTGAATAAGTCAAAGAAGGAAAAAGAAAGATGTATCAATGAAAGTGAAAGTGAAAGTGAAAGTGATAGTGACAGTGGCACATCTAATGAAGAACTTGAGGATCTAGAAGCTCTTATGGCTAGAAGACTGAAAAGGGGAAAAGGAAGGTACAAAGGTAAACTCCCTATTATATGTTTTTCATGTAATAAGTTGGTCATATAGCTGTTAGATGTCCTGAGAGGGATAATAAGGATGAATAAAGAGACAAAAAGCATAGAGACAAAAGAGAAGATAGAGGTTACTAAAGATACAAGGACTACAAAGGGAAAGGTATGAAATCCTGCTACATTGCTGAAGAAAAGACTGACACTGATAATAATGATTTTGAAATTGAGGTTGTCTATGTTGCAATGAAAGATGAATCTGATGAGGATGAGAAAACTGCATTGATATCTTATGTAAACAAAAATGATAAATGGATTATTGACAGACGTTGTTCACATCATATGACTGGAGATAAGAGTAAGTTTGATACCTTAAATCATTATAAAGGTAGGAGTGTGAAATTTGGTAATGATGCACCATGTCCTGTTCGAGGAAAAGGATTGATTAAGTTGACTGATAAGATCACTTGTGAAAATTTTTATTGGGTTGAGGGTCTTAACTATAATCTACTGAGTGTTGCATAGCTTAATAGCACTGGCTACCAAGTGGAATTTCATCATAAGAAGGCCAAAATATTTGATGCCACCGGTGAACTAATTGGAAGTGGAGAACAAACAAGAGGTAATTTGTTCTATCTAGACCTATCTGAAGAAACTTTTATGATTGCACAACTTGATGATATTCGGTTATGGCATAAGCGGCTATGTCATATTAACTTTGATAATCTAGTAGAAATTAGCAAGAAAAGGAAAGTGAGAGGTCTACCTAGATTGAAGAAACCTGAGAATGTAATGTGTAAAGAATGTCAGTTGGGTAAGATGATGAAGTCTATTTTCAAGAGCAAAACCTTTACTTCTGAGAATATCTTTGATTTGGTTCATACTGACCTTTGTGGACTGATGGGTGTACAAAGCTATTATGGTGCTAGATATTTTATCTTGTTTGTTGATGATTATACCAGAATGATGCATGTAATGTTCTTAAAGGAAAAATCTAATGCTTTTAAATTTTTTAAGTGGTATGTGGCTAAGGTTGAAAAAGAGACATGTAAGAATTTGAAGTGTCTGAGATCTAACCGAGGTGAAGAATTTACATCAAATGAATTTAATCTATTTTGCAATGATAGAAGGATCAAAAGATAGATATTTGCACCTAGAACTCCTCCACAGAACGGTATAGTAGAGAGAAGGAACATATCTATCTTGGACTATGCAAGGACATTAATGATTAAAAAGAATGTTGCACAGAAGTATTGGAAAGAAGTTGTAAGTACAGTTGTTTATACTCTTAACTGAGTATAGATCAAAAAAGGTACAAATCTGACACCTTATGAATTATGGCATGGGTATGCACAGAATGTAAAGTACTTTAGAATTTTTGGAAGTAAGTGCTACATATTAAAGGATAGTAGAAATGGAAAATTTTATGCTAAAGGCAATGAGGGTATATTCTTGGGCTATTCCATAAAAATTAAGGCTTATAAGTGTTTGAATTCTAACACTGACAAAATTGTGGAAAGTGCGAATGTCAAAGTTGATGAGTATGTAGATAAAAATGAAGCTGATAGTAACAGAGAACCAAAAGATTACAAATCTTTTGTGTATATAGAGGAAGAAGAGGCAAGTGACAAACCTGCACCTAATGTTGAGTCTCGAGTAAGCAATGCTGAGCATCATGATAATAATGCTGAGAGAGAAGAAGAATGTGTTGAGTGATAGGAAGAAGCTGCCAAGTATCAGGAAGAGGTTGTTGAGCATCCAGAAGCTGAATCTGACAATCTTGTTGGTGAACCTCATGAACAAAATGAAAGAAGAGCAGAACCTATTCTAGCACAATATGTAAGGACACATCACAAGCCTGAATAGATTATTGGAGATAAAGATACTGGAATTCAGACTAGAAGCAAGGCAAGAGATCCAACATGTTTACTATGTGAATATGAGCCTAAGACAACAAAGGAGGCATTAGAAAATGAAGACTGGATAGAAGCAATGAATGAAGACATAGACCAGATAGAGAAGAATGATACTTGGACTTTGGTGCTGAGACCAGACGATAAGAATGTCATTGGGACAAAGTGGCTATTTTGTAATACGTTGAATGAACATGGTCAAATCACAAGAAATAAGGCTAGGTTGGTATGCAAAGGCTACGCACAATAAGAAGGAATAGATTATGGGGAGACATTTTCCCCTGTAGCAAGATTGGAAGGAGTCATAACTCTACTTGCATATGCTGCCTATAAAGGCTTCAAGGTATACCAAATGGATGTCAAGTCTGCATTTTTAAATGGTATATTGGAAGAAGTATATATTGAACAACCAGAAGGATTTGTTGATCCAAACAAAAGACACATGGTTTGCAAACTGAATAAAGCACTATATGGACTGAAGCAAGCTCCCAGAGTATGGTATGAGAGATTTCATAACTACTTAATACAGATTGGATTTTCAAGGACAAATGACACAAGCAATCTGTACATGAAAGATGAAGAAGGTAAAGGAATCTTGTTGGCTAAGATCTTTGTAGATGATATTATATTTGGTGGACAAGATGCCTTGTGTAAGAAATTTTCAAATGAAATGCAAACTGAATTTGAAATGAGTATGTTTGGGGAGATCAAATTTTTTGTTGGGTTGCAAGTATATCAAATGCAGAAAAGAATTTTCATCACCCAGTCTAAATATGTTCATGAGATACTGAAAACCTTTGGTATGGAAGATTCAAGGTGAGTAAGTACTCCCATGGCTACTGGATAGAAGTTGTCTAAAAATGATGATGTTGTAGAAGTTAACCAGACTTTGTATAGATCTATGATCGAAAAGCTATAGTATGTTGTACATAGTAGACCAAATATTGCATTAGTTGTTGGGATTGTGGCAAGATTCTCTACCAATCCTAAGGAAATTCACATGATGGCGGTTAAAATAATCATGAGATATTTGAAGGGAATTGCTGACTATGGATTGTACTACAAGAAGCATGACAAATTTGAACTGAGAGTGTATACAGATGCTGATTGGGTAGGAAATGTAGATGACAGAAAGAGCACTAGTGGTGGAGCTTTCTTTCTTGGATGGAGATTAGTTTCCTAGACAAGCAAGAAACAAAATTGCATTTCCCAATCTACTGCTAAAGTTGAGTATGTGGCTGCAGCTGTGAATTGTTCAAATTTGATATGGATAAAGAAATTGTTGGTAGGCATGAAAGAAGAAATCACTGAACCAGTTTTCATCTTCTGTGACCACATAAGTGCTATCAACATCTCTAAAAATCTAGTGATGCACACAAAGACCAAACACATTGCCATCAAGTATCATTGCTTGAGAGAACTGGTACAAGATAAAGAGGTCCGCATGGAATATGTGAATACAAAGGAACAATTAGCAGATATATTCACTAAAGCTTTACCTAAAGAAGCTCATGAATACCTGAGAAGTCAATTAGGGGTCCTTCCCCTAACTGAGGCTTCCTAGTCAAGCTAGGAGCACTGCATCAAATGTGTTGCAAAGAACATCTAACAAATTGATGTAAAAAAAGGTCATACTTTAGGAGTAGCCTAGAGTTGTGAAGAGCACAACAAAGTCAAGAACAAGTCATAAGCAAGATGAAAGAGGGAGAAATATTGTTACTGAACTGAAAGGATGATATCTACATCTACAGGATGTATGTTTTTGTTGTTGCTTTGGCATTTTTGTCAAAGAGGGATATGATCATAGATGAATACATAGACAGATGAATACACAAAATGAGAAGATCAAGATAGTGGGAGAAATTTTGTGGATGGTCAAGCATGGCTAATTGATTCTGTATCAGAATGAAGCTAAGGATATTATAAAAAAATTTGATGGATAGATAGGTTTTTGGATTGGTTGGTAATTCATGTGATATTCATATGGTGTTGCCATCAATGCCAAAGAGGAAGATTTTTGGAAACTACAATTGAATTAATTGTTGTATTGTCATTAATGTCAAACCTTATATGGTAAGACTATTTCTATTTAATAAAGTACTATATCTATTTGATTATTGCTAAGGGGATAGGAAAGGTTGGTAACAACAACACCTAAGGAAAGGTTGAGTTATCTTGATACTTTAATGAGTACTTGATTATGTGGCACAATGATAAGACAATGTATTGTTTATCTAAGTAAGAATAAAGACTAAACTAGTAGGCTTAACTGAGGAAAAGTGAAGAAATCTAGTTTAAGTTGAGTGTTGTTTGTGTCGACTGAGCTAGTATATGCCGAGTAAAATTAGTGTTGACCGAACACCAGTTAATTGCCAAGGAAGACAGTGTTAGCTGAGGAAACAGTTTATGTGGTGACTGAACTTTCTAGAGAAGATGGAGAATTTGAACATAGTATTGACTAAGCGTCAATATTTTGTATTTGAGGAAGAATTCAGATTTCTAGCTGACATCGTTGAATTCTTGGATTATGTAAAATGTGTTGACTTTATTTATTGATTGTATGAAAGCATTTAATGCACTATAAAACATTTTATAGTAAATCTTTAAGAGATTCGATATATTTCTAGAAGGATAGCCGAAGAACATAATGTAGGATGGATTCAATGAATCTGACCTAACCCTAAGATCAAAGAAGGAGATTAAGCAGAAAAAGATGTATTGACCTAATAGAGGTAGTATAAGGAAACCTAAGTGAGAGATTGTAGTGAGAAGTAGATGCTAGAAGTATTGTTGATGTTATTAACTATCTAAGCAGAGAAGGCTGAAGAAGAAGTGTTGTGATTGCTTGAAGAGGGTTCTGAGCAAATCAGTGATGGAGATGGAAAAGGTTCATAGTTAGTAAGCCAGCATATGCGTACGAAATTGGATCTGATATTTGCAAAGTGAGTTGTATGTTTTTCAGATCATTACTACTGCTACTTTCTAACCATTGTAATAGTCAAAATCCTTTTAACAGAGGTTGACCTAATAGTCATAGGTATAAATCCTTTGAATAAGGTTGCATTCTAATGGAGTGTATATAAGTCCTATAACAAGGCACACTTTTAACAGAGTGGTTTAAATCCTTTAACTGAGTCACACCTGACAATGTGTTTGTAACCTTTGACAAGGTTGGTTTTTCACCGAGCTCACTTCAGAAGAGTGAGCATAATAGTAACATGTTACAAAGTGGTTTTTCCTTAATTGGGTTTCCACTATAAATCCTGGTGTTGATACTTATGTGAATGTTTTGGTTTGAACATTTCTATGTTTTACAAGTTAGATGCGACTGGATAAGTGGACTGCATTGTTATATGTTTTTGTTATGCAATCAGTAATGACTGAGTAGGTGTTGGTTATTAGATCTGATTTATTGAAGATTTTAAAGTTTGTTTTATACATCTAGACCTGAGAACAACTAATTCACCCCCCCTCTCTATTGTTCTAAATCATATTAACAATTATAGGTTTGTTTGTGGAGTCCTACATTGAGGATTTGGGAGACATCATTGATGATATTCATCTTCTCTTTAATGAGGATGATCCTTCTTTAGTGTTTTGAGGGAACACTCTGACCCTCATCTTCATTCTCCACTGGATCCTACTTTTGAGTTTGACATGATTGTGGATCCTTTGATACAACATTTGGAGGAGGTCTCCTTCACTTCAAAGAAGGAATTTGAATCTTTGGATATTGGCTTTCATGAGTCTCAAACTTCACTTGAGATGTCACATTGCTTGGTTCAAGTTGATCATACTTATATGTTAGAGATTCCTATTTAGTTTCTTGAGATATCATACATTTTGAGGATTCTTCCTAGAGATTGGGGAGGATTCATTGTTACACCTATGGAATTGTTTCTTCCTAAGAGGAGGAACATCATTTAATTTTCTTGGTGCAATTTCTACATTGATCCAAGAGCACCTATCATGGGTGTACATTCTACATTGAGGTGGGGGGCTTCTTTATTTCTCTTCCTGCTTCATTTTTTGAGGAGTCATCTTTGTCTTTTTGGGTTTGTTCACAAGAGGTTACCATTGGTTCCTTTTATACCACCTTATTCTATTGGGCTTGATCTTGATTGGTTAGTGCAATATTCATTAACCAAGGACATGGCAAAACATGAGCATACTTCAAAGACTTCATACTTCATTTGGATTCCCCTTCATTCTTCCTATACATAATGGGAAGCCTTCATGTATTTGTACTTGGTTTATCTTCTTCCTAAGGGTACAAATATTGTTTGTAGGCATTGGACTATGTTTTATCTTCAAGCACTTGCCATCCTTGGAGGATATTATTCATTATGGGGGAGATATCATGTATCCTTGTTTCCTTCCTGTGGGGGGGTTCTTTATTGTATATGCATGATGTATGTCATAATGGGGGGGGACCTTGATTATTCCATCCATTCATGCATCTTATTTTATCTCTCCTTTTGGGAGAGTGTTTTTCCCATGAGTTTTTCCCTCTTTCTCCTCTTTATGAGAGATTGCATTTCATTTTTTTTACATATTATGCATGGGTACTTAACATGGCCTAGTAGTCGGGACCCATCATGCATTGTCGTCTAGCTTTGTGAGCATAAGTGCATTCCCCTAAGTTGTAATTTAGGGGGGTTGTTGGTGTAATTAAATATTATTAATTATACTTTACTTAAGTTTACTTAGGATAATGCATTTTCATATTAGTTTGTCATTGAGACACCTAGGAGTTTGTATCTCATTTTAGCACATGGTGTAGGAGAATTTCCACTTTATATGTGAGATCCACCTTTAGTGCTCTTATCACATTATCATCCTCTCATTGTTGCACATACTTTGATGTACAATGGAGGATGATCCACCTTTGGTGGACATGTGATTACACCTAGTGTGTTTGATGGGTTATCACTTTTATATCTCCTAGTTATCATGCATTGCCTATATATTCAAGCACATCTACTTTGTATTCATCAATTGGGTATTATTTATTGTATTTCATTATTCATCATTATTGAATCAATAAATTGATCATCTCTTTTTCCTATCTCCCTTGTGTTATCAATTGAGCTTTTGGATCTTTGCATTTTCATTCTTTGCCTTATGTAAATTCTTACATAGGGAAATGGGATCACATTTAAACTAGATGTCAGGGAGAATGAAAAGGAGTGGGAAACAAAGAATCAACTTTCTAGGATAAAACATAATGGACATTCAAACCTCAAAATTGCCAAAATGGGTCTAGTAGGTCCTAATAAAGAAACCAATCATGGGTGCTAGCTTTTTAGGACAATATAGTTATATTTAAGATCAAATGGGTGTTTTATATGGAGTAAATATATAAAGAGTTTATAGAGACAAGTGATTTTCTACATAAACCTGACTACTAATAGTTGGTCCAAAAGGTTCTTTGGCCAAATATTATATGATCTCATAATATATGCTTTCTATTTAATAATTATGTAGCACAATCTCTTCCATGTCATGATATTAAGATACACTACAATACAGAATATAAATATATCAAACGGCACTAGATTCTTTCACCCTTCACTTTCAAGTTGTTGGGCATCCTCATTTAGGGTCTTATATTCATTAGTGGACAAATTGTAGGGAAGTATAGTGCTTTGTGGTTGGACGATAAAGTACTCCAACAATGTTGTTGCTTGTGGTATGATGGAGTGAGACTAAATATCAAGAGTAAATATCAAGATTGTCATCAAATATGTATTTTATGTACTCATTATATTCAACATTATGGTTTCTTGTAATGGAAACAAATTCCTTCTATTTTACCTAGCCCATGGGCTTATGTATTCAAACATTAGGTTGTGATCTAACATTATGTCTCTATTCTTTTATATATTTGATCATGGACCACTTTATGCTTAATTATGTATAATTTTATATTATATTAATTTAATAATACAAAGGTATTTGTATTATATTAATTTAAATTAATAAATAAGAATGAATTAAAATAATATAAAAAACTATTAAAATAATTTCTCATTAATTTTTGACATTAATGATATAATTATATATTAAAATATAAAATAAAAGATATCTTAAATATATTCCATTAACTACATGAAGACCTTAACATCTATTCTATTCTACAATAGGAAAAATCATTAAATGTTTTAACACTAGATTGACAAGGCACATAGTTAAAATGTCAAATTTATTGTACTATAAACTTTTTTTACTTCCTAAATCTTAAAATTATGATGATATATATGCTTAGTACAAAAACAACCTGAAGTTTGACTTGATGCTCCATTTATTTGGTGAAGATAAGTCAAGTAGCTAGCTTGCTAATTAAGATCCATAGGTGAAAAACAAAAATCAAAAGGATTATAAAGATAAATTAAGGGTGATATTCCTTGGTCCCTTAGACTGTTTAGTCTTTTGGATGTCATTAAAATCACTCATTCATTCTTTTACTATATTTTATTGTATATTAATTAAATAGAAGATTGGCTTTAGTGGTGGGAATCACCCACTGGAATTTATTATCCTCACATGCAAATAAATTGGTTGTTCACTATTTTTGTTCATGCATTTTCACTGTTGATCCAACTTTTGACTATGCTGGCGTTCATGTGTCAGTATGTTACAGTCACCCAAAAGTGCTAAGAATTGTAATGAAATAATAACCAGTTCAAATTTTGATGCTTGAGGGAATAAAGTACCAATTAAAGGTCCAAATTGGATAAGTTGTGATTGTTTTTGCACAATTTAACTTTTTCCCTCATCCACATTAAAGGTTATTACTATAATTATATGCATTTAATAAATAAATAATATAATATGTATTGTAAATATACAATATAATATTTATGGTATTGTATATATTTTTATATAATACATATTAAATTAAAATTTAAAAATTCTATTTTATAATTTATAGTAGATTTTGTATAGTGTAAATTATGAAATATTATATATATATATATATATATATTAAATCTACTATAAATTATAAAATATTATATATATTATATTTATATTTTATTAACATTATAAATGAAATATATGTGATGAATAATAATTATATTTAACAAAGCATAATAAATATATATAATAATAATAAATATAAAAATATTAAATATAGGGGTTGCCCTCGTAGTGCAACGACAATACTGACGTTGCAAAGCCATGTTGATACGACATCATGGGTTTGAATCCTGCCCAATATTCCCCACTGATATGTGAACGCCCACAGAGGTTCATGCTACCATGTTGTCAACATAGGAGTTTCGGTCTGCAGGTGTTTTCTGTGTTTCATGCTCAACCCTTAATGCACAGTTTCAGATCCAAGTCCAAGTCGAGTTTCAGATCTTCACACCCACACACGTGTTTAGGTACTTAGGTTGTGGCCTAATCAATGCTAGGGAGGTATAAGGAGCTTTGGAGAGATAAGGAGATGGGAGTTATAAGGTGTATGTAGTTAATTACAATGGAGGGATAAGGTATCAAAATTGGAGGTGTTGTTGTTGATTGGCTATGGAATGGTTTCTGTTAGGCGTCAACTCTGAGAAATTTGAACTTGAGGTTAATATGTCTACGAGAATCAAATGTAGGAGTCATCGATGCCTTAGCAATGGTTAGATAATACCACCACTAGGATAGGGTCTCCAATAATTGTGACCCTACTGGTTCAAGCTCCAATCAAAAGAAATAACCGATCAAAAAAAATTTATTAAATATATAATAAATATAGTGTAAATATGAATTCTATATAAAAGAAACACAAATAAATATTAAACATTATTTATATTGATTAATTAGATATAGATCATGTAGATGATGAGCAATTATCATACTTGACTCCAATGTATTAGATATTAATTTGTATCTAGTTTTACTAAAGCACTTAAGCTAAATGATTTGTAATGGAGATATGGGTAATATTTTTTTAGCAAAAGGAATTAAACCTATATATATTAATATAATAAAATTTGCATAGTTTTATAGAGAGAAAAGACTCTCAAAAGCTCATATTTAACCTTAAAAGCATACTATCTACAAAAATATCCTAGTAATCATCAAACCTACTTCTATTATGCAAGAACAAAACCAACTGATAATACAAAATGGTTCCCCATAAATAAACATTAACTAAAATCAAAATGAGGTTTGATACCCTAGATGTAGAAAAGGGAAGTCTCCTCCGATTCTCCCTTCATTCAAACTACTCCTCCATGGCAACCAGAGAAAATTCATTCTCCTTGAATCTTTCAATCAGTTGGAAACCATTGTTGTCTATATGGGTAATATGTTTATTTCCACAACATTGTCCCTTTTTTCTTTATGAGTTTGAGAAATTAAGTTATGATTTTAAGTTGCTTTAAACATTCTAAATTTGGTAGTGTAAATAGATCATTTTCTCAAATCAGAAATCAAAGAGTTAACGTAGAATCATTAGATTATTATGTTATGCTTTTAGGTTGCATTTAACATTCTATAGTTGGTGCAGTTAGAATAAATGGAAACACACATTAGGTTACTATATGAGAGGAAAATTTACACTTTCAAATTTAGAAGATATTTTATATATAAATTAAAATCAACATAACCAATGCACTTCAATTAGAATAATGGTGTGAAATCACCAAATTATTAAGCAGAACAAATAGATAGCTAAAAGTAAGCCACACATTTAAAATTCATAAAAAAAAAAGATTTAAAACAAATCATCAACGTAAATTTAATGATGTAAATTATGAAATATTATATATATTATATTTATATTTTATTAATGTCATCTATGAAATATATGTGATGAATAATAATTATATTTAACAATGCACAATAAATATATATAATAATAAATATAAAAATTATTAAATATAGTATAAATATGAATTATTTATAAAAGAAACACAAATAAAAATTAAACATTATTTATATTGATTAATTAGATATAGATCACGTAGATGACAAGCAATTATCATACTTAACTCCAATGTACTAGATATTAATTTGTATCTAGTTTTACAAAAAACACTTAAAGCTAAATGATTTGTAATGGAGATATGGATAAATTTTTTTTTAGAAAAAGGAATTAAGCCTATATATATTAATATAATAAAATCTACATAGTTTTATAGAGAGAAAAGACTCTCAAAAGCCCAGATTTAACCTTAAAAGCATACTATCTACAAAATTATCCTAGTAATCATCAAACCTACTTCTATTATGCAAGAACAAAACCAACCAATAATACAAAATGGTTCCCCATATACAAACATTAACTAAAATTAAAATGAGGTTTGATACCCTAGATGTAGAACAAGGAAGTCTCCTCCGATTCTGGCTCCATTCAAACTACTCCTCCATGGAAACTAGAGAAAATCCATTCTCCCTGAACCTTTCAATAAGCTGGAAACCATCGTTGTCTATATGGGTAATATGTTTATTTCCACAACATTGTATCTTTTGTCTTTATGAATTTGATAAATTAAGTTATGATTTTAAGTTACTTTAAACATTCTAAATTTGCCAGTATAAATAGATGATTTTCTCAAATCAGAAATCAAAGAGTCAATGTAAAATCATTAGGTTATTATGTTGTGTTTTTTATAATGCATTTAACATTCTAAAGTTGGTGTAGTGTGAATAAATGGAAACAAACATTAGGTAACTATATGAGAGGAAAATCTACACTTTCAAATTTAGAAGATATTATATATAAATTAAAATCAACATAACCAATGCACTTCAATTAGAATAATGGTGTGAAATCACCAAATTATTAAGCTGAACAAATAGATAGCTAAAAGTAAGCCACAAAATTCAAAATTTATAGAAAAAAATGATTTAAAACAAATCATCAACATAAAGTTAATAATGTATTTCAAAATTGTATATGAAAAAAATATCTATATAGGGGAAAGGGACCAATTTTTGCTCTAGGTCCACTAACCACTCACTTATTGTCATGGTGACCCCCCATAAACAAATGATTAATGAAGTCAATACACACTTTTAATTTAACCAACAAATATTTGTTTGGCTACAAATACATGTTCATTAGTGAATATGTAGTTGATCACAAAAAATAAAAAATAAAAAATCATTACTGCTACTCCTATAATTTACATTGAAATCTAGTTGCACATAAAAATTTAATTAATTATTTTTAACAAAACTTATATGTTTACATTTACCACTTTATGCAATGGCCCAAAAGTAAAGATGTACTCAAATTACATCTACATGTGCACAATTATCGGTGTGTGAAATGGCATAAATAAAAATAAAGTTATCAGATTTATAGGCTATGAAGTGCGCTTTCTCTCAAATTTCCTTGAACATCTATATGCATTAACTCCATTTAAAAATAATGCTTGCATTTCCAACAACTAGTGCAAGGTTCCCCAATAAACACAAAATAATCATAAAAAAATATAAAACCAAATTCAATGAAATCGTAATTAAATTGCAAATGCAAGTATGAAATGACAAATTATCCAAATAAATGAGACTTAAATTGCAAATGCAAGTATGAAATGATCGATTGTTTCCCACAAATATTCAAATTTGAAAATTAACCACCCCAAATGAATGTCTTCACTCCCCACATTGCAATAAATTTATGAATGGTTTTTAATTTCCAAGGTCATTTTCATTACTTCTTTGTTTCCTCTTAATGTCCTCTACATAATTCAAAGTCGAAGAAGGAATTTTTTGCACATTCCTGATTAAAGGGACCTTGTTCAGGTTGGTACTATTATCTCCTCTTTTCATATGTTTTCATATATGAATATATTATTTCCAACCAATGTAAGCAGACAAATTTACTATTCTCATTCAAGTTTATTTATTATTAGGGCCTAAAACATATAGGTATATACTATTTTCAGTCAGTGTATGCACATACATTTACCATTTTCAATAAAGTTTATTTATTCTTAGGGTCTACATATATAAACTACAGTCTTATTCATTTTATAACCATATATCAGTTACATATGTGTCACTTGCATCTTATCATTCATGTCAACCTTTCAAACCGCACAAATCAAATATAGTAACAACATAAATAAATAAAAATTAATCATATCACAATTAGGTCTCTTTATCTCCTACATCTTGTGCTTATATTTTCTCTCTTGCTTTTAGATACATACATTAAGCATATACATACATCGATACATATATTATGCATATCCTTACATAAATATACACATAATGCATATATTGTCATATATATATACGAAATATATGAAATAATTATTTGTATGGCATCCAGGGTTTCATTTTTTTATTAAATTATTATATTAATGGCATCAAAGGTTACATTAAAATGATAAAATCTGCTCCTTCATACTTGTAGTTTTTTAGTTTTTCATCATTTTTTTCCATGGCATTCAGGGTTTCTCTTTAATGATTTTATTATTTTTGTATGCCCTAGACAATTTCATTACCTGAATGATGTATAGGGTTTCATTTGAATATGAAATGATTATCTTAATTATGTTGAGGATTTCATTAAAATTATTTTTGATAATTTTATGTTTGGCCTCAAAGGTTTCAATATGTTGTGAAATGACTATCTCTATGATAGTAAGGGTTACATTAAAATGATTCTACTTTACTTATTTCATTTAACTATGAAATAATATATGTACATATATATGCAGCATTATATATGTCGTACATATTTGTACATAAATAATTTTGTGTGTCATAGAGGGTATCATTATATTTGTGTGCATAATCATATATATGTATACATAATTGTATACAAATACATATATTGTTTACATAATTATGCAATCCCCGAATACAATGAAAAATTAGGTTTTAAGGGTTCCATAATGTTGGGAAATGCATCCAAAAGAATGCATGTACATGGTTGATGGTTAGAGTACAACAACATGACAATTAGAGTTGAAACAAACAAGTATGGTGCACCCAATACCAGTTTGAGGGTATGGATGATAGGAGTTACAACCATGAAGAAGAGGGGACCTGTACCATTTTATTTGTATAGGAGGATGTTGAAGTTGTCCAATGGTACAAAGACATGGCTTAATTTGGGCACAAACTACAAATCAATCCACTACAATCAACTTTTACCCAAATATCTGGGAATATGCCCAACCCCTTAAAAAATGGTATGTTGGGAAAATCATGGTGGGCTAAATTTCAATGCAAACACCATAATTTGACTATGAGAACAATTGAAGGAGCGAACAATGACAAATTACTACGAGTTGGAGAAAAAGATCTGCAACTTGATGCTCCTGATGTTTGCCCTAGTTTTTCCCTTGGTCCTCTTGCACATACCTCGACAGTTTGCCATTAATGGCCTCGACGTCACCAAGTGCCATAACTGCTGACTTGACGCCACAGAGTTATAACCCTGTGGGAGATGTTGTTTCTCACAACACCAGTGCTTTTGACCTTAATTTGGATGCTTGAGCGAGTCCATTAGCTTTCGACGGTGTTTTAAGAGGCGATGCTCAACAAGATGGAGAAAAGAAACCAGTCGCACCCATAGAAAAATCCTTCAAGGAGGTCGTCCAAAATGAACACATTCTATTGAAAGGAACCATCTTCCTCACGTGTGCAACCCAGGGGTCTTTTTTTAATGAAGGAGATGGAGGTAAGGTTTATGTTCCTCCCAAGTTGATTATTAGACCGAATCCTCAGATGGATGTTGCTATTAATCAGGAGAAATCTAGACTTAAGGACTATGCTATATTCTTTGTTGCCTTAGATACTACTAGAATCCCTTCTAGAAACTTTCTTAATGAATGGTTTCATACTACATGGGGGCATAAATTAGGGTATCATTTATCTTACTGTCATATGCTTCAAAAAGGTCTTTTTATTTTGTTTCTCTGCGAACCTAAAGCGCAGAAAGCTATTGTGAGAAAATAGTTTTGGAGGGTTGGTCCCTGCAAATTTAGGGCCATTCCTTGGTCTCTCGAAGCCTCCCAAGAAGAATTCTTCACCCTATCTAGCCCAAGGTGGCTAATCATTAGTAACCTCCCCCCATTTCTATTGAACCTCATTCCGCTCGCACTTGAACTGATAGGCAAAGTGCTTAGAATAGACCAATCCAATGTTCTCATTCCTAACATGGATGTGCATGTCCTTCTTTCTGTTAAACCCAGTGTTGACCTCCTTGAAACCCTACAATTTGACATTGACCCCTCTCCATTGTGTTGTCCAGTTACTTTATTGGGTGGTTTGGGTGGTTACTTTTTTTTTAGGAAGGAAGGCCACAAAAAGAAAGATTGCCCTATTATTAAGAAGATAAATGCTTTGAATAAGAAATTTGATCCTACTCTGAATCCTAAGGACAAGTCTAGCCCAGATTTGCAGTTTGCTACTACTAGGAACAATGCCACCCCTAATCATCCCCCTAAGATTTGCATTTCACCCCCCTTCTTGGAATCAAGACTCAGTTACTCTCAGTGCTACCCTGGATAGCCTTAAAGGAAAATTTGACTTGCGCCCGGAACCCCAAAGATTAATTTTTCCATCCCAAAGCCCCTCAAAGTAATTCCTAATATTGAAACCCTATATTTTGGTCTTAATGGATCTAAACATAAACAAAAGCATAGAACAAAGAATGCTCAACAATTGGCTATAGATAAAATTATAGATAGAGCCTTGAAGAACAAAGGTGCTCCTTGGTCTAATTGGAAAATCTATTCCATTCTTCCCCAAGGTCAAGGGCCTCCAACTAAAACAACTCCACCCTCTGCTCTCACTACAGATAGGGTAGAAAGTCCTTGGGTTTCTCTTGTGCACTCTACCCCTGTTGAAGTGTCTCTTGCCCCCTATCAAGGTGGTGGAATGGGAGGGAGTTCCCCCCCCCTCCCAAATCAGTTAAGGAAGATAAGTTGAATGCCTTTTTGGTTTTTGTCATCCCAGCACCCCCTCCCCTTCCACCCCCACCTGATAGATGGAAATATGTATTTGTAGAGAGGAGGAATGAGGAGGTTTCCACCCTCCCTATAGGGAGAATAGAGATAAGACTTGTTCATAGGCAAGAATTTGATCTTGAGGAAGGATAGATTGACATCTCTTGTAAGGCTCCACATAAATGTAATACAGACGAGTCCTTTGTGTTTGTAGCCGATTACTCCAAAGGTAACAAATGGGAGGATCACTCTATGAAATCATGCTCTACATAATTGGGTGTAGGGATCATTAAGAAGAAGAAAAGGGGAAGGACCCCCCTATCTAGTGGGAATCCTAAATTATCTAAAACCCCTAGAGTGGATATACCTAAATTCTTTAAAGGATTTAGGAAACCCATGGATACTGACTAGTGAGAAATTACTATGTTAATAAACTATGCATCTTGGAATGTTAGAGGACTAGAAGCCTCTGACAGGAAATATGTGGTCAAGAGACTTCTTAACTCACATAAAGAATTAGATATTCTCATGCTTCAAGAGGTTAAAGAAATAGAATTTGAGCTTGATATTGCCCTCAAATGTATCTGGAAAGATGCAACTACATTCTCTACTAAGCACCCTAGAGGTAAGGGAGGGACCTCTATCTTGGTTAGCCCTAGATGGAAGAATATTGTCCAAACGTGGGGTATCTCACCCTATAACATAGTAGTCTGGATCAGATTTAGGGTCACTGATATAGAGTTTGGGATATGCCTTGTGTACACTCCCAATGAACATAGTGGCAAAATTGAGTTGTGGAGGTGGTTAGAAGATTTAGAGTCCATCCCTTGGATTATAGCAGGGGACTTCAACATGGTGGAGAGGGCCCAAGATAAGTTGGGTGGACTTAGGTTTGAGTGGAAAGAAAATGAGCCACTCTATTGGAGCAAATTGATTAAAAAACTCAACATGTTCCATCCCTTAGCATGAAATAAAGGTAAATCTAAAGGTATCTAGTATACCTGGTTGAATTTTTAGAGAGGAGATAGAAGGATATACTCCAGACTGGATAGGTTTTACCTTAATAAGCTCTAGTTTAGCTGGCAGTCTCCTCTTGTTAACAATTGTGTGAGTCTTTCCCTTCACCCTATCTGACCACCACCCCATTTTTTCTTCCATTCAGCTCATTGAGAACCAAGTCTTTGAATATCCCCCTAAGAAATTATTTTCTCTTAATACCTCCCTCTTAGGAGATGAAGATGTTCAGGAAGTGTTTGAGATCATTGCTTGGTATAATGAGAAAATTGCACATCATGCCTTAGATATTGACAGATGGACACAAACCACATATTCTTGGCAGAGTATGCTTAAAATAGTTAGGATTAAGAAGGCTAAAGACTCTATATTTTTAGAGTATAAACTTGTGAAGTCTTTACAAGAGGCTTAAACCTAGATTCAAGTCAATCCTTCCTCTCATGAACTTCTTGAAAATGTTATGGCTTCTAGAGACTCCCTCAGGAGGATTCAGATGATCAGGACTAGAGGGGCTAAGATTAGAGCCAGAATCAAATTATTAATCTAGGGGATAGAGGCTCTAAATTTTTCTTTCAAACCCTTAAGAAGAAAGAGGCAAGGGATAAGATTACAAGTATCAGAGTTCAAGACTCTGTCTTTTCTTCTCAGTAAGAGATTGTCAATTCTCATTCCAATTTTTATAAAGATCTATTCACATCAGAAGATACTGCCCCCTCCATGGAGGTATCCAGGGCCAAGATCAAAATCCTCATCCCTAAGAAGATAGAAGATGATGAGGAAAATAATTTGAATAGAGAGCTTTCTATGGAAGAAATCAACAACTCCATCAATAGGATGGCTAATGATAAAGCTCCTGGCCTTGATGGGCTACCAATTGAATTCTACAAGGCCAACCTAGAGTGGATTGGGCCTAAAATTCTCCATGTATACAATGAAGCTATTGAAGCAGGCACTCTTGGCCCAACATTGAATGTTGGTCTCATTAAACGTATACCTAAAGAGGGTGACAAGCTTATAATCCAAAACTGGAAGCCTATTACCCTTCTAAATGTTGTATACAAGATTCTATCCAAAACACTGGCTATGAGAATAGAGAGTCTCCTCCCCTCAATGATTAGTAGTACCCAAATTGGATTTTTCAAGGGGAGATACATCCTTGAGAATCTTATTACATGTTAGGAGGCTGTGGACTAGGCAAAACTATCAGGATAGAATTGTGCCATGCTCCTCATTGATTACGAGAAGGCTTATGATAGGATTGAGTGGAGATTTATCATGATGATTTTGGAAGCATTAGGGTTTCCTCCCTTCTTCTATAGGATGGTATCAATAGTTCTTTTTGGTGCCATGGCTACAGTTGAAGTCAATGGAGTCAAATCTGAGTTCTTTAGTCTCTCCAAATCTATCAGGAAAGGATGCCCCCTTGCTCCCTCCTTGTTTTTTATTGCTTTAGACTCTCTCCACTACCTCCTTAGAGATGAATCCCTCTCCCCAAGGGTGAAAGGTATCCTTCTCCCTAATAAACAAGAAGTCTCCAATGTCCAATTTTTTGATGACACTTCCATTCTTCTTCTCCTTGAGGAAGCTAATATGAGATTTTTTATGAACAAACTAGACATTTTTTGCAAAGCTTCTGGTAGAAAGATCTCATTATCCAAATATGTTATGCTGGGATGGGAGAAAATGTTATAAATAGGGAATACTGAGAGGGGGGAGTGAATCAATATTCTACAAACTTTATCTTTTTCCCAATTATGGATATAATAGATTATCTTTACACATGCATAACATAAGAATCTAAACAACATGCATAGCAATAAAACTAAAGAACTCATAAAACATTATTTGTTCTCGAGGAAACCCTGGCCAAGGGAAAACCCCAATGGCGATGGTACCCACAAAGATTCACTAATCAAAAGTATCATGTTAAGGATGTTGACCCTATTAGGAGTCTATTACAAGCATATAGTGTATCAGTCTTGATTAAGGGACTATAGGCCTTTTTAGAAGCCTCAACCATGTTAGGAGTTGGCAGTACAAAATGTGATTACCAAATGAGCCCACTACCCAAACAAGTAGTGTACAATATACACTGATTACAAAAGAAGGTTAAGGTACATAACCTTATACTGCTTGCATCAATATCTCTTCACTGCTCTTTCACTATCGCTATTACATATGCATCATATATTTCGCATCATGTCACTACTTCATTACATCTCATTACAACTCTTTACAACTTACAATTATATTTATAAAAATAAATTTATCCAAGAGTTAACATCTAGGATGTCATCCCTTTATATTGTTAAGTCATTATTTTGATAAACAAAATAATCCCTTAACTCTTTACTAATTCTATCTTCATATTCTGTCCTGTCGGCTTGACATTGTCTTTAGTAAAATTATCATAACTTCTTCCGTACATGTCGTACTGACTTGCGCTTTGAGATGGGTGTTCAATAGTCATCATAGAGTCTATGTTCAAGTGTGCAAGTACTGAACTTACTCCAATCAACATCACAAACAAAAACTGTGTCCAGGTTCACTGGTAAAAATACTGTCTCATACTTAGACAATTTTGCAATGCGCTCTGTCATACTAGCTCTCTGACCTGTGTGATCTTCATGTGGATCATATGTTTCCATAATGACAACATCTATGTAATCAACTCAGCCAAATTTCCAACAATCTCCCCCTTTGTCATTGGTGCCAACATATGAGAAAATTAGCTAAGTGTACAACTTCAAAATCTCAAAATTGTGGCCATAGTATAAAATATATCTACTATCCTTATAACTCCTCAAAGAATCTTATATCTTATCTCTAATATAGTACTCCCCCTAAGAGTATCAATCCTTATCATATACTATCAATTTTCTGCTATATATCTCTCCCCCTTTGAGAATAATGACAAAATAAAGGTAAGGAGGGTTGCAAAACTGTATCACAAAAAGATTATACCTTAATTCATTATTGCAAAGCCGGTAGGCTTGCAACACAATCTGCAAAATCAATCTTTATAGCTTCTAACTCCTTCTCCCATGATTTCTTAATGGAATTTCCACATTGAGTAGTGTGCTCAGTCCATAAGATGTTATTTCACATGCTTGGAGGTTCTCAAAGTTAAACTTTTGAAAAGATGTCTTAGCTGAAAGACATTCTTCCAACTACTCCTCAATAATGCTTAACTTTATAGAAGTGTGCTCTCCCAAAAGAGTGAATCTTTTCATTTTTCTGTCTCTCTCATCTTGCAAAACTCTAATTTCATCATATAACTTATGAATTTTCTTCTCAACATCAAATACCTTCACATTGGGGTTTAAAAGAAAGTTAGTTTCATATTGAATTTTTGCTTCCTTCATCTTCATCTTCATATCTTCTTTTGTTGTCAAGGTCTCTATTTTTGTACATTGGATGTACAAAGATTTTCCTATTTCCAAATTCTTCCTCAAGTCCTTTATACAGATATCAAGATTGTTGATATCATTCTTGATATTCTGGCTGATGTTCAAAAGCATTATGGCCTCATAGGCTGCTCATGCTTTCACTTTTGCAATATCAGATAGATTTATGAATTCATAGTGAAAAGTGCTCATTACCTTCTTTGCTTTCTCCAAAGGGTCATCTTCTACAATTTGTGTAGTTACAATGCTTTGTAACTTCTTAGTAAGTTCCTTCATGCATCCTTCAAGAATTTTTACTTTCTTGTTATTGCCAATGATTTTGTTCAAGGATGTGATCAATTCCAACTGATTATCATCATCTACTTCCTTTCCCAAGTGCTCAATCATAGATCCAATCTGATTCTTCTTTCCAGTCTCATGAGTAAGACTGATATCTTCTTTAGTGGGAATGGGTACTTATTTTTCTATCACTGAGGGTTCTACAACAATGGTTTTTGCTTTCTCTTCTCCTTTTGTAGTTTCCTACTCTTCAAAGGCTGAATTGTCAACAATGTTCTCCAAATTCTTGAATACATTATCATCAGTATCCAAGGTGATCTTTGTTCCTTCTACATTCATGGTTTCATCTTCAATGTTAATGGCTGGAGGAGAGGGAATGTCCTCTTGTTCTGTTACACATGCTTGGTCTGCTGATTTTGATTGTTAGAAATTGTAGAATACTGATTCACCCCCCCTCTCAGTATTCCCTATTTCCAACAATTGGTATCAGAGCTTAGTTACTCGGAAAAGAATCATTCAAGGAAAGCCTAGTAGCTTGAGTAATATCTCTATGGATATGGATCAACTATAGAAGAATCTTGAAGAAGCTCTTGAACAGATTGACTTGCTTACTATTGAAAAAGATACTTTGAAAAGAAAATATGATGATGCAAAGAACCTCATTGAGAAACTGAAAAACAAGTTGGAAGATCTGAGATCTGAAAAGGAATCCAAATTTTTTATTGAAGATTGTAATGACAATTTAGAAAAAGAAAATGAGATCTTTAAGCATGAACTGAAGATAGCAAATCTGAAGCTTAGCTTGAAAGATGGAAATGGAAAGAATGAAGCAAATCTAAAATTTGAGAATGAAAGTCTAAAGACTAAAAATGAAGGACTAAAATCTAAACTTAGTAAAGTAACATCTAAACTTGAGAAAGTCAATTTGCAGTATGTTGAACTTGAGAAATACAATAAGATTGTGAAAGGTGAACTGACTCAATCCAAACAACAACTTGAAAGGCTATATTCAACTAGTGAGAAGATTGATGAACAAATATCTTATCAAAAACCATTCTATGATAAGACTGGTCTTGGATTCAACACTTTTAAAGAAAATGATGAAAGCAAGGAACCAGATCTAAAAATATCTGAAAGTATAGATGAGAAAAAATAACTTAACAGAAAAATCCTCTTGAATGTTGGGTTAATTTTGATTTTTCTTGGGGAGGTCTTGACCATTTGGTCAAATATTTGGGGATCCCTTTTTCCATCTCCCCTAATCTCAATCAGATGTGGGACTGGGTATTTGAAAGGATTAACAAGAAGCTCATTAAATGGGACAACAACCTCCTTTTCTTCCCCAAAATATTTCAGGTATGCCAGAAGATACTCTCCTCTTATCTACTATACTTCTCTTCTATGTGGCTTTTTAGTTAGCACCAGTTCAATTCTATTCAAAAGGTTATCAGAGACTTTCTCTAGGTAGATGGAAAAGGAAATAAGAGGTTGCATGTGGTTTCCTAGGAATGGTGTTCAAGAGATAGGTCCTGGGGAGGGCTAGGCCTCAAGGACTTGAGATCACAAGGTATAGCATTGGTAGTTAAGTGGATAGCTAAAGCAGGTGAGGGAGATGAACCTTGGAAAGTTCTAGTGAGGAATAATCTTCATTTGGCACACTTTAGCAAACCAAAAGGTTCGCAAAAAAATTTATTTACTGACACCCTCACTGTTGATGCTAATGTGGTTTTTCATGGCTCAAATGTATTCAAAAGTATTTGGAAGGCTTGGAAATATCTCAAGAGTTTCCTAAGCAATAAGGGGCCGGTTGAGAGTAATGGAAATATCTATAGGCTCAAATCCATCTGGTGGAACCTGAGACATGGGGGCAAACCACTGGTACTACTGTAGGGTTGTTTAGCAAGGAAGTGGGCTGGGAAAGGTGTTGCTACTTTTGGGGATATCATCCAGTAGGGTAAGCTTCCCTCCTGGGAGTGGTTTGAATCCCAAATCAATATACCCAGAACCCAATGGAGAACCTACTCTATACTCACTGATGCCTTTGACTCTTTAGGTCCCGTTAAAGGTAGTTGTCCTGACTCCAACTATAAATTTCAATTATATTGGCTTGATAACACCCCCCTCCACCTTGGTAAATCCAGATACTTCTATCATCTACTAACTGATAATTGTGACATCTTTTCCCATATAAACCATAAATGGGGCCTTGAGATCCATGACTCAGAGTGGATGAAGTATTTTAGATTGTTGTGGACTAGAACAGTAGAACCTAAGATCTCTTGCTTTTTGTGGAAATTGTTCCTTCATAAGTTGCCATTTATGAAACCCAGGGGAGAACCAAATGCATGTTTTTTGTGTAAAAAACCAGAGTCTGCTACCCATGTCTTCTTTGAATTTTTTTTGCCTCTGAAATCTAGAACATGTTTGGATTATCCTATAAATCCCATTTTGATGCTTTGAATATAATCTTTGGTACTATTAACTACAACAAATTCTGTAATACATTCTAGTCTTTGTTATCTTTTGTTATTTTATGGAACATCTAGAAGGCTCAGACTAATAATGTACTTGTAGGTAAGAATATGAACCTTACTGAATCTCGTAGGAGACTCATATACTTTGACATTTCCATGCAGGTCATGATGTTCATAAAGATGAAGGAGAGTAAGTTCTTGCAGGTGCTAAGAGAAGGTAAAGCTACCATAGAGAAATTAGAGATTGCACATAGATATACAATAATGAAATACAAATATGAGTTCAAGATCACCCTTGTTGAGTTCATTCAACAACTGAAATAAGAAAATCAAAAAAGAGAGATGAGGACCTCAGGTGATAGAGACTTAAAAGTCACGATTCAGTCTCCCTGGATTCTAATGATGAAGAGGAATAATAAGGAGACAACCCTTCCTGAACTTCTCTTGTAATTTTTTATTTTAGTAGAATACATAATTAAGGTAGTAACTTAATAGCAGACACTTGTAACTCTCAGTAGTATTGAGATTTTTTGTAATATTCTAGAACTCAGCTCCGATATGTTTTGTACCTAAAAGTTTATAAATTATATGCAATAGAAAAAGGAGCAAAAAATGATAGAGTCATTATGCTACAACCTTCTATTGTGTCATCATTCTATGACAACTTGGAGAACATATACAACTTGAACAACTATGGATCTAGTAGAATTTGGAATTATGATGAGATTGGCATGCAAGCTGGCAAGAACTATGACATGAGAGTGTTTTCTATATTTTGACAGAGATGTGTACCACACCTAATATCAAAATTCAGAGAGTGGATCAAAATTTTCATTTGTGTTAGTGTAACTAGGATGAGTATTCTTGGTTTTACGTGTTCAAAGAAAAGAGGTGCATTAGAAATTACATAGAGAACTGTGAGGCAGGTGCATGCATGACATGCCAATAGTATGAATGGATGACAAAGGAGTTATTTCTTAATTGGTTACAATATTTTGAAACATCCATTCCTGGTGGGGTTTTACTGAGTAATAGGGGATTTCTTATCTTTGATGGTCATGGCAGCCATATGGCCTTCAAGACAATTGAAGAAGAAAAGTGCTTAGGTATCGACTTGCTAATATTGTCTTCTCATACTAGCTATACATACTATAACCACTAGATGTCATTGTTTTCTCTCTTTTTAAGAATTGCTTCACATAGAAAAGAAATGTATGAATGTTAAACAACCCCACATTTAAATTAGATGAGAAGAGTTAGCAACTCTTGCAAGCAACACATTCATGCAGGAAATGACACCATGGAACATTATAAGTGGCTTCCATAGGACTGGAGTTTGGCCACTAAATTAGTCTATACTGGAGAAGGATATAAGGCCAAGTGAGGCCTTTGATGTTCAAGATGAAGTACAAATTGTTGAAATAGAGATCAATGTAGTTACAATCAAAACTTGACGAAAGTACATTGCAACAAAGTCTTTCTTGTTGGTGGAATATAGTGAGGATGTCATTAATGTATTTGTGCAAAATTATGGACCCAATAATGACACTAAAAAGGGTAAAATTGAAGGTCTTAGTGTTCCACCACATACCATCCAATCATACATACCTACTATGCAAGAAATGTGCAATTAGGGTATGAAAACCACATTAGAAGATCTAAGTCATCCAATACAAACTATCCAACCAGAGTAGCTTACAAAAGTAGCCACAAATGTTAGAGTGCATATAAATTTCATGATAAACAAAGTCACCCTTTCCATTCCAACCACAACTTAAATTGATCTAGCAAATGTAATCCATTATTTCATGGATTGGGATGAGGAGATTGTTGCAGATTGTGAAGGTGAAAATGATTCAAGTGATCAAGAAGTTGACTTTGTGTCATGCACCCAAGAGGATGGACAAAAAATATAACTATCAATGAGATGATTATTGAAACTTCTAGTGTAGTAGGTGACTCATTCATTGTGAGGAGGTCATCTACAAGAGTGCTTTTCTTGAGTAGGTAGTTACAAATATTGACATCCAATGAGTAGATTCAATTGTTTAATGAAAAACAAGCAAAAAGGAAGAGGAATGAGGATTTGTAAAGGTATAAAAAGTAGAAAATGATGGAGAGGAAGGAAAAATTGAAGTTGACCAAATAAAAATGGAATAAATGAGGGAAAATAAAGTTGCAATAAAATAACAAGAAGATGAGGAGAAGAGGATAAGAAAAGAGGAGAGATCAAACAGACAAGAGTAGGTGAAGGATGAACAAGAATAGAAAGAAGCTGCAAATAAAACAAAATAAGTGGAGAAAGTAAAACATAAGAGAACAAAAAATGAAGTAACACAATGGCTTGTAGATGATATGATGATCATATACTCCCCACTCTATGCACCTATCAATACCTTGCAAATTGGGTCTGCTCCTAATAGCTTGCAACTCAGTTTAGAATCCAAGAAAGCATTGTTTGTTCATATATCATGTTGTCTAGAAGCCATTTTTAACCAATAAATTTTAGGTACAAGTGGGATCTTAAGTGAATATCATTCATATTTTAGCATGTGGGATAAATGGGCTCCCACAAGGGTTGAGCCCAACATGCAGTTACCATCATTTTGATTTAATCTTTCCACAAAGGTAAGTGTGTAATCTTGCATCATCACATCATAATAATGCAATCAAATAAGAATATATTACTTATAATAGTGGATTGATGCTACTTTTACAAGTAATAGATATCAATTCCATAGGATTACAATGATATGGTGATGCAAGGAATAGATAAATAATATCATATCATGAAGTAAAAATGAGCATGTCATGGAAACAAATAAAGACAAAAGAATGGAATCAATTTATTTTGAATGAAAGAACATACAGACATATGTTTTCATTTTCAAAAAAATCATCAGGTTAAGAGTAGTAATCATCAGTAATGCAAAGAGATAGCCAACAATAACCAAGAACAGTCTTGGAGATAGTGGCATTCATTGACAAGAACTAATAAATGTTCATGATAGAGGTATGTTACAAGATAGAAGCGATAATACTTCTCAAATATAGAGCAACCTTAGTCACATGAAATACATTTAGGACAAAGGAAGTCAAAGATAAAAGTATCAATCTCAAAGCAATGCACAAAATAGTCATAATTTCTCTTAAATAACATGGAGCATCAAATCACACTGACATTGCATGAAGATCAAAACAATAGTAGAAACTATGGATAACAATAAAGTGGTAACATTGTAACATTAAATAGTGCTATCAAGGGTACCTTCAATTCAATAGTGTCAAAAGACAACTATTTAGTGCTAGTGGACAACTAATGGAAAAGTTTGAAAACACAGTCATGTTATGGATAGAGGTGTTCATATTGTGAAGGTATAGATACCATGCCTTGATGCAATGTCAAAATGAAGAAATGATCAGAAAGGAATGTTAATGTCAAGTAGTGACCTAGTGTCGTACATGTAGTAATAATGAATGAAAAGGTGAGAACAATGACATAAAACATGGAGACTATTTTATTTTGTATGCTGAAACCAATTAATGTATTGCAAATTTTGTGAAGATTTCCATTGGTAAAAGACATCAAAGAGGTACATGGAATAAGTAATGATAATGAATTTTTAAATCAATGGAAAATTTAGAAAAAATATAGCATACTATCAGGTTAACAAAGATTAGAGAAATCACTACTTTAGGTCATACAAAGATCGATAACATCCATAAAAGGCAGCCAAATATCATAAAGGAACAATGTAGAGGTAATGAAAAGAGGAGACAATGACCTTCATGGTCTTAAAGACAATGACATATATAGAGGGTATGGTTCTATGATAGAGAAAGGTTATAGAAATACCAATTCAATTAAATGATAGTAAGAAGTAGAAACCAATCAAAATATAAATAGTGGCAATAGTACAATAGTTCTAATAGTATATAGGGTTTGCCAAACAATACATGTTTCCATGAGATAGTGATGCATAATAAATAAAAGTGTTGCTTCTATGGTGGAATGATAAGTGTTAGGATTAAGTGATACTAAGAGGGGGGGGTGAATCAGTATCATAATACTTTAAATTCTTTCTTAACCAATTAGTGAAAAAAAAGTCAATACAATAACCCACAATAAGTATACACACGCAAGAGTACTCATAACACCATATCTATTCTCAAGGAAACCCTAGTCAAGGGAAAACCCTAGTGGGGATGATACCCACAAATATATGCACAATAATATAGAGACCCTGTTAGGAGTCCTAGTCCTATTAGGAGATGACTATTTCAATAGGAAGGTCCCTTTTAGAGGACTAATAAACTCGGTTAGGGGTATACAAAAGATGTTCTTACTGTACTTACAAAATGATGGAGTTCTAGTCCTGATTTATAAAGAGATTACATATGTATATCTGAGAAATCTTACAACAAATCCATGCAAGATATTCTCAATTGCCTTTCAAACTGCTTTATTCTACTCAAACTTGCATCCACATTTTTTCCATACTCCATTCCATCTTCGCAATCACATATTACATCATATACTTATACCCGATTGAGAGTATAGTAACTAGGTCAACCTTTGATAGGCATTTACAAAACATAATTCAAGGTCAACCACATAATATTAAAACATATGACATTACATACATTACAATGGCACTATGTTGGCCATACATACATGATCAATACATAAAATAACGTAACATAGGTCGGCCAATGCCTATGCAACTTTGCAAGCCCTGATGCTTTGTTCTCTTCTTGTAACTATACTTAGAGAGTTGTATCTCTAAAACCATGCATCCAAAAAATGTGCACTCACACACAGAGCTCTATCATACATCAATCCATCTTCCTATAACTTCACATGCCATAATTCTTCCTATAGTATCTTTGCAATACACAATATTGTATCTATCTACCTGTGACTGACTATGGACCTAGGCATTTTTTACTTCACTGCCTATCAAAACTATATCCTTGTATCTTGTGATGATCATAGGGATAAGTGTTTCCATAATTTAAAATATACATGCAATCCAATTTTGAACACTTGCCAACAATCACCCCCTTTGGCATTGATGGCAACACTTAATGAAAAATGACTAAGTATAGAATATCATCCAAACAAAAATGCAAAATTGTCAAGTACATAAATCCCCCTAACTATACTTATGACTCCCTATATATGCATGTTTTTCACTATCTATACTCCCCCTTTGACATCAATGACAAAAGTTCCAAAAATAAATTTGTATATACAGTCAAAATTCTGAATTCAAAATTATGTACTTACTGTCTTAAGTACATCACTGAAGTTCACCTTTAGTACTTGGAATTCAGCTTCCCAATTCATCTTTATTGTCTCTACAACATTGATCATGCCATATATTGTATGCATAATTATATTTGCACTTTATAAGTCAGTAGGAGTGAATCCCATTTAATACTTAACACCAAGGTCTAAGTCTGCTGATGTGGTCTCCAAAATAGAAATCTTAGGAATAAGAAGGTTCCTAAGCTCACTAAACATGTTAATCGTTATGATTTTCTCCAATTCTAACACACTGATCTTGTCAAAATTACTATTGACCTCTCTATTTACATCAGTTACCATTTTGTTTACGCTCTCCTCTGATATCTTTGCCAAAGAATCTTGTTCTTTCTTTATCAAATCAATAATATTGTGTACATGTTTGAAGGATTTTACACAAATATTATACATAACCTTCCCTTCATCAATACATTCTTTTATCTCATTATCTGATTATTGAAGTGTCTTCAAATAATTTACAATTCCTTATAGTAGCTCTGCCAGTCTATTATCTTTAAATTCTTTGACAATTTTTATTTGTGTGGCCTCTTCAAGGGTCTTGAAACTCTTTTCAACACTATCCAAAATTTGATCCAATTGTTCTATTGGATCTCCACTGCTATTGCTTGGTTGTGATGACAAAACATGACACAAAATTGTTATGGCCTTTTCCAAAACTCTTGTTTTCTTGTCTTCTTTCTTCTCTAATATCTCCTTAGCTTTCACATAAGAAAGTAGTGATAACCTCATTAGATCATCAACTTCCATGCTTTCTATGTATGGTAGGGACTTGGTCCCACTTTGCCAACAATTGAGGGTATTCAATATTTTTCCCTCCTTGCAAGGTTCCTTTATGTTCTCTTTGACCTCATCTACTTTCTCCTCTTGTGCTTTAATATTTTCTAATTCTTATTGAGGAGTTTCTTCTATCTCTATGTCTTGAGCCTCTTCCTTAGAATTATCTGTATCTAGGTTTTCAATTATGTTTGTGGCCTTAGAAAGTGTTTCAAAAGGGTCTTTCTCATCTAGTGAAGGATTAAGAAATATTCCTACATTCTCCACAAATAAATATGGTGTTGATTGGTCTTGAGCAGTTTCCTCTTCCATATCCTTCTCTGCAGTAGTATCCCCAACTTTTCTTTCTAATTTGTCTACTTCTTTCTTCTTTCCCTTAGAGGATTCTCCTATGTTTATGTCCTCAACCTATGTTGTAGGTGTTTTCATCTCTGAAACATCAAGTCTAATGTTCAATAAGACCCTCTCATTTACTCTATGATTTTCATCAATTACTTCCTCATATAGTCTACCCATTATCCTTACTATCCTCAGTTTTGTTCTGAGATGAGGCTTAAGTTCATCCAATAACTTATTATTTTCTGCTACTATCATAATAGGATTTTATTTAGTTAAGGCATCTTTCCTTATCTTATCATCCTCATCTCGCACTCTTCTTTTTCTTGCTTCTAATCTCTCAAATAGTTTCATAGGTATACTCCCGTATAATTCAAGCAAGTTCTTCTTGAAAAATAATATATACCTTACAACCATTTCCTCAATACTATCTTGGTCTACATCATTATACTTATCAAAATACCTATGTGTGTGGATGAGCTTACCTTCTTTCAGTACCCTCTTCTATTATGATGAAAGGTTTGGCTTCTATAATCTTTTGGGGGCTTGTTCTTGCTTTAGTTTTGTTTCCTCACTCTCCTTTTTAGGTTCATTCTCCTTCTTCTTCTTCTATGGTATCTCCTTTTTTGGTGTTTTAGACTCCTTTCTCTTCTGAGGATGCCTTATTGTCATGGATTTTGGCCTATGAATCATAGGAGTTGGTGACTTCTTCTTTGTTGCCTGCCTCTATGAGGTTTTCCTAGGAGGTGTAGGATATGTTTATTCAATTGCGACCATAGGAACATGTGTTGTGGTAGCTTCTTCCTTCCTCGTCTCATTACTAGGATCTTGTGTGCTAGTTTTTGCCTCTATTTTCTCTGATTTCTTCCTTATTTATAGCATTTCTTCTTTGGATATACCCTAATCTTGAGAAAGTTTGTCAACCATTTTCTCAATTTTCTTGGTTCTTTTCTTCTTGTTTAGTTCTTCATCCACTACAACTAACTTTTCTATGTAAGTTCCCCATCTCTCTACCTTGGGGTCCTTGGGAGTTGAAAGTCCATGATTTACATGTAGTGTTAAGAGGTCTTCATCCACCTCATATCCCATGGGATTACTTTATATGGTTCTGGGTTCCACTACCTCAAAGTAGGTGTGATATGTTTCCACCATAAAATAGACAGTGTCTTTGTCCACTAATACTTTGGGGATCCTCTCCCTCTCATGCATGTCTCTCTAAAAACTTTTGAAGATACATGATAGATTAGTGAACATATATTTTTCAAAATGTCTCCTGTAGATGTCACTCACTAGTTGCATAGTAGACACTCCATCCCTCCAAAGGTATAGTCCTAGAAACTTGTGTGTGATATGGAAAAATATGTATAAGATTACAGATCTAAATCTAAAATTTTCACTTGACTTATTCCTATAAATTTCCTTGATGTTGTCCATTTGTTGTTGTCTTAGTATTTCACATAGGTCATATTTTTCATTTTCCTTGACCATATGGTATTCCATATCTAATGCAAGGCAGGATCAATATAGGGGCCCAAGGAACTCCCAAGTATCAAACCTACTTACAAACTAACAACACATAAGAAATGACATAGAGAAGGAGAGAAGGAATGCAGATATCTTTCATTAACTCAACCAAACTCCATACATGTCAGGTTGTGAGGCCTTCCTAGTTATGACAAATATAATGAAATTCAATTATAGAGTGGTCCTCATACATGTGAGGATTCAAAGCTTCAAATCTTATCTCTTCTAGAAAACTACCTCCTAAATCCTAGAACATATCCACTTATTTATACAAGAAGCCATCGAACAGGCTGGCTCTAAAGATCCTTAGATCCAACATTAGAGAAAGAAATAACTCAGATTTAGGTCCACAAGTTTCCCAATGAGTTATTCTAACGTTAATATCATGACCATAGTTAACTACAAATGTTGGCTAGAATCAAACAATTAAATCCCACCAGTCAGGGAACTCAGGAACCGAGCCACACCAAAAACTACCGAACCAACTTGATAAAGAATGCTACCAAATCAACTCAGTAAAGAAAACAATAAAATAGTAACTGAGCTTGCCAGTGATTGATAGAGACACTTCACTAAGAGCTCAAAAAGTAGTTACTGAGAAAACCCAATTAGCTACTGAGTATCCAAATAAACTCTAAAATATTTTTGGTTGATCCAAGATTGCCATAAACCCAAGATGCTCCTACATCAGACACATGAGGTTGAAATAAATTATTCTTTGAATCATGTGTCAGGTACAACCCAAGCTAAATCCAACTCAGATTGATAAATCCATGTACTATCTTTAATTGTTCTATTCTTCCACTTTACCAAAAACTCCATGTAATCATTTTCTCTTGTGCTTCTACCAACTCTTTGCTCCAAAATCTACTCAACTTCTTCTATCTACTTCTTAGGATAATCACTCGGTACTGCCACTTCTTCATCAGGTTCATGATACTCATACAAATCTTAAATGTTGAATATAGGTGATATATCCATGTCATTAGGTAATTCAACTTCATAAGCATTTCCATTATCAAATTTCTTTAATACCTTGTAGGGACCAAATTTCTTCATCTTCAACTTACCATGTGTTCCAATAGGAAATCTGCCTTTCTTCAAATGAACCATTAATTTATAACCAATATCAAATATCTTGTGTCTTCTAGACTTATCTTCACTATCTTTATATTTCTGATTATTGTCCTCCACCTTATGTTTCACTTCCTCAAACAATGACTTCATAAAATCAACAAATTATTCCCCTTCAACACTCCTCTTTTCTTCACTAGCAATATCTCTTAGGTTTGATATACCTCTCAGTTGTGTACCTTTAACAATCTCAAAAGGTGATTTTCCAGTACTCTTATTTACTGAACTATTGTATGAAAACTCTGCTTGTGCCAACATTAAATCCCAATTACCTAGTTTATCTCCAACTAAGCATCTCAATAGGTTACCCAAACTTCTATTATACTATTAGATAGGTGAGAGGGGGGTGAATCAGTTAAGTCTGGTTATCCTACAATACCAAATACTACCAGATGTATAAAAAAAATCCTTCAATTAGTCTAAACAACTCAATAAAACTTTGTTTGTGCCATTTTGTCTGAATACTAGTAAATTAACTAGTGTATATACCAATCAAACCATTAATTGTAATGTGTAAAGTAAAACAAAAAATCATCATATCCATACACATATAAGACTTCATTTTTAACATGGAAACCCTGTTAAGGGGTGTACACACAAAATAGTGCACTTCTATGAATCATTACAATAAAAAACACTCAAGAAGGAGGTCTCAAAAATCGATCCATAGCTCCCTAGGCATGGAGTGCAAGGGTGTTTAAGAATGCTCTCAACTAGATCTATTAAGCCAATAACCTTGCTAGTAAACCATGCAATGGGAGATTCAAATGAAGACAAGGGAAAGAATGCCAATATCCTCAAGAATCAAATGAAATGTAATGCAAGCTAGATTAAGATGAATATGCAAGCTAAACTATGGAAATGAAAGAACAAGTATTACGAAGCCTCCTAATTAAGCTAGATGAAGTAATCTAAAGCATAAAGGAAACTAAGCTAAGTATGAAGCTATGAATGCCATGATAATGCAAGAAATGAAACTATTATAACATGTAGATGCAAAAGCCAAGAATGCTCCAAATCTTCAAAAAGCTCCAAAGTGACCTAGAAAACCTGCAACATAACATTAGCATAAAAAGTTGGGGATCTAGAATGAAGAAGAGAGCTCTCCTTTTATAAGAAATGAGAAGGAATGGACCATGAAGATTAAGAGGCAAAAGATTTAATCAATGGTGGAGCTTGAAAGAGGAGCAATCCGTGTGCACAAGTATCCTCCAATAAGAAAATAAGAGTTGACTTTTGTGTCCATATGAGACAAAAAGTGCTTTTTCCCTTTTTATAAAATAGGAATAATGCTTTATTTGTGCAACTTAGGATAAGAGGAAAAGTGGGGGCTTTTTATTTAATAAAAGAGGAGGAAATTCCTTTTAATTAAATAAAGACTTAAGAATAAAATGGTTAGCCCATAGAATATAATCGAATAAATGACAGAACTAGGATTTGATCAAGAATGAGCAATTGATGATTTTAGCAAAAATGCTAGCAAGGGGCTAATAGTCTAGATGACCATTTTTAGGTGTATACAAGGGGAAAACCATCTAGGACCGGTACCCGAAATAATTTCACTCTTCTGAAGTGAGTTCGGTTAAGAGCCAACCCTATTAAATGTTAAAAAACACATTGTAAGGTGTGACCTTGTTAGAGGATTTATCACTAATAGTTCTTTGTGACCAAAAATTCACTATGGGGTCAATAAGAAAATAATCAATATTCATTGAATGTCATAATGAAATAAATAAATATTGTTAAGTCCCACTTGGTTAAGAGATTTATCTGTAGAAATGGTTAGAATGCAACAGTAAATGATATAATTCAAATTACAACTTCCTTTGTAGATTTTCAAATCTATGATAAGCTTGTAATACCTCTGGTCATCATAATCACTTCAATTTCCTCTTATCCTCCAACTCTATTCTGCTCGATTAATTCCTCTCTCTAATGCTCAATGTAGTCTGTAGAATTGTTTGGTTCTCACTTCAACCTGTCTGACCAGCTTTGCATGAATGCAATTTTCTTTTCACGTGCATTATCATTTTGACTATCTTGTCTCCTTAAATAGACATGATAAACCATTTGCTTCTTAGCCATAGATTTTTCCTCTTAATCTCCATCGTTGATTTTTCCACTTCAACCTTCCTCAGAACTTGTACCTCAAATATGTTTCATTCTTCATCATCTGATATTTCTTGAATTTTTTCACTCATTTTATCTTCATAACAAACTTTATCTTTAAGCTTGGAATCATCCATATTTGTCTAGCTCATCATCTTTAGTCGATAATCATATGTTCCATATTATTTCTTTCACTCGGTCAATAGTATGATGTATCGGTCAATTCTTACTCAGTTAACACTATACTTGGTATACACTACACTTTCTCGATATACATTATTTCAACTCGGTGTATACTAAGTTGTTCATTTATCACCCACATAAACTTGTATGTTCTTGATCTTCAATTCATAATAGAATCATGTAATACAATCAAATCACTACCCATAATTTCATAGACTCATTAATAAGTTTCCCAATGAATACCATATCCATATCTTTCTCATACATCTCATCTTCATGTTAATATCTCATTCCTTCACCATTACTACCTTCTTGAGATGTTTGCAACTATCATGATAAGTACAGTCAAAACTAGTTGACATCAACGACAATATAATAACTAGTTTAATGTCTCACATATACCTTTGTAGCTCGGTGATTACCTTCACATTTTGTTCTCCAAGTAATCAATCAGTTGTAGCATAACAATCTCTTCCTTTGAAATATTCAATCAGTTATAGTCTTTCAATCTCTCCCTTTGGTAGGGATGGCAACACAAACACAATATGAAATATGTCGTAGAATACCAAACATCTATCTACAACTCTATCTATATATGTTGTGATTCAGTAATGCATTTAATATGTTTAATCACTATCAAGATCAATTGAATATACTCTCCCTTTTAGTTAGCTTTAGTTCTAATTGATATCTCATGTATCTCTCCAAGGTTTCCTAATAATCTCTCTCCCTTTTCTGAATATTTCATATAATTTCTCTCCCTTTGACAACAATGCTAAAAGTAATCATCTCTTCAGTAGCCAAATAAGTATCTTTGTTGTTCGATTTAGATTATTGTACCTTGTATGTATAGATATGCAGTGTCTTTCATCTTCTTCTTCACAACCTCATGAATCCTAAAGTGTGAACATCATGCATCAACATCATTAGATCTTATGATAAAGTACAGGTTGATGCAACCTCACATCACCTTAGTGACTATTAGACAGGAGATGGACCCCTAATCTACTTCTCAAGTATTCAAATGTATCCTTTGGTAAGGATTTTGTGAATATATTAGCAAGTTTCTCTTGTGATTTCACATATTCCAATTTGACTTTTTTTTCTTGAACTTGCTCCCTCAAATAGTGATACTTAATAGATATGCACTTTGTCTTTGCATGCATCACTTGATTCTTAGAAATATTAATAGCACTTGTGTTATCACAATAGATTATCACTGGATCAGTGATCTCTTCATTCATACTTTCTAACAATTGTTTTATCCAGGAAATATTTGAACAATTTTTAGTAGCAACAACATATTATGCTTTGGTAGTGGACTGAGAAATACATCCTTTTTTCTTACTTATCCATGTTACCAATCTTTCTCCTAAAAAGAATGCTCGACCAGTAGTGTTTATTCTATCATCAATGTTTCCATCCCAATCAGCATCAATGTAAACTCTTAGTTCAAAATTGCCTTTTTTCTTATGCCACAATCCACACTTTTCAGCATTCCACAAGTATCTCATAATTCTTTTTATAGTAGTCATGTGTGACTCTTTAGGATTAGTAGAAAATCTAGCCACAATTCCAACAACATGTGCAATATCTGGTCTACTATGCACAACATACATCAGCCTACCAATCATTGATCTATACAAGGTTTGGTTTACTTCGGTTGACTTGTCATCCTTTGTTAGCTTGCATCCGATTACCATAGGCGTACCAACTAATTTTGAATCTTCCATACCGAGTGTCTTCAAGACTTCTTTGATGTACTTTTCTTGTGTGATATAAATTCCTTCCTTCAGTTGTTGATTTGCAATCTAAGAAAGAATTTGATCTCTCCAAACATCGACATTTCAAACTCTTTCCTCATTTCATCAACAAAAGACTTACATAGTTTATCATGACCTCCAAATATTATGTCATCAACAAAAAATTTAGCAATAAGAATCTTATCATCAGTTTCACATTTCAAATACAAATTGTTAATATCACTTGTTCTAACAAATCCAATTCTTATTAGATAGGAATGCAGTCTTTCATACCATGCTCTCGATGCTTGTTTCAATCCATATAATGCCTTGTGCAACTTACATACCATATTATTTTGATTAGGATCAAACAAACCTTCATGTTGTTCAATGTATACCTCTTCTTCAAGTATCCCATTCAGAAATGCAGATTTCAAATCCATCTAATATACCTTAAATCCTTTATAAGCAGCATATGCAAGTAGTATTCATACTCCTTCAAGTCTAGCAATGGGTGCAAAAGTTTCTCCATTGTCAATTCCTTCTTCTTGTGCATAACCTTTGAAAACTAGTCTTGCTTTGCTCCTTGTTACATCTCCATTCTCATTCAATTTTTTTTTTAATATCCATTTAGTTCCAATCACATTTTTGTCTTTTGATCTCGACACCAATGTCCATGTCTTGTTTTTTTTTGTATTTTCTCAATTTATTCATTCATTACCTTGATCCATTCATTTTTTTCCAATGCATCTCTAACTTTTTTAGGCTCAAATTCACAAACTAAACATGTGTTATTCCTCAACTTACTTCTATTCATCATTCCTACTCTTTTGTCTCTAATTATCTGATCTTTTGGATGGTGTTTCCTCACATACTTTAGAAGTACAGGTTCAGATCTTTGTTCTTCAATGTGTTCTCCGCTCAGTGCATGGTCATCATCTTTATCAGTAGCTATTTTTTGTTGCTTGGTCTATATAGATTGTTGCTTTGTAGTATTATTTTGTTGCTCAGTAACGCTAGACTGTCGCTCAGGTAGAGTTTTAGGATTTTCAATATAAACAAATCTACCATAGTCTTCAGGTTCCTTTTTGCTTTTTTTATCATTCTTTTCTACAAAATCGTTAACTCTCACATTTTCACTTTCAATATTTTGTTAGTAGCCTTGTTCAAACATTTTTAAGCCTTTCTTTTAGTATAATAGCCTAGAAATATGCCTTCATCACCTTTTGAATCAAATTTTCCATTTCTATCATCTTTCAGAATGTAACATCTACTTCCAAATATTCTGAAATAACTCACATTAGGTGTGTAACCATACCATAGCTCATAAGGTTTTTTCTTTGATTATTTCTTTAGTTTAACTTAGTTTAGTGTGTAAATGACAGTACTAACAACTTCTCTCCAATACATTTGTGCAACATATTTTTCAATCATTAGTGTTATAGCACAATCAACAATTGATCTATTCCTTCTTTCAGCAATCCCATTCTGTTGGGGTGTCTTCGGTGCAAATACTTGTCTCTTTATTCTATGTTCATTACAAAAATTAGTAAACTCGTCATAAATGAATTCACCACCTCTTTCTGACCTCAAGCATTTCAATTTCTTACCACACTCTTTCTCCACTTTTTCTTTGTACCGCTTAAACATTTTAAAAGCTTCTAATTTTTCTTTTAAGAATGTGACAGTCATCATCTTAGAGAAAACATCAACAAACAAGATAAAATATATGTCTCCATATTAACTCTGAGTTCTCATTGAACCACATAAGCCAGTATGAACTAACTCAAGAATATCATTAGATGAGTAATGTTTTCTCTTGAAACTTGACTTTGATATCTTACCCATTTGACATTGTTTGCATGTTATATGGCCAGGTTTAGATATGCTTGGTAAACCTCTGACTTTCCTTTTCTTATTAATTTTAACCATGTTGTCAAAGTTCACATGACATAACCTCTTGTGTCATAACCAGACATCTTCATTTTTAGCCAACAAATAAGAAGTTTCAGCATTGTCTAGATAGAATAAGTTATCTTTTGATTGTTCACTAGTAGCGATCAATTTTCTAGCCTCATCATAGATTTTCACCTTTCTTTTCTCAAATGAAACTCGGTGACCAATTTTATTCAGTTGTGCTACACTCAATAGATTATAGTTCCCTTTACTTTTACTTGACAAGGTGTATCATTTCCCATCTTCATAGATCCAACATTATAATGTTCAAGATATTCAAAATTGTCTTCATCACCAGTCATATGATGTGTGTATCCACTACCAATAATCCAAGTATCATTCTTGCTAACCTTAGAAATAAGTGCTTTTTTAACACACCTTTCTTCTTCTACAAAATCTTTCTTCAATGCAACAAATACCACTTATATGTCTTCATCTATTTCGGTCTCGGTGTCATCATCAACATCTTCAACTAGGTAGTATGCCTTATTTCCTTTATCTTTGTAGTCTTGGTTGTCTCTATTACCTCTTTGTTAGTTACTTTTGTAATCTCAGTAATCTCTTCTGTCATTCTTCCTTTCATTTTATCTTTCATCATCTTTCTTGTCTGGACATCTTGTAGCAATATGACCAATCTCTTTGTATTTAAAACATACCAAGGGTAGTTTACCTCTATATCTTCCTTTGTCTTTTGGTAACCTTCTAGACAATAGTGCTTCAATTTCATCAAGCTCATCTTCCTCACCTTCACTTTCACTTTCATTTCTTATCTTATGTCTACTACTTGATTTTCCAATTTTCAAAGATGATACAAATGCACATTCTTCCATAGGTAAAATATTGTTGTCATAGTTGTTAATCTCAAATACAGTCAATCTACCGATTAGACTATCAAGTGAAATATTATTACCAGAAGCTGTTATTATTTCATGTATTTTTGATAGTCTAATAGCATATCTAGGCAACAATGTTCTTAAAATTTTACTTACCATGGTGTCTTCTTCAATTGTTCCACCTACTCCTCAAATATAATTCACCACTTCCTTGATTTGGTTGTTGTATTGAGCGATGTTCTCACCTTCTTTCATCTTCGTATCATCAAAATTTCCTCTTAGACTTTCAGCTTTTTCTTTGAGCACATTCACATCTCCTCCATGAACTAGTGTGAGCTTGTCCCACATCTATTTGGAAGTTGCACATGTCTTAATGTCTTCAAATTCAACATCTATTAGAGAAGAAGCAATCTCAATCCTTGTAGCATTGTGTTCTTATCGTTCTTTCATCTATGTGACAGTCAAGGGAGCAGTAGGAGTTATAAACTCATTTTCCAAGTAGTAAAGTGTAGAGTCTCCAATCCCTAATAGATACAGCTTTATCTTGCTTTGCCATGTTAAGAAATTGTCTTTTTTCAGATTTGTCACCTCTCTCTTATACATCTTGTGATCTTTTACTTAAGTGTTTCAAACTTTTTCCTTCAAGCACTCTTTCTCAGATACCAATTGTTAGATAATTGAGAGGGGGGGAGGGTGAATCAGTTAAGTCCAATTATCCTACAGTCCCAAATACTCCTAGATGTATTAAAAAATCCTTCAATTAATCTAAACAACTTGGTAAAACTTTGTATGTGCCTTTTTGTTCATTTACCGAATACTAGTAAATTAACTAGTGTATATACTGATCAAACCAGTAATTTTAACGTGTAAAGTAAAATAACAAAACATCACATCCATACACATATAACTCTTGATTTTTAATGTGGAAACCTTGTTAAGGGAAAAACCACCTGGGACTGGTACCTGAAATACTTTCACTTTTGAAGTGAGCTCGATTAAGAGCCAACCCTGTTAAAGGTTACAAAATACAATGTAAGGTGTGACCTTGTTAGAGGATTTATCATTAACAATTCTCTATGACCTAACATTCACTATTGGTTCAACAAGAAAATAATCAAAATTCATTGAATGTCATAATGAAATAAATAAAGACTGGTAAGTCCCACTCGATTAAGAGAATTATCTGTAGTAATGGTTAGAATGCAACAGTAAATGATCTGATTCAAATTACAATTTCCTTTGTAGATTTTTAGATCTATGCTAATCTCATAATACATATGGCCATCATAATCACTTAAATTTTCTCTTATCCTCCAACTTTGTTCTGCTCAATTAATTCATTTCTCTGATGCTCGGTGTAGTATTTAGAATTGTTCGGTTCTCAGTTCAACTTGTTTGAAAAGATTCACATGAATTCAATTTCCTTCTCAGATGCATTATCATTTTGAATCTCTTGTCTCCTTAAATAGACATGATAAACCATTTTCTTCCCAGCCATAGATTTTGCCTCTTAATCTCCATCATTATTTTTGCCGCTCCAACCTTCATCAAAACTTGTACCTCAAATATGTTTCATTCTTCATCATTTGATCTTCTTTGAATTTTGTTAGTCATTTGATCTTCATAAAAAACTTTATCTTTAACCTCATAATCATCCATATTTGTCCAGCTCATCATCTTTAGTTGGCAATCATATGTTTCATATTATTTCTTTCACTTAGTCAATACTGTGATGTGTCGGTGACTTCTTAATTGGTTAACAATGTACTCAGTATACACTACACTTTCTCTGTGTACACTATTTCAACTCGGTGTATACTAAGTTCTTCATTTACCGACCACATAAACTTGTACATTATTGATCTTCAATTCATAATAGAATCATGTAATACAATCAAATCACTACCCATAATGTCATAGACTGATCAATAAGTTACCCAATGAATACCATATCCATATCTTGTTCATACATCTCATCTTCCTGTTAATATCTCATTCCTTCCCCATTACTACCTTCTTTAGATGTTTGCAACTATCATGATAAGTACAGTCAAAACTAGTTGACATCAATGACAATATTATAATTGATTTAATGTCTCACATATACCTTTGTAGCTCAGTGGTTACCTTCACATTGTGTTCTCCAAGTAATCAATCAGTTATAGCATAATAATCTCATCCTTTCAAGTATTCAATCAATTGTATATTGTCACTTACAACCTATGTTAGTCCATCAGTCTGTGGATGAAATGTAGAACTAAATTTCAGCTTGGTGCTCAACTTCTTCCATAGAGTCTTCCAAAAATAACTAACTTACTATCTTGGTAAGAGATGATACTCTTCAGTAATCCATGCAATCTGACAATCTCTCTAAAGAAAAGATTTGTTATATATATTGCATCTGATGATTTTCTACATGGTATGAAATGTGTCATCTTGGAAAATCTATCCACAACAACAAATATGGAATCATTACCTCTTTCTATCCTCGGTAAGCCAAGAACAAAATCCATGTTGATATCTCTCCAAGGTTTCTTAAGAACAGAAATCAGTGTGTACAATCTAGTATTCTTACTTATTTCTTTTGCAACTTGACAAACTCTATAACCCTTTAAAAAAATTTGAACATCCTTATACAAGTGAAGCCAAAATTACATTTCCTTCAATAAACTCAATGTCTTATCAATTCGAAAATGTCTAGCCAAACCACTACTATGTTTTTCCTTTATCAAATTTCTTTCTCATTGATCCTCTTGGTATACATAATTGAATACCTTTGAACAACATACCTTCCTAAATGAAATAGTCTTCAAACTTACTTGGTTGATCTAAAATAGGTTCTCTGCACACTCTTCATGGCTTAGAAAAATTAGGGTCACTTTCATACAAAGTTTTCATATCATCAAAACCAAGAACCTCAATTCTCATTTCAGCCATCAAAGATCTTCTTCTACTTAATGCACCAACAACTTGGTTAGACACTCCACTCTTATGTTTTATCACAAATGTAAAATTATACAAATACTCAACTCATTTGATATGTCTCTGATTCAACTTATTCTAACTACCCAAATATTGTAAAGCCTTATGATCAGTGTACAACACAAATTCTTTTGGCATCAAATAGTGTGTCCATTTCTTTAGGGCTTGAACAATAACATAGAATTCTTGATCATATATAGAATATTTCCTCTTTGCATCATTCAACTTCTCACTAAAGAAAGCAACAGGTTTACCTTCTTGACTCAACATAGCTCCTATTGCACTTTCACTTGCATCACATTCTACTTGGAATACCTTATTGAAATCAGAAAAAACTAACATAGGTAATTCAAAAACCTTATGTTTCAAAGTCTCAAAACTCTTATTAGCTCCACGTGTCCACTTGAATTCTCTTTTGTCTCGTCTCATTATTTTGGTCATAGAATTACAAATTGAACTAAAATTTCTAATGAATTTTTAGTAAAAACTTGCCAAACCATGAAATGATCTTACCTCACTAATATTTTTAGGTGTATGCCAATCAATAATAGCTTCAACCTTCTCAGGATCCATCTTCAAACCATCAGTTGAAATCACAAATCACAAATACACAATCCTCTCTTTCACGAAGGAACACTTTTTCAAATTAATCAACAACTTCTCTTCTTTCAATCTCTATAATACCTATCTAATATGCAACACATGATCTTCTCTGGTTTTACTGAATATCAAAATGTCATCTAGGTATACAATTACAAATTTACCCAAGAATTTCTTTAGAACCTCATTCATTAACCTCATTGTTAGAATAACTGAGACAAAATGTATAATTCAAAACAACTACTTCAATTTCTACTCCTCAGTAAACAATAATTACTTTCACTGTCTGTGCTTTTACCGATTACTAGTCAAATACTAAAATAGTTACCAATCAAATCTAAAATGTAACATGTAAAGTATGATAACAAACAAATATCACAATCAACACATAACACAAGAGATTTAACATGGAAACCCTATAAAGGGAAAAACCACTTGGGACCGGAAACCCAAAATTGTTCACTCTTCTGAAGTGAGGTCGGCTAAGACCCAGCCCTGTTAAAGGTTTACAAACACACTGTCAGGTGTGACCTTGTTAGAGGATTTTAGACTAGAAGTTATCATCCAACCAGCATTCACTATGGGGTTGACAGGATAAAAATGTTCATTCTATGAATGATACATCATAAGACTTTCAGAGTCTACTCAGTTAAGAGATTTTGACTATATACAATGGTTAAATATGTAATAGTAAATGACTTTCCTTAATACAACTTCAATTGTAGATTACAGATCAATATTCAGTCCATACAAATCCTTTTGATCAATATTTCACTTCAGATTCAATACTGTATCAACTTACTGTCCATCAGTAATTGCTCTTTATAGCTCGGTAATTATTCTGTTGCTTGGTTCTTACTTAACCAGTATGATTAGAATGCATGAAAACCTTTTTCACATGATATTCCTACAGTTCCTCTTCTTCCGGTATTTTTCATAATGAAATCAATGTCTCTTATATAGACAGGTAAATCATTTTCTTCTCCTCCATCAGATTTTTCCGCTTAACCACATTCATAGATTTTTCCGCTTCAAAATTTCTCGGTTGATGTGTCAATAACACGTTTCAATCTACTCTATTAGATCTTCCTTTAATTTTGTTAGTTGTCGATCTTCATAACAAACATTATCTGTTATCACTGAAATCAAGGTACTTTACAGCTCATCAATCTTATCGACTAAACTAATAATTTAGTTCATTCTATTCCACTCAGTTAACAAAGAAATGCATCGGTGAACACTACTCGGTTAATACTGCGATTGGTATACACTACACTCCATCGGTGTATACTAGAAATGCTTCATTTACCGACAACACTGCTTTGTGTCTTTCAACTCTATACTTCATCATAGATGAATGCAACATAATAAAGTCAATATCATCAAGTCATAGACTCATCAACAAGTTACTCAATGTGTTCCTTATCCTCATCTATCATGTACATCTTTCCCCATGTAGATTTCTCTATTCTTCATCTCTTTCACCTTTCTTCAGATGTCTCGGTATAGTAACTTACAAGATAAGTGTTGTCAAACTAGTTGACATCAATGACAACATAATACTAATTTAATCATATTACATATCTAATCAACAACTCCTCAGTGATATTTAATCATGGATTCTTCAATCAGATTCCAAATCAGTTGTAGTCCAACAATCTCTCCCTTTGGCATTGATGGCAACTCAAGTAATATGAAATGTACCATACACATACCAAACATATATTCTACAACTTTGTGAACAAAATGATGTAATTTGAATAGAATTAATATGTTTAATCACTACATTACTAAACAACATTAGATAATACATATTTACGATTCTGTAGTTGTGATCTTTTTAGTTATCTTGCTTCTGTTCTCTGTAACTGATCTTCAATACTGTGTCTCATTCAGATTGTCTCTCCCTTAGATAATTCTCATCGATGCTTGTCCCTTTTCATATTATTTATCTCTCCCTTTGACAGCAATGCCAAAGAAACAAATAAACAAACAATTATGTCCTCCTTTGTATCTTTGTATACTGATATTCCAATCGGTTCAAGTTCTCCGAACTTAATCACAACCTTGAACATGATTCAAAGTGTGAACTATGCTACATCAACATGAATGATCTTCTAATAAAAATAGGTTGATGCAACAACCAGATCACCTTAGTGACCGATAGACAGGGGATGGACCCCAAGTCTAGTCCTCAAGTATTCAAATGTGTCCTTCGGTAGAGGCTTTGTAAAAATATCTGCAAGTTTTTCTTTAGATGTGACAAATTCTAACTTCACTTTCTTCTCTTGCACTTGTTCTCTTAAGTAATGATACTTAATAGATATATGGTTTGTCTTAGAGTGCATCATAGGATTATTTGAAATATTAATTGCACTAGTGTTGTCACAATATATAATCATCAGGTCAATGATTACCTCATTCATCCCTTTCAACACTTGTTTGATATATGCAATGTTTAAATAGTTAGTAGCAGCAGCAACATACTCTGCTTCAGTTGTAGACTAAGAAATACAAGCCTGATTTTTACTTGTCTAGGCTACAAGTCTTTCACCAAAGAAAAATGCTCCTCTGGTGGTGCTTTTTCTATCATCCACATTTCCAGCCCAATCAACATCAGTGTAAACTTCCAGTTCAAACTTCCCTTCCTTAGGATACCATAATCCATAATTCTCTATTTTCTTTAGGTATCTTAAGATCCTTTTTGTAGCTATCATGTGTGATTCTCTAGGATTAGCAGAAAATCTTGCAACAATACCCACAGCATGTGCTATATCTGGTCTACTGTGAACTACGTACATTAACTTACCAATCATGGATTGGTAAAGTGTCTGGTTTACCTCTGTAGTTTCATCCTCCTTTGTCAATTTGCTTCCAGTAGCCATTGGTGTTCCCATAGGTTTAGCATCTTCCATGCCAAATGTCTTCAGTACTTCCTTTGTGTATTTAGATCATGTGATGAATATTCCATCACTCTGCTGAACCACTTGTAGTCCAAGAAAGAACTTAATCTCTCCAAACATAGACATTTCAAATTCCTTTTGCATTTCATCAGCAAATGTCTTGCAGACAAGATCTGAGCCTCCAAAAATAATATCATCAACAAATATTTTAGCAATGATAATAGTATCATTAGTATCACCTTTCATATATAGATTGTTGTTATCACTTGTTCTAACAAATCCAATACTTAACAAGTAAGTGTGCAGTCTTTCATACCATGCTCTAGGTGCTTGCTTCAAACCATAAAAAGCTTTATTTAATCTACATACCATTTCTTTATTGTCAGGATCAACAAATCCTTCAGGTTGTTTGATGTAGACCTCTTCTTCAAGTATACCATTTAGAAATGTTGACTTCACATCCATTTGATAGACTTTGAATTTCTTGTGTGCAGCATATGCAAGTAGCATTCTAACTCCTTCCAATCTAGCAATAGGTGCAAATGTTTCACCATAGTCAATGCCTTCTTCCTGTGCATATCCCTTGCATACCAATCTAGCTTTATTTCTTGTGACTTCGCCATTTTCATTCAATTTTATTCCTGAATATCCACTTAGTATTGTTTAGATCAAGTTACTAAGGACCAGGTTTTGTTCTTCTCTATTTTCTCTATTTTCTCCTTCATTGCATTAATCCATTCTTCATTTTCTAATGCAACTTTCACATTTTTAGGTTCAAATTCACAAACTAGACATATACCTTATCTTGTTTTGCTTCTAGTTTGCATTCTAGCATGTCTATCTCTAATGATTTGTGTCTCAAGATGATGTCTTCTGAAAAAGCTAGCCAAAACCTGATTTCTCCATTCTTTCTCATCCTGTTCAGGGTCATTTCCTTGCTAAGTAGCTCCATCTTGTCCATCGGTTTGTGTTGCCTGTTGTCCTGTATTGTTTCCCTACTGATCGGTTGTCATAGCTTGCGGTGTCAGTAGATACCCTGGATGTTCAATGTAAGTGAATCTTCCATAGTCATCTAGTTCCTTTGTACTTTCATCTCTATTCTTGTCATCAAACTCATCAACATGAACATTAGTACTTTCAACTATCTTATTTGTAACCTTATTTAAACATTTATATGCTTTACTTGTAGAGGAATATCCCAGAAATATCCCTTCATCTCCTTTAGAATCAAATTTTCCATTTCTTCCATCTTCCAAAATAAAGCATTTACTTCCTAAAATTTTGAAATAACTTACAGTAGGTTTATGTCCAAACCATAGCTCATAAGGTGTTTGGTTGGTGTCCTTCTTCAGTTGTACTCGGTTAAGAACATACACAGCTGTACTGATAGCTTCCCTCCACTATGTCTGAGCAACATTCTTCTGTATCGTCAATGTTCTAGCATAGTCAATTATAGACTTGTTCCTTCTTTTAGCAATGCCATTTTGCTGAGGTGTCCTTAGTGCAGAGACATGTCTTTTAATTCCATGCTCATTACAAAAATTAGTAAATTCATCAGAGATAAATTCACCTCCTCTATCAGATCTTAGGCATTGTATTTCTTTTCTAGTCTCTTTCTCTACCTTAGCTTTATACCACTTAAACATTTTAAAGGCTTCAGATTTCTCTTTCAGGAACATAATAGTCATCAGTCTAGTATAGTCATCAACAAAAAGAATAAAATATCTATCACCAGAACAACTCTGAGTTCTCATAGGACCACATAGGTCAGTATGAACCAACTCAAGTATCTTCTTTGTTGAGTAGTCTTTACTTTTAAAACTAGACTTAGTCATCTTACCTTTTTGACATTCATGGCACATGGCATGATTAGGTTTTGTCAAGTTAGGCAATCCTCTAACTCTTTTCTTTTTACTAATCTTGATCATGTTGTCAAAGTTCACATGGCATAACCTTTTGTGCCACAACCAAGCATCTTCATCCTTTATTAACAAACAAGAAGAATGATCCATATCAAGATAGAATAAATTACCTCTGGATTGTGTACCAATTCTGACAAGTCTTCCTTCATCATCATAGATCTTCACCTTTTTTCTCTCAAAAGCTAGTCGGTGACCTAAATTGTTCAGCTGAGCCACACTTAACAAATTATAGTTCAATCCATCTACCCAGTATGCATTTTCACATTGTATTCTATCATTAATCATCAATGAACCTTTACCTCTTACCATACAAGGTGCATCATTTCCCATTCTCACAAATCCTCCATTATATTCAACAAGATGATCAAACTTCTCTACATCACTGGTCATATGATGTGTACAACCACTGTCTATGATCCATGTATCATTTCTGCTTACTTTAGAGATCAGTGTTGTCTCTTTATGTTTCTCTTCTTCCTCTGAGTCATCTTTCATTGCAACAAATATAACTTCTATATCATCATCAGAATCAGATTCAGTTTCAATATCTTTGGCTATGTAACATACCTTTTTTCCTTTATCATCTCGATTGTCTTTGTTGTTGTGTCGATAGCCTCTGTTGATTCTTCTCCCATAGCTTCCTTCAGATCGGTCTTTAGATCTATCATCATCTTTCTTCTGAGGACATCTAGCAGCAATGTGACCAACTTCTTTATAGTTAAAACATGCCAAAGGTAGCTTACCTCTATACCTTCCTTTTCCTTTGGGCAATCTTCTAGCCATAAGAGCTTCAAGCTCATCAAGTTCATCATCGGTATTACCATCACTATCATAATTCTTACTATTCCTACTAGACTTTCCAATCTTCAAAGAAGACATGAAAGTGGATTCAATAGAAGGAACAACATTGTTATCAAAGTTGTTTAATTCAAAGGTTGTAAGCTTACCAATCAAAGTGTCAAGAGTAAGGTTGGATGTAGCTCTTGTTTCATGAATTGCAGAGATCCTAATTGCATAAACTGGCATCAAAGTTCTAAGAATCTTTCTTATCATTGTTTCATCATCAATCACTCCATCAGATGCTCTAATAGCATGTACCACCTCTTTTAGTCTTTTTGAGTATTGTACAATGTTCTCACCTTCTTTCATTTTCATATCATCAAATATGCCTCTTAGGCTTTCAACTCGTGCTCTTTTGACATTCAAATCTCCATTGTATATATGATTTAACTTGTCCCACATCTTCTTAGTAGTATCACAATCCTTGATGTCTTCAAATTCGGCATCGGTACATGCAGCAGCAAGTTCCATCATAGTGATATTGTGTTCATGCCTGTCCTTTAGTTGATCAAGAGTTAAGGGACCAGTGGGCGGTTGTATGTAGCCATTCTCCATCAGATCTAGTGCATAATTCCCAATTCCAGATATGTGCAGCTTCATCTTGCTTTGCCATACTGTGAAGTTCTCCTTGTTCAGCTTTGGTACTTCCCTCTTATACATCTTGAGACCTTAGTGCTTAAGTCCTTAAAACTCTGTTCTAAGCAACCACAACTCTGATACCAATTGTTAGAATATCTAAGAGGGGGGTGAATTAGTTATCCAGTGTCCCAAAACAAAATGTATAATTCAAAACAACTTCTTCAATTTATGCTTCTCAGTAAACAATAATTACTTTCACTGTCTGTGCTTTTACCGATTACCAGTCAAATACTAAAACAATTACCGATCAAATCTAACATGTAACATGTAAAGTATGATAACAAACAAATATCACAATCAACACATAACACAAGAGATTTAACGTGGAAACCCTGTAAAGGGAAAAACCACCTGGGACCGGCAACCCAAAATTGTTCACTCTTCTGAAGTGAGGTCGATTAAGACCCAACCCTGTTAAAGGTTTACAAACACACTGTCAGGTGTGACCTTGTTAGAGGATTTTAGACTAGAAGTTATCATCCAACCAGCATTCACTATGGAGTTGACAGGATAACAATGTTCATTCTATGAATGATACATCATAAGACTTTCAGAGTCAACTCGGTTAAGAAATTTTGACTGTATACAATGGTTAAATATGTAACAGTAAATGACCTACCTTAATACAACTTCAATTGTAGATTATAGATCAATATTCAGTCCATACAAATCCTTCTGATCAATATTTCACTTCAGATTCAATACTGTATCGACTTACTGTCCATTGATAATTGCTCTTTGTAGCTCGGTAATTATTCTGCAGCTCAGTTCTTACTTAACTAGTATGATCAGAATGCATGAAAACCTTTTTCACACAATATTCCTATAGTTCCTCTTCTTCCGACATTTTTCATAATGAAATCAATGTCTCTTATATAGACGAGTAAATCATTTTCTTCTCCTCCATCAGATTTTTCCGCTTAACCACGTTCATAGATTTTGCCACTTCAAACTTTCTCGACTGATGTGTCAGTAACACGTTTCAATCTACTTCATTAGATATTCCTTTAATTTTGTTAGTCGTTGATCTTCATAATAAACATTATCTGTTATCATTGAAATTGAGGTACTTTACATCTCATCAATCTTATCAGCTAAACTAATCATTTAGTTCATTCTGTTCCGCTTGGTTAACAAAGAAATGCGTTGGTGAATATTGCTTAGTTAATACTGTGATTGGTATACACTACACTCCGTTGTCAATGTATACTAGAAATGCTTCATTTACCAACAACACTGCTTTGTGTCTTTTAGCTCTATACTTCATCATAGATGAATGCAACATAATAAAGTCAGTATCATCAAGTCATAGACTCATAAAAAATTTACTCAATGTGTTCCTTATCCTCATCTATCATGTACATCTTTCCCCATGTAGATTTCTCTATTCTTCATCTCTTTCACCTTTCTTCAGATGTCTCGGTATAGTAACTTACAAGATAAGTGTTTTCAAACTAGTTGACATCAATGACAACATAATACTAATTTAATCATATTACATATCTAATCAGCAACTCCTTAGTGATCTTTAATCACAGATTCTTCAATCAGATTCCAAATTAGTTGTAGTCCAACAATAAAAGTACTTGGTGCATTATTTAAACCAAAGGGCATAACCAACCATTTATACAAACCTTCTTTTGTCTTGAAATAAGTCTTTCATTCATCACCTCATCTGATTCTGATCTGATGATATCCACTCTTCAAATCAATCTTGGTAAAGTATTTTTCTCCACTTAAACAATTCATTATGTCATCCATTCTCAGTATAGGAAACTGATACTTAACTATTATTTTATTGATTGCTCTAGAATTAGTACACATTCACCATTCTCTATTATTCTTAGGTGCCAACACACCTAGTACTGCACACAGACTCAAACTTTCTCTAATCAAAGCTTTCTGTAACAACTCTTGAATTTTTTGGTTGAGTTCCTCATTTTTGGTTGGTGTCATTCGGTGTTGTACCTTATTCGGTAAACTAGCTCCGGGAATCAGATCCATACAATGTCTTATACTTATCATCGACGGAAAACCATCAGGTACATTATCTGAAATGGTCTCTTTATACTTGGTGAGAAAATTATCAACCTCTACCAACACCTTATCTTCTATTTTCTCACTCGATTTGTTAGGAATCAAAGCATAGCAAACGTCATTTTTCTTCAGATCCTTAACAAACTGTCTACGTTCCATCAAACAAACTTTCACAGATGTACATATCTTACCAACATATTTTTCAATTAAAGGTAACAAGATTTGTCTCTTTCCATCAACCCAAATATAATACTTGTGCAATCTCCTATCATATATAATATGTATATCATATTGCCAAGGTCAACCCAACAAAATATGACAATAATCCATAGGCATAATATCACACAACACCTTATCATAGTATTTTCCAATTTTTAGATTCACCAAACATTGTTCACTTACCATTAGTGTATGCTCATCCTTGATCCATGAAATCTGATAGGGCTTTAAGTGCTTAAATCTTTCCAACTATAGCTTTGTAACAATTTCTTCTAATGCTAGGTTCTCTGAGCTTCCATTGTCAATGATTACATTCTAAACTTTATCTACAATTTTGCCTCTGGTCTTAAACAATTTTTTTCTTACTAGATCTTCCTTAGTCTTTTCACTCCATAATGCTCTTTTAACCATCAAGTTTCCTTCCTTCTCAGACTCATCGATGAACCTTCATGTACCAAAGCATTTTTGTTGCTACCGACCTTCTTACTTGCATGTGTACACTCAAATGATCTGTCCTTCTTCACCATAGTTATAACAAGTTCCTCAAAATCCTCCTCTGCCATGACCACCTCGAGAGTAGTTACTTCTTCCTTGGAATAAACTTTCACCTTTCCATTCAGTCTTTCCTTTGTCATGATTTGTTTTGTCTTGATAAGATCTACTAATTTCACCATAGGATCTACCTCTTCCTTTAGAAAATCTACCACATCTTCCTCTTTTTCTTTGTTCATACCTTTTTTTTAATTTCTCCTTAGCTTTTAGGGAAAATTGATAAGCTTCTTCAATACTTTCCATTTTCACCAAACTAATTTCTTCTTGGATAGAAGTCCTTAACCCATCTAGGTATCTTGAAATTCTTTCCACCTCATCTTCAGTATGTCCAGATTTGATGTCCAATCTATAAAATTCCTCAGTGTAATCTTTCACCGAGCTATCCTTCTGCTTCAAACCTTGCATTCTCCTAACTAGGTTAATCTAATAATCACAAGGTAGAAACTTTCCTTTCAATTTGTTCACCATCTTATTCCATACCTTAATTTTGTCCTTTCCTTTCTTCTTTTGATCCAATTGTAGATGCTCCCACCACAAGGATGCATGACCTTTCAATTTTTTACTTGCAATTTTCACTTTCTTATCCTTTTCTATGTTTTCATATTCAAAGTATTTTTCCATCTTGGTGATCCAATCCACCAATTCATTTGAATCCAATTTCCCACTATACTCAAGAGGGTTAAAATGCAATGTAGATTTCAAACTAGTTAATGCCTTCAAGAATTGTTCCTCTCCTTGATCCATTATAGGTGCAGGTGTGGCCTCTTCCTACATTTCTTCAACTTCATCATCACTAACATCATCAAGATATCTTCCTCAATGTTGGGTTATCTCAACAACTTCTAATCTAGTAACAATCTATCTTAGCATATTAGCTAAGCCTAGATTTGCATCTCACCTCCCTCGAACCATCTTGAAACCCTCTGCAATTGTAGGTTAGATCATAATCTACCACCCCACAATAATATCACCAACTAGGGCTTACAAGAAGTAACCTTCATATCTAACCTTCACTCAGATACTAACTAACACAAGGCAAGATCAATACAGGGTCCTAGGTCACTCCCAAGTATCAAACCTCCTTGAAAACTAACAACACAAAAGAAAAAACATAGAGAAGGAGAGAAGGAATGCAAATATCTTTCATTAACTTATTCAAACTTCATATATGTCAGGTTGTGAGGCCTTCCCAATTACGACCAATACAATGAAACTCAATTACAAAGTGGTCCTCATACATGTGAGGATTCAAAGCTTCAGATCTTATCTCTTCTAGAAAACTACCTCCTAAATCTTAGAACATCTCCACTTATTTATACAATAGGTCACTGAATAGGTTGGCTCTAAAGATCCTTAGATCAAATATTGGAGAAAGCAATGGCCCAGATTTAGGTCCACACATTTCCTAATGAGTGATCCCAACATTAATATCACAACCAAAGTTAAATGCAAATGTTGGCCTTCATCAAACAATTAAATCCCACGAGTCAGTGAACTTAGGAACCGAGCCACACCAAAAACTACCGAACAAACTCAGTAAAGAACATTAACGAACCAACTCGGTAAAGAAAACCAAAAAATAGTAACTGAGATCTCTAGTGACCAATGTGGACACTTCACTGAGATCTCTAAAAGTAGTTACCAAACAAACCCAATCAACTATCGAGTAGCCAAACAAAATCTAACATACTTTTGGTTGATCTAGGATTGCCATAAACCAAAGATGCTCCTGCCTCAATATCTATGAACCTTGTAGACACATAATTAGGTCTGCTACTATAAGAAATTTTTTAGCCAAGTATCTTTTCTACAGTCCTCACATCCTTTTGATTCACATCTCTAACATTCATATCTCTCATGTTGGACTTACAACCTGTTAGCGTTTCCACATTTTTCTTTGTGTTCTTCGTGGGCACAAGTAGTTTACCCTCATTTGGTAGACATGTCACTTCATAGTTTAATTCCTTAGAAATCTTAATGGGATCTCCACCATTATAGAAAAACTGATCATGGAATCTACTCAATGCTATTTTCATCCATTCTACTTCCTCAAATTTGTGGTGTTCTACGTATTTTATCATGCCTAGGTCATCAAGGAAAGCATACTCAAGTCTTAATTGTTCATCCTCATCATACATCCCTATCACCTCATTTAGAATCTCAACTAATCCTATCTCCTCATACTTGCAATGAATAATTTCCCTAATGTCTTCTACATGTATCACACTAGGTGTTTTGTGAGAGAATGCACCTTCTAGATCATCCTCCATAGACTTATATGGGTGTTTCTTAAACTCATACCATGCCCTATCTTTGATATCACATACTTTGGGTGCATCCATCCTTCTGATTACACTAATGAGTTATTCATGCAAGATTCAGTTTAGGGTTTCACAAAATACCTTGTTTGCAATTCATCAAAATGTAGGGTTTGGCCTTCAACATTTTCCAAGATCTTTCTCAACACTCTTCAAACACTTCACTAACTCTACAAATTTATCTCCAAATCTTCTCTTTTCAACTTCTCTCAGATCGTAATGGTGAAAAATACACTCAAGTATAACATCTTATACTTCGTAGTGCATAGAAACCTATAAAACACATAAAGCTAATATCCTCCAAAGGATTCTCTTTTTTTCTACAATCATAGATCCAACCACATAGATCCATGCGATGATCACAGAAGTCACCAAATGTCCAAATACAACTTCACACAAGCTCTCATATCTCTATTTATTTCTCGCGGGGCAAAATGAAGTTCTGGTGTCAAGTAGTAATGCTCCCCCTAAGGCCTTGATTGGCCCTTCATATTGATGAAGAGACATTAATCTCATGCAAAGATTTAGTAGAGTCTACTGAGTCTCCTTAATTTGCTCATTGCTCCTTTGTTTGGCTCATAATTTCTTTTCTTTAGGTCACTACTCTTGACCAACTTCTCTTTGTATTCATCTTTCTTTCTTCAATGTTTTTTTTTTATCTTCACTGAGTTCTTTGTTCCTTGCCAAGGGTATGGGCATCCTTTTTACTAGACCATTGAATCTACAATACTTCACAATGTATCCATCATTGTTTCACTTTTAACATGTAACTTTTCTTTTAGGTATGAGTTGACTCTAATTAATCTCCAATTTATAGAACCTAGCAATGTGTCCAAAGTTATTGCACTTATACCAGACAATCCTTTTAGGTTTTTCATTTGATTTCTTTGCATCTTGTTCATTTTCGTTAGGTTTGTTTGCATAAGGTTGGTTGACCTATTTCTCATCTGACTTCATAGTTTCTTATGGCTTATATTGGTTTCCTTTTCTTTCTCAACATTCTTTTTCAAGTTAGAATAACTTGGCCTTCTGGATCTCATGTCTAGTTTTCTATATTCTTTCATCTTATGACCATAATTATAGCAATTAAAATAGTAACCAAAAAAGGGCTTACTACTATTTGTACCTTTACAACTTGACGCCAAGTGTTCTTCTTGATTACATTTGTGACACTTATCATCTAATGGTTTGGTCTGCTCTTGCTTAGATTCTCTAGTATTTGATCCATCTTTCTTAGGTGCGTAAACATTGATGAGTAGACGATCCTTGTTTTGAGATATGTCTTCCATAAATCCAAATCTAGTCTTATCTCCAATAATTTTCTTCATGTTAACCTACTCATCAATCTTAAAACTATTCTGATGAAGTTTCTTAATGTGTTCCTTTGCTTGTTCAAGTTCTCCAGTCACCAAGATATTGTATTTCTCAATCTTTTGATATTTTACTTTCATTTCTTCCAAATGCATTTCAAGTCTTGTTGCCTTTGTCTTCATTGATTGTAGCTCATGTTTTTTCATTCTTTTCCTCATTAAGCTCCTTAGCCAGACATATCCTTGAGATCTCATATTCATCCTTGAGTGCTTCATTATCTTCTTTAAGCTTTTCAACCTATTCTAAACTAGATTGTTCCTTGTTTAGTTCACCTTGGATTCTGACAAGCTCTTCCCTCAAATTTCTTGCATGATTTTGCTCCTTGAGCTTCTTGATGAAATATTTTGCCCCTCTTAACTTGAATTTCATATTTTTATTATCTACATTGTCCTAATAAAGATCTTCTAGTGTTGCTTCATAGGTCTCTTCACACTGCTAAAATCCATATGGATCTCCCTTAAGCTGTTAGGCTTTTCTTCCAAGGGCTCGATGCTTTGATAGCAATTGTTAGGATTAAGTGATACTAAGAGAGGGGGGTGAATTAATATTATAATACTTTAAATTCTTTCTTAACCAATTAGTGAATAAGAAAGTCAAAACAATAACCCACAATAAGTAGACACACACAAGAGTATTCATACCACCATATTTGTTCTCGAGGAAATCCTGGTCAAGGGAAAACCTCAGTGGGGATGATACCCACAAATATATGCACTATAATATAGAGACCCTATTAGGAGTCCTAGCCCTATTAGGAACTGAGTATTATAATAGGCAGGTCCTTGTTAGAGGACTAATAAACCTAGTTAGGGGTACACAAAAGATGTTCTTATTGCACTTACAAAATGATGGACTTCTAGTCCTGATTTACAAAGAGATTACATATGTATATTTGAGAACTCTTACTGTAAATCCATGCAAACTATTCTCAATTACCTTTCAAACCGCTCTTCTCCTCTCAAACTTTCATCCTCATATTTTCTATATTCCATTCCATCTTCACAATCACACATTACATCATATACTTATACCCGATTGAGAGTATAGTAACTAGGTCGACCTTTAATAAGCATTTACAAAACATAATTCAAGGTCAACCACATAATATTACAACACATGACCTTACATACATTATAATGGCACTATGTTGGCCATACATAGATGATCAATACATAAAATAACATAACATAGGTTAACCAATACCTATGTAGCTTCACAAGCCTTGATGCTTTGGTCTCTACCTGTAGCTGTACTCAGAGAGCTACATCTCTAAAACCGCGCATCCAAAACATGTGTGCTCATGCATAGATCTCTGTCATACATCAATAAATCATTCTATAACTTCGCATGCCATAATTATTCCTATAGCATCTTCACAACCCACAATATTGTATCTGTTTGTCTACAACTGACTATGGACTTAGGCATTTTTCACTTCACTGCCTATCAAAAATGTTTCCTTGTGTCTTGCGATGATCATGGTGATAAGTGTTTCCATAAATGATAATATACATGCAATCCAATGTTGACCACTTGCCAACAATAAGAACATAAAATAGTTCTATGTTTTGTCATAAAGTAGAGCACATTGAGAAAAATAACAAGTGCGATAACCTCATCAAAATAACAAGCACAATAACCTCATCAAAATAACAATGATATATAATGTGTTTCCACTAGGTAATGGATAAAATCAGTAATGGGATTGTATGAGAGAATTCATAGGAAAGGTTTAAGGGACAAGTATACCATTAAGGTCTTTCAAAAGGAACACAAAAAGGAAGAAATGTTTCATGACCCTATATAAATGAAAAGGGCACACTTCTATTAATGCTTCAAAATGTTGAAATAAATGGACAATATTGCTACATTTTAAATAATAGCGATGTCATACTTTGAAGAAATAATGATCACAACAACTAAAGTATTATTTATAAGAGAGAAACATGTATTTAGCACGTAAACAATGACTACAACACAAGTGGACTACAATTATATGGAATGAACAATGTCATATTAAAGATCATCAAAGTCATACAAAGACATATGCAACAACAACTCAAACAAAACAAAGAGTTGAAAATAATGTAAAATGTATGGATATGAAAAAAAATAAAAATCTTGCACCATTATATAATAATAGTCTATCATGTTGATTGATATATGAAATACTATAGAGGGCTCCATGAAAAAAGCAATTAAAACCCTCAAAGATTGTTCAGGTGTATGAAAGAACATCATGCAGTGAAAATAACAAGAAGAAGAGCTTATTTTTTTATCAGATAAACGACCTTCATAAAGGGTTTGAAGGTTGAAGTACATACATATCATTTTTCCTTATGTTATTTTAGAGTCTAAGTTGCTAAAATATGAGAATCCAATCAAACTGAATTAGTAACAAAATCAAATGGGAACTCTCGGAGGTTTGCTAATGAGAAATCATTTGTAGAGTTAAAGAGGGAAGCCATTTTTTTGTCTCATAGAAACATATATGCCGACATGGGGCTCAATAAAGTTTTCTTTTTCCATTTTTCAACAAAGGTAAATAAAGCTTACATGTAGTACAAATGCATTCTTCGCTAATAGTCCTCAGAGAAAAAAGAGACAGTGAGATCATAAGGAGAAACAATCTTCTATGATAGTCACCAATAAACAGGACAAAAGATAGTGATATTATATGAAATAGAGAGCAAGACTTTTCCATGAGAAGGTTTATAATGAATATACACTATGATAATAAAAAAGAGGTAAAATCTGCAAGAAATCAGAGTAACTGTTTAAGTTTTACACTAAACATTAGACTAAAAAAAGGGGTTGTGCCCTAGGAAGTATCAAACCAAAGATTCTCATAAAAAATGTAGAGAATAAAGAGGTTGCGACCTATGAGAGAAAACTAAATATATGAAACCCTTATTTCTATCAATAAACCCGCAAATAAGCACAATAGAACATAGTAATTTATAAAGCATAGTGGAAAGAAATGTTGTTTTCATTTTTTCTTTGAAAATAGAGCTCGAGATGAACAACATACCTATGAATGGTTTCAAAATCTGCAATGAAAGCTTCAAAAAAGCCTCAAAGAACCTTCAAAATCACCAACAAACCCTCGAATGACGGCGACAAAACAACTGAGAGTTAAATTGAATGTAAAATGCAAATGTGAAAATGAAGTTTGAAGTCAGGGTTTGTTATACCCTAAAAGTATCAAAGGATAAAATGCATTTTACCTTTTATTTTATCAAAAAAATTATTTGAAAGAATGCTCATAGGATGGTAAAAGGCTCTTTATGCCTTATTCAATTAAACAAAGGTTTCATAATTTTATTTTAATATATGTTTTTTAAAATAAAGTAAAGCCGAATATTACTTTATTTTAAAAATCATATATTAAAATATAATTAAATAAAGACAATAAATATATTTACTTAAGTGAACTCATAAATCACTTATTTTTTGTTTCTTTTCTCAAAATGGTTATAATGAAGGAGGTAGTAATCTGCATGCTTCTTGATGAGGGTTTGAGGGGTTGGATTTTATTTTTGCATTGGGAACAAATTGTAAAATACCTTATTAAGTGTTGTTTATATAATATGTTTGATAACTATTATTTTAATGAAAAAATAATAAATGGCCTTGATTGATGAGGGTGAATATTTTCATGCATTATGGAGGATTTGAAGGAGGGTTCTTGGTAGTTATATGGTGTTGGAGTCTTTTTGTAGTCTATTTCAATTACATATCAGTTATGCATGATTTCAAGGAACTTTTGAGGCAATTAACACTATGTTACTATCGGTTAAATCTCCTATTTTGTGGCTTTTCTCTTCCATTAGACCCCATGTTGTATTTAGGGAATTTGGAGAGGGGAGTTGTAGTTTGAGTGGGAGTGGGAGTTTAGTTTATGGTTCAATCCAAGTTCAATTTTACCTCTTTTTGGAGATTGGCCTTCCTATAAGGCTTGACATTGTTTTATTTAAAGGAGTTCTTTTTTTTTCTCTGGCAAGTATTGTAGATTTTCAGAGCTCTTTCACGCTTTAGAGTTATATTGGGACTCATTCATTTTTGGGAGTTGTAGCAACGTTGTTCCTTTGGATTTAGAATAGAGTGCAAACTTTTCCTTCTTATCTTTGTGTTACTAGGTTTATGGTTGTGTTTATCTGCTTTTAGTAATTTAAATAATAGAAAATATCTTTCCCTTTTCATAATTATTAAGGATTAGAACCTTCTTTAGATATGATATTACATGTAAGTTGTGAGAGTTAATTTTAATCAAAATCTATTGCGAGCAAAAATATCAATTAAAGTTCCTGGGACTAAGAAATACTTTCGTGGATCACCTTTTTGTTTACAGAGTTTTGATTTCAATTCAAGTATATTTCCTATCCCTTTTCCTAGCAAGAGATAGTTTTAGGTGGTCATAAAAAGAAGTCAAATTTCTTTGAAGATTGATCTTCACCAATAGACATACCTATAGGCTTGAAGAATTTTTCATGTTTCACATGATTGTTGAGTTTACAAACTTGGTATAATGGGTGAATCTTACATGACAACAGTTTTTGGCATGCCCAGTGGGACTCTTTGGACTATTTGAGTCCAAGATTTTCTACACATTGCTGATTTTTGGTGTGAAAATCAATATTCCATTCTTTGGAGGCAGGATCCACACACACACATGACATCTCTACAAAATATCAATCTACTGGTTTCGAGAGATCAAGTGCTAGTATTTTTCAAAATATTTTTATATTCTGATTTCCATCTTACCATATGATTAGAGATGCCAAATTTTTGTGGGCGGTGTGTATACCCACCACTATATTATGGGAATAATGTTTAGGAGGCTCATCACCAAATATATCCAAATTGCCCCTAGCCTATTTTTAGTCCAAGTTACCATGTTATAGCAAGTCTCCAATATGTTCAATGTTCCCCCAATCAATGTGTTCCTGCCCAATCTTATCAAGCTTCTCTTTAAGAGGAAGAATTAGAGGCACAAAAGAAAAAACATGAGCAGTTAGAGTATCAATCCTATCTTCAAAATCAACAATATAAGTTGATAAAGAGGTAGTTTGAACAGAGCTTGGAATGACAGATTGTTGGAAAAGGAGCAATGATGAGATTAAAACTTGTTGGACAAGAGGCCCCTGAGTGTAAATTTCCAATATTTATGTATTTTGGACAAGGTGAGTCCCCTAAGTCTCCTAAATGTGAAATTCCAAGTTTTAAGAGTACTACCTTATTTCAAGAGCCTATAAATGAAGAGCATTAGAAGTTGGCATTCCCAAGTTTTAGAGAAATTGTTCAATCACAAGAACCTATTCTTGAGCAAGTACATCATTTTGAGGAGCCCACTCAAGAAGCCCAACCAACTCCTTATATAGATCATCCTGTTAAAGTGGAGGTTCACCAATTTGCATTTCCAAGTTTTAGGAATTTCCTCCCTATGCAAGAAGCTATATGTTTAGAAAAATTAGATCTTGTACTTGTTAATATACATACATATGATGTACAAGATGGTAGGTCAGATCTGTTGCAAGAAATTGTAAAGGTTCTAGATGCATGACAATAGGTTCTTGATGATGAAAAAGTAGAAAATTTTCAAGTTCCTTCTAACATGTTTAATGAGCTTCTGTGTTTTGTGAAGTATGAAAGCAATTAAATTCATATCATACCCATATCAATTGTAGGACAACAAGAAGAAGGGTTTTTAAGACTCATTTTTTTTGGGTTTGTAACAGTAGGGCTTCTTGATTTTCAACAAAATAATAATAGCTTTCCTTCTTGATATTTCTGATATTATGTTATGAATGGATGATTTGATCAATTTTTGTGATTCATGTCCTTTCATTTCTCTGATTCAGTCAAAATTCAGTGTGTGAAAATACATGGTTGATGCAAGTCCTAAACTCTGTAATTGATTTTGATAGTTTGTAGTTAAGAAAACAAGTTGGTTTTTCTTCCATACAAGTGTTAGGTTCAATCCTTCATATGAAATACTTATGCATCACTTGTTTATTTGAGCTGTGAGAGTTTTAGGGTTATTTGATTGAAGGTTTTGTGAGTTAGCAGGTTGCAAATCTCAATTCTCATTTGGTGCATCACCCGTTAGAATGGATCTCTTCTCAAGTTTTTCTTCTATCTCCTTTCTTGGTAAACTAGATAGTTTTAGGTGAATACTAAAAGGAAGCTAACCTTCTCTAGAGATTGATCTTCATCATAGGCATACCCAAAGGCCTGAAGATCATTACATATTTCATGAGATTGTTGAGTATCATACTTAAGCATTTTGAGTGTAATCCCTTGTGACAACTTTGAAGTAGCGGGTTTTTTATGCCATCTATTGTGCAAAGCAGATCAAATAATTTGGGGTGATACAAGTTGATTTTTTTACCTCTATGGATATAATTTGAGTTAAGATATAAGTTTGATATGATTAAAAAATTTGTTAATGTCATTGCTGATATATTTCAGAACTCCCATTTATAACATGAATGTTAATTTTGTGCAATTTGATATGATTATAAAATGTCATGTTGTTGTTGTTGTTATTTTGGAACCTAATGTGTACAGGTTTCAGTTGTGTATATTATTATTGTCTACTGATTTTAGTCATATATATTGTTGTCTATTATTTTCTCAATTCCTTGCTTGAAGCTAGATGATTTGGAAGATGGGAATGTATAAATAAATATGCTCTAAACCAATACATATATATGGAAATGAATGCATATGTTCTAAACCAATACATATACATACAAAACTGAAGCCATATGTCTTATACATACATACATACATATCATGCATTTTAGTAAAGTAATAAATTAACTCAAATCAAACTTTTATTTTTCAATGTTGTCCTAAACCAGTACAATACATCATGCATTTGAGTCACATAATAAACAACGAAAATTATCTTCAAAATGCATTGCAATCCTAAACATATATATATCGTGCATTTTAGTAAAGTGATAAATTAACTCAAATCAAACATTTTTTTTCATTGCAGTCCTAAACCAATACAATACATTATGCATTTCAGTAAAGTAATAAATTAACTCAACTCAAACATTTTTTTTCTCATTAAAGTCCTAAACCAATAAAATGCATCATGCATTTCAATAAAGCAATAAATAAACTCAAATCAAACTTTTTTTTAAATCATTGCAGTCCTAACCAACACAATACACCATGCATCTCAGTAAAACAATAAATAAACTAAAGTCAAATATAAACAAAAAAAAAGTGTCTATTGGGCCATTGCTAGAGTAAAGTCATAAAGAATATACCTGTGATGTAGGCTTCTTGTCTTCTACTCGATTTAAAGAAGTCCCTACAAGCCTACAAAAATGGTGTGATGCATACATGTGATCAACCAAATATATTTGAATATCAAATATATGATCACATTAAACCAAACATTTAAAAATTGTTAAATCATAGAGAACTAAATTTCCCAAAAGAAATTACTATGTCGACAAACACAATTACATTGATACATTTGACATCTAGATAACTGGTTCACCTTTCATAGCTTTCCATGCTTGCAAAAAAAATTGTAACAACAAAGAGTAGTAATGTTCTCACATCAAATCATCCTTAGAAACATTGCACACACAAAACAAACTCTTATACAAGAAGAACAATTCACACAATCATACATACATATTGATATGCAAAATTGCATACATATACGTATATCTATATGCATACGTTTGCACATACATACATACATACATACATGTACAGATGAAAATATACATACATATATCCATGTACATACATATATACATGTGCATATATATGTATTTGGTTAGTAAATGATATTTTTTATTAACATTATAATAAGATATTACATAACATCAACATATTATGAAATTTAGGCATCCCAACCAGCCATGAAACCTATAATAAAATATGTGTAATGTCCCCTTTTTGGGTACATTATATTGTGCCAGGTTGTTAGCCTTTTCACCTTGGCTCAGAGAGCTAATCGTGGCGTGGCAGTGTTCCAAGGGATGATCGGCCTAGGTGGTTTCAGTTCTAGGCCATTCGGTGCAGTTCCTACAGGTTTCCAGGGCACTTACTATTTATAGTAAGTCAACAAGGGGTTCAGAATTCTCGAATTTTCAGTAGTGGACTTGGAGCGTCTCGTCGAGAGCTTTCCGACGAGCTATCACATGACGACATCCAAGCTCATTTGGGCTTCCATTTTAATGTCGGAAGATTTCCTCACTTTATTAATTAATTCACTTTATTACTCAATGGTCAAAATATTCAAAAAGTGACTTAAAGTGAAATTATAAAGAGATGAACTTGGGAATATGAAGAGTCATAGTGGGGAAACTGAAGAGTCATTGTTGCAGCCATAAGAGGAGGTTGAGAGTCTCATTTGAGCATGATTTAGTTTATGGATATTACTTCTCTTTGAGAATTTGAGAAGCTTCAGCTATCAAATCAAAAATCTGAGGACGGAAACCTTCAACATTTCTTGGTGGATTGGACGGAAATCCGATTCATCCCGGTGCGGATTCATTTAGAGTTTGCCATTGCTTTTATTAGGTTCTTTTCATCCAGTCTTCTGTTCTTGCTGTATTTCAGATTGGATATTGTATCTCGTGGTTATTGTATTGCTGATGTATAATACAAAACCCAATTTTCTAAGTTATTTTATGAGATTGTACTTGCTAGTTTTATGAATAAATCTGCTGGTTATTCGAGAGTATCTGCTAGTTATTTGCATGTTAGTGTTTATTTTAAATCTATTTAAGATTTATTGGTTGGAATCAGTAAATGGCCGGTTAGGGTCATTTCAGTGGTATCAAAGCCTATCATTCTACCAGCCTATGAGGTTCCTTCAGTAACAAATTTATAGAACTCAACGTTTTGTTAAAAATAAGTTTTTTCCAGCAACGTAATTTGCAGAAGTTATGATAACAGAAGCTCTCTTCTACAACATTTCTACATAATCAGTTTTCTTCTATTTACCAATTTTAGTTGAAGGATAAATGCATGGTTGATATCGGATTTCTGAACCCCCTCCTTGAAGATTTTCTGGACACGTTTTAATTTTGTGTGATGTTGAGAATAAAAATTGGGCGTTTTGAACATTACAACTCTGGGAATGTTTCTGAGAGCATAACCAGTGAGGAGAAATTATATCGAAGCCTTGTGTAAAAGCTTCAGTTTGCTGCAAGCCCTTATACGGGTCAAGACTTACAAGTTTGGTCCGCAGAGTTAATACGACCAAGACTATTGAACGATGACGGCAAAGACCATTTGTTAGACACAAGTTCTAGCACTAGGTAGTCGCAGCTAGTATCGATGTCTCAACACACATGGTAGTTTGTTGTGTGAACTGTGAGCGTGGGATGGAAGTCTGAAAATGAAGTGGAAGCCATTGTTGCAAGTAATTTCGATTGGAGGTCTAGGCACCATCTATGTCAAACAGACTGCTGGGCATGTGTGGCTGGGATTTGCATGAAGACACCGATAATAATTAGATGTCTACGACAAAGGTGAGACCTTGTATGAAATTGGCCCAAGAGAATAAATATTTATTTTCAGGCATCTATCAATATGTACATCAGCTAATATCACAAGTGTCAGGATATATGCGCATGACTGGTATTCGAGAATGATAATCTACAGTAGGCCCAAGTCTCTCTATATTGGATTATCAAGCCAGTTATACTTGCAAAAGGAGCTCGTGTGAGAGGAGAGGGCATCTTCAACATACCTATAAGACACGGCTTAGGTGGAAGACACCAATGGTTGCAACCCAAGGTGAATCATAGAGCAAAAGTGTTGTGCTGATTAAGTTCTATGTGTTAGCAGAATAACTGGGAGCTACAACAACCACTTCACCACTTCATACAGAGACACCCAAGCATAGGTGGCCTATGCAAGTGTTGGTCCTATATCGAGCACACATTAGTGGGATAACCATCACATGTTTCCCAGCTACGTGTCTTGAAAGTTGTCACAATTGGAGCTCGACACCTAGGCCCGAGCTGGTGCGGAAGAAACCTACAGTTCACCATCTTGAGAAGGCCACCTCGCATCATTGGAATATCGTGTGTGCCATTTTAAAGAAGGTGTTCCCCCTTTGTATGCATGACATCGAAGACAATTATGAGATACTCAGCCACTCCTGGGAATGCCCAGAAACACCACGTAAAGCCACCTGGTAGAGAATGTTAGCGAAGATGACTACAGGTGGAATTGACAGTTGGGGGTCATCGTAATTAGGAACCTTTGAGAATTTTCAAGACCTTACTTAATGTCTTGCATGATAGAACGACAAAAGGCTATTTCCGGTTCAGTCAAAGTAGAAATTATTCATTGCCATATGGTTGAAATTTAATAAATGGAGAAGTCGTGTTGAGCTCAAAAAAAAAAAAAACTTGCATGGGCCATATTAAAATGGATAAGTTTTGAACTTAAATATTTTAATAAGGTGCGACTATTATTTTTGAAGAATACTAATATCATTGGGCAAATAATTTTGGGAGGGCATAAGTTGGAATATTCTATGTCAGGACTGTATTATTTACACACCCAGCCACCTTTATGTGATATTCGATATTTTGCTAGCACTGATGATTTGGGACTGCCTCTATCCTTTAAAATATATTTTTGTGTGTTCTGAATTTCCTACAGGAACCCATTCTATAATCATAACAATTCTTCCACAAAGAATAGACTAAAACTAGTCAAACAGGGGAATCATCTTTGTAGCACCAGACTGAGAACTTTGGAAAATATCATACGCCACCTTCCAACATTATTAAACTTGATGCATCAGTAAATGTTAGGAACTTTATCTGACAGAGAAATCAAAAGGGTTTAGTTGTGATTGCTTGAGGATACTACAGATTGTTTTTAGAAATTGGCTTAAGAAATTTCAATGAATTTTATCTACGCATCAAAAGTGATAGAAGGTGAAACCTGTATAAGTTCTGTTTCAAATTTTGAACAGTCTGCAGGCCAAGTTCAAGCACCAAGAAATCGGGTTGACTGAAACAATTCCCTGTGATTCAATCAATTTCTGGAATAAAATATTTGGGGAAGAAAGACATCTATAATTTAGAAAGAATCAAAATTCTTATTGCAGAGGCAGCATTTTATAGTTTAGAAGTGATTCAGTCCCTTGTGTGGAATTTGGAAAATTTAAATCATGGAGTCTTTGGAGAGTCCAATATTTTCAAAAGAGTTCAATGGCACATTTTATGGTGTGCAACTCAGAGATATTCAAAAGGAAATGGAAATTGGGAATGAATTATGTTGCCTTGGATGGCAACTAGAAGAGCAAAAAATTGCATGCAACATACTTGCCAAGCTGAATAAAATAAATTCATATCTATCTAGGATAGATCAAGCTGATTGCAGGCTTTTTAATTGGGCCATGCATCCCACAATGGTTGCCTTAGTGCAACACAGATTTATGAGTCATCCACTTCGAGATGTTAGGCTTGCAGTTGCCTTATGTCTTAGTGAGATCATTCAAATTACAACACCTATTGTTCCTTACACCGAGCACATTTGGAGACAGGTGTTACAACTGATTGTAGATAGCTTGGATGGACTAAAATATGACAAAGATTCTACCTTTGGTACATAGGTAAAAATCTTGGAGTTAGTGAACAACACTAGAGTTTTCAGTCACATGCTGAATCTTGGTTATGATGAAATGATTCAACAATTATTTAAGTGTCTCCTAGACAATTATAGGGAGCATCATTTAGAGATGGTGAAGACATGCATTATGACTATCTTATCCTTGATCTTAGATGAGGATTGCGACATATGCAAATAATTGCGGTCTGAATTGTTGGCATTATGGAGAGGAGGAATAAGGATAGCATCCATGACATATGAACTCTTAGCTAAATTAATTAAGCTTCAGGCTGAAAGATTCATGAGTTCATTATCGGAAAATGAACGGGCATCATTAGGCTTTCAAGTTGCAAAATCTCCAGTGATAGGCCAAGACTCAGTGATGGCAGGGCAGTTTTGTTTCCTATGCCAAGAGAGTTGGTCACAGGGGCATGTATGCACGATTGATCAAGGGAGAGATAAGTTGCAACCTAGTGATAGAGGTGTTACAGTTGAGTCTTCCTCGCTTTCGAAACTCGGTGGTGAGTGTTCAACACTCTACTTTGGTGATTTGGTGGCAGAGTTAGATAACTCCAGGATTATGGATTGTGATGACCAGTGGGAGGCTTTTAGTGATTCCGATAATGAGGAGTCATGTGACTTCTTTAGTAGCACTTCACTTTTGTAATGCACGGATATGGATGATCCCTTTGGCAGTGCATCTCGGGGTAACACTGATGAGAAGTGTGCCTTGAGGAGTCAGCTGAAAGTTAGCGATGACGCTATTATTGCAACATTAGTCCACCATGATAGTGCTCACCAGATCATTAATGATCTATACAAGACAGCTCAGAGAGATCAAGGGCAGGGCAACAAAGGTATTGGATCCTATACTATAGGTTTACAGGGAGTCATGATAGCTTTTGAGGATTGGAAGTCGGAGTATTTAAGACTTCTTACAAACCATGACCACCTGTTACAGGTTGCCGAGAATTATGCTGAGTAGTTGAGGAATAAGGAGATTGAGATCGATAAGCTCAATAAGGAGCTTAGTGCTACTCATGGCACTTTGGAGCATACTCGCATCGCTCTACAGGAGGTGAGGAATCAGATTGTGGTCTCTAGCCAATATAGGGAGCAGGATGACAGGGATAGGTCTGAATTCTATCAGGAGGTGGTTCAGGAGCTTGACAGCATACAACAAACCTATGACTTGGACAGTTGTCCAAGAAGATCTTTGAATCATCAGGAGTTTCGTAAAGAGTTAGATCACTTTCAGTTGATGGATAACTCCTTGTTTGATATGGGTGCAGAGTTGACTATCGATAATCCCCTCTTTGAGTTAGTTGAGGGAGATACTTCCTATTCCCAGGAGGAGGATGAGATTGGTTGCAAGGTGTGGGACCCAGGGGCAATTATCAGAGGTGAGCCTTGGTCGTCAGAACAGAGTAGTGGGTTGAGCTCAGTTGATGAGTAGTATGGTTTGTGTACCCATAACCTAGGAGTGGTAGCTATATTTGGTGGCATGATGAGAGTTATGTCTTTCCCTACATTACCTCTCGATGAGGATGTTGATCAAGTAGGACTTCTTCAGTATGGGGTTGTCAAGTTTGGCATGTTGGCTATGCTGGCTGGTGTGAGTTCTTCACACAATGATATACTTTATATGACTCTGAGCATTGAGAGACAGTCATGGAGTCCTTATGCTGATTTGGGGTTTCCAGCAGAGATAGTCAGTGCATCACAGGTGGGATTTTTCTCTGGTAGTTTTGACAGTTTGCCTCTTCAGCGCAGTTACCGGTTCAGGTTACAGATTAGAGGGGTAGTTTTATGGCAGATGGGTATTTCCGATATGTCACTCAGTATGGACAGTGAGCACCGAGTTCTTTCAGCTAGCTGGGGAGATGTATGGCACTTTTGCTTGTGGGATCCAGGAAGGGCATATTCACTATTGGTGCTCATTTTTTGGGGTTGATCGACAGGAGGTTTGGTTTTCTCCAGCACATGATGGTAGAGGCATGAGAGATCCCAGTTGGAGTGAGGTTCTTAGTTGGGTTGAGTCCTTACTCACAGATGACAACAGTACAGAGCAGATGGGCACGATTGATCTTGCAGTGAGTTGGGAGCTAGGCATTGGTTTGGCTGCTATTTGGTTATGTAGAGAGTGGCTTCACATATTGGAGCCTAATGACTATGTCAGCTACACATGATAGGTCGGTGGAGCAACTTCCCTAAGATTAGTTTGGGATCCAGGTATTTGATTGCAGCATGCAGATACCGATTGCTTGAGGGCAAGCAATCTCCGGGAAGGGATGATTGTAATGTCCCCTTTTTGGGTACATTATATTGTGCTAGGTTGTTAGCCTTTTCACCCTGGCTCAGAGGGCTAACCATGGCGTGGCAGTGTTCCAGGGGATGATCGGCCTAGGTGGTTTCAGTTCCAGGCCATTCGGTGCAGTTCTTGCAAATTTCCATGGCACCTACTATTTATAGTAAGTCAATAGGGGGTTCCGAATTCTCGGGTTTTCAGTAGTGGACTTGGAGCATCTCGTCGAGAGCTTTCTGATGAGCTATCACATGATGGCATCTGAGCTCATTTGGGCTTCCATTTTAATGTCAGAAGATTTTATCACTTTATTAATTAATTCACTTTATTACTCAATGGTCAAATTATTCAAAAAGTGACTTAAAGTGAAATTATAAAGAGACGAACTTGGGAATATGAAGAGTCACAGTGGGGAAACTGAAGAGTCATTGCTGTAGCCATAAAAGGAGGTTTAGAGTCTCATTTGAGCATGCTTTAGTTTATGGATATTACTTCTCTTTGAGAATTCAAGAAGCTTCAGCTATCAAATCATAAATCTGAGGATGAAAACCTTCAGCATTTCTTGGTGGATTGGATGGAAACCCGATTCATCCCGGTGTGGATTCATTCAGAGTTCACCATTACTTTTATCAGGTTCTTTTCATCCAGTCTTCTATTCTTGCTGTATTTCAGATTGGATATTGTATCTCGTGGTTATTGTATTGCTGATGTATAATACAAAACCCAATTTTTTGAGTTATTTTATGAGATTGTACTTGCTAGTTTTATGAATAAATCTGCTGGTTATTCGAGAGTGTCTGCTGGTTATTTGCATGTTAGTGTTTATTTTAAATCTGTTTAAGATTTATTGGTTGGAATCAGTAAATGGCTGGTTAGGGTCATTTCAATATGAAACTTTTGGAAAGTACAGTTATCCCTAGTTCACCATCCTAGAAAAGCTATACAAATAATTATTTCACAATATAATTATACAATGAATTATGTCATAGTATACAATATAATTAGATATGTATACATATACATATGTATGTATACATATACATATGTATGTATACACATGTACACATATATAATATAAATAACTATATCATTTTAATGTAATCCTTAATGCCACACAGATAATCATTTAACAAAAAAAAATGAAACTCTCAACACCATACTGATAATTATTTCATAGCTAAATGAAATAAATTCATTTTAATGTAACCATTAATGCCATAGACATAATCATTTAGAACAAAATGAAACAATTGGGATTATTAATACCATATATATAATAATGTATACATTACACACACACACACACAATTATGTACATATATATAATTATGTGCACATATATAATTATGTACACATATACATATACAATAGACATGACTATATCATTTAAATGTACATGCCTTCTCTTGGACGCATTGCTCAATAATATGGAACCTCAAAAATCTAAGTTTCATTACATTTCAGGATTATGTAATTATGTAAGAAATATATATAATTGTGCATACATACACACATACATACATATATGATGATACCCTCCATGACATACACAAAATTATTTTTGTACAGATATGTATGACATACATAATGACACATATATATGTACAAATAATTATTTCATTGTCAAATGAAATAAGTAAAATAGAATCATCTTAATGTAATCCTTAATGCCATAAAGATAATCATTTCACGACATAATGAAACCTTGGAGACCATACAAAAAAATATTGAAAATCATTTTAATGAAACCCTTGATAGAATTGAGGTAATCATTTCACAGTCAAATGAAATTCTTGACGACATTGAGATAATGAAGTTGTCTAGGGCATATAAAAATAATGGAATCATTAAAAGAGAAACCCTGAACACCATGGAAAAAATGATGAAAACACAAAATAAATTGCATGTACAAAGGAGTAGATTTTATCATTTTAACGTAACCCTTAATGCCATAAAGATAAGCATTTAACAACAAAATGAAACCCTCAACAACATATAGAAAATGATTTTACAATCAAAGGAAAAAAGTAAAAAATAATCACTTTAATGATACCCACGATGATATTAAGATAATCATTTTAGAGATAAATGAAACCCTCAATGACATTGAGATAATGAAACTGTCAAGACCATACAAAAATAAATGAAATCATTGAAGAGAAACTTTGAATGGCATGGGAAAAAATGATGAAAAAATAAAGCAAATTATAGGTTCCAAGGAGCATATTTCATTATTTCAATGTAACCCTTAATGCCATAAAGAATCATTTAACAACAAAATGAAACCGTCAACGACATATAGATAATTATTCTACAATAAAATGAAACAAGTAAAAAATAATCATTTTAATGAAACCCCTGACGACATTGAGGTAATCATTTCATAGTCAAATGAAATACTCAATGACACCATGATAATCATTTCACAATTAAATGAAACACTAGACAACATTGAGATAATCATTTCACAACATAGTAAAACCCTAAACCATCGAGGCTATGGACAAAAATGATGAAGAAACAAAGCAAAATGCAAGTATGAAGACACATATTTCATTATTGAACATCTAATATAGGAAGCAAGATTGATGCACAAACTTACTTGGTGGGAGACATTCACAGAGGCCAAATAATTGTAGAGCTAGCTTTGTAGAAGGATGGGGGTGCCAAATGAAATCCAAATGTGATGAAAACTTAGGTTTTTACGGTTCCATAATATTTGACAATGCGTTCAAGAGAAGGCATATACATGCTCAATGGTGGACATAAAAAGGGAGTTGGGGAATTAAGTAGCCACCCTTTCCTAACGCAAAAGTGAAAGATGTGAGGGGGTCGATACGCCTAAACACTTTTAATTAGGTTTTTTTTAAATTTATAATTGGATATTTTAAAAAAAATTTTTGGTTGTCTAATGAGCAATTATTGGCACAATGAGGGTCTTGTATTAGTAGATACTTTGAAATAATCACTTTTTGACCCTTTGGCATATAACGACCCATACATTTGAAATGACCACTTTTTGACTCTTTTGTGTGTAACGACCCATACAACATACATCATTAAGATAGATAGATAGATAATTTTAACGTTCGCGAGGCTAACATAGCCTATGGGACAGTCCGCCAAAGTTAAACCAACTTTAGTAACTCGATTCTTTTCTTGTGCAAGTTGACGATGAGCACTCCTAACTTCTCGATGCACTCCTCCCTGAATAGATTATGCCAAGAGTTATCGGATAAAAACCTACAAATTTGTCCCTGTTGTCCTTATATGCATCACATTCTAAAATAAAGTGTTGTTCGGTTTCCACAATTCCAGAATTGCAAAACGTGCAAACTCTCTCCTCCCAAGCCTCTTTTGGCCTCTTCCACCGCTCGGTCTCACATTGGAGTTGATGAGAATTGGTTCTCAGTTGAACAATAAGAGTTTTAGCTCTCCAAGAAATGTTAGCCCCTATGTACGCTTTTTGAAGTTGATCACACAAGGGGTTGAATTCATTGATTTAATATGTTTTCTTCCTTCCAAGCTCATTTCCCCAATTTCTCTTATAGAATTTATCCATAATGAAGACCTTTATATCTTTGTTATTCGTGAGACACATATTGATATGGATATCCCATTTACTCATCCATTTTATGTTTTGTTGCATCCATGTTTTTTTACTTTTGCACAATATATCATTAAAGACAACTTTAGGCCATCTACCTTCTTCTATTTTTTCAATTCTTTTTAAATAGCTTATAAGACACACCATAGCAAGTGCCTCAATAGGGGAAACCCCCATTTCACTAAGCAATATATCATATGGGACCGTGCTTTTGATTTTAAACTTGCTAGTGATCAAACGCTTTTGTATTCCCTCGATTTGCTTCCATTGTGAGGATGAAGTGTTGCTGACCCATAATTCGCACCCATAAAGAACAATCGGTAGAACTAGAAGACCAAACAAAGTATGATTAGTTTTCCAATCCCACACTTTAGCCTCCCGACATCTATTTTGGAGAGCATAAAGCACCTTCCAACCACCTAACGTTCTTTTCTTTCTGCAACCATCCCACATTAGGTTTTTGTTGAAGTCAATGCCAAGATATTTGTACTCCATCACTTCCTCAAGAATGCTTCCTTCAAAATAGAACTTATGATGATGTTGTTTTTTACTCTTAGAGAAAACCATGACTTTAGTCTTGCTAATATTGACCTACATTCCCACCATTCTACAAAAATGCTCAAGAGAAGATAGATGTGCTTGCAAACTGTAGGTAGATTTGACAATCAAAATGAGGTCGTCCGCATATAGGAGCAACCTTATTAAATATGCTCCCAACTGAATACCCTCCCCATTTTGCATGTTTAACCATTCTTCAAGTTTGTCGATATATAGGCCAAACAAAGTAGGAGATAGAGGACATCCCTATTTGACCCCAATATCGCTCCTAAAACATTCAGAAAATGCAAGTTGAGGTTCTGATTTTGACTTTTACCTCTTCGTACATCTTATGAACAACAACTCTGAGATGTATGGGGATCTCTAATTCTTCCATTCTGAGCCAAAAGTTGTCCCTAGGGACGGTGTCGAAAGCCTTTCTAAAGTCAACAAAACAACAAAAAACCTCATCCTTTTTCTCCCATCCTTTTTTGATTATGTGCCTTAGAGTAATACAATGATCAACTGTCGAGTGTTTTGGTCTAAAATCAGCCTGCCCTTTTGCCTGTTTATGATTTTCTTCAGCCCTTTTATTGATTCTATTTTCTATCATGCTGCCAAGTAATTTTGCAAACAAATGATTGATCATTATGGTCATGTAGTTGGAAGAATTATTGACATCACCACTCTTAAAAAAAAGTATGACAACGTTGATTGTCCAATCTTTAGGAAACCCATGTTCACTGATATTGTTGAAAATTTTTGTGATGTGTGGTGCAAGGGTTTTCATGTTCCACTTGAAATATTCTGCTTAAAGTTCAACCAAATCCTCGACCTTACCCTGCCCATCTTTTAATACCCAAAAGTTAAAACCTTAGTTTTAAGCAATTAAGTCACAAAAAATCATCGAACTCTTAGACAGTTCTGTCCATGACAAAATCAAACAATCAAAATCCAAGTAACGCCATCAATTCGGGTTCATATATTTCGCTTATTTTGCACCCCGCGATGTTTGATTTTAACTCCTCCTTACAGTTATGAACAGCAACGAAGACAGAGAGGAGAAATAGAGCTTAAAATCTTCTGGGGGCATGTACGTCTGTTGGCCAGTTATTTCTTGTTGTTTCATGGGCCCGGGAAGCTCTCTACTTGCTTTTTCTTTTCAATTTTATCAAACTTGTGTTGTGCTCTGTTTATATTTCGTTTCTTGTTATGCCCAGTTTAGGAAGTTAAACTGACGTGCCTTTAAAAATGCATATGCAAAGAATGTAATCTACGCCGTTGCTGTTACTGTTGAATGATGTAAAGCTGTGTTTTTTTCCCTTCTCCAGCAAGGTCTTATTCTACAAGTGTTAAACTAGGCAAAGCTAAGGTCATCATAATCGAAACCGCTAGGGATGCTCACTTTATGCTTCCCCTTTCCTACAGAGAGGAGAGATAGAGTTAATGACAATGTGTACTCGTTTACAGGTCCATTTCTTAGTCTAAAGTTTGCTTCTTTATTACGATTTTGTAGGCGGGTATTCCTTTTGCCATTCTAGAGTATCAATGCTTTCATGTACTTATCCAATAAATATGTTCCAAGATTGGGCCCTTTTCAAGACAGTCATTTAATTGACTGTTCTTTATGGGTCAGAGGTTTGGGATCCCAGTACAGGGTCTTTAGAGTGTGTGAGTGTATTTAGGGTAGACATTATCATGATTCAACATATGATTTTTAGAATAAATGTTTCCTCAATTTATGGACCAAGCAAAGACTATTGTATCTGAACATGCAAATTTTTTCCTAGAAGATCTACGCAACTCTCTTGAAAACTATTGAATAAGCACATCCTAACATTCAGAAATAAGCATCCACAATAATTTACAGTGATCAAACAGATAGAGTGATACAGGGGGAGTACCTATTACCACTTTGGTGTATGTATGGATTAATTGTTAACAGAGGGGAGTACCTTAGTTGTTTGTACAATATGAATGCATACACTTATGGTGACTATATCTCAGGTTGACCTTCTATTATAAAAGTTAGGTTAGGTTTAGTGTATCATACGTAGTGTAGGACTGTTGATTTTGGAATGCATATTCATAAAGGGTGTACCTAAGCTTTCCAACTTTAACTTTACTTAAAGTTAAGAGCCACTCCATAAATTGCTATCTTTAAGGGATAATAGATATGTACCTATAATCAAGTAACTTGGCATGTCCGAATTGCAATAGAGTGAAAATATGCACTAATGTGGTTTAAGGGATAATAGAAATATACTCATAATCGAGGAAACTGGCATGTCCAAATTGCAATGAAGTGCAATAGAGTGAAAATATGCACTAATGTGGTTTAAGGGATAATATAAATATACCTATAATCAAGGAAACTGGCATGTCCAAATTGCAATGAAGTGCAAATATGCACTAATGTGGTGCCCAATGCCTTTATCTTGAGAATGTCTTTAAGGTAATTCTTTTGTCTTTATAATCTCAGGTCCATAGGTGATTTAGTCTATGTTTAGGAGATATATCCATATTTATACCATAGGTGATTCGGTCTATGTATAGGAGATATATCCATATTTATACCATTGTTCTTTGGAGAGTTTTTTTTCCATTGTTTTCCCTGAAGACAATGATATTGGTATTTGGAGATAGTTTGTGTTCAATTTATTAACATTTTCATAAGATTTGTTTCCTCCATATAGATACTCCTTAGTCTCTTGTCCTCACCATCTTCCACAATAGGTGAGATCAATAGGTTTTCCAAGCAGGATGTATACTAAGTTCATTTGCATCTCCCAGCCTTTCACCCCATAGCCTCTCTATTATACCCCTAATAATCGTCTTCCTAAGTGTAATGATGTTAAGCATTGGCATGCTTAACCTTAAATATTTTCATTTATTAGCTCTAATTAACTCCTTAGGGCGACCTTCCCTGATTATGTTTATAAATATGGAAGATGAATGCTCTTCTGAACCATTATAAGTTGTAAGCTGAAATCTATATTCTTATGTTTTGATTTTGGAGGTCACCCCTTTTAAGTGGTTTGACATTTTATTGATTTTTCTTTATTTTGAAATATCCTCAACCAATCTTAACAGATTTATTTGCAAAATAAAAAATATCTCAATTAGTATGCTTAAATTTGGATGTTTTTAGATATCTAAATCACAGATCATACTAATATCCAAATATCATTTCCATTCCATTTAGTGTTTTATATTTCCAGGAATTGGTGATTGACCCATGCAATGGAGACATAAAATTAGAGATAACAATAGACTTCCAATGTTATTAAGAGGACCTTACAGATTTGAGGAGTGCAGTTTCCCCACTTAGGTTGTGCTCAACTATAGATTCTGTAATCTGATTACTGAGAATGCAGTCCCAAGTTACACAATAAACCTTTCCCACAGCTTGTTTGGACTGGAATGATGCCAATACAAGGTCTCATGTCCAACAATCTCCGCCTTTGATCCCTTAGGTCCCTTGTGCACACTCTTGCTTTGCTGGTGCTGAATGACACATTGTAGTCAGTGTACCATGCCTATCGTTATGTTTGATAGTATTGGCTATCTGACAATGTCGTAATTGTTTGTAGTAAGTTTGTTGTTACTCTCGGGTAGTTGTCAGTGTCAGTTGGTTGACGGTTGTATTCCTCTCGGCAACCGTCAGGTCCTTTAAATATGTTGTGTATCATCAAGGAAGGTAGCATGGTATAGTCGAATGAGCTGGAATTCTTGGCTAACCATCTTTGGACTTCTTCTTTGTAATAATGTCATGAGCAAATAGACATATTTTACTCCTATACATGGTATGTATTGCCATCTTTATTCTTACTTCATGTGTGTAAATTATCAGATATAACAGTAAACACACACAACGAAGGAAGAATAATTGTTCCCTTCAGGTTTGCTTTGGCCCCTCTGATGTCAACTCACCCTTTTCTCTTTTCTAAGCTATAGATGCTCTCTAGGGGTACTGTCCTGTTGATGTGAGTTTTGTGACCGCTCCAACATGCAGAATAAAATACCAAGTATTCTATCCTCTCTTGAACAAGGAAACTTCAAATGCTAAAAAATATGGCAATTTTGTGATCAAGTGAAGCAAACCCAAGGTTTACAATGCGAATATGCGACTTTATGTTGGATATAACTTAGTTTAATGATGTGATATGCTGGTAATCATGCGGGGACTTACACAATTCTTCCTGGACTTTATCAATTCTTCTCCTCAAAGTGGCTAGAACTTGGAACACTAACTTGACTTCAAATAAAGAGAAAAAGGATTGAAGGTTTAAGAAATCTACTCTATTCCTAAGGACAATGATATCAATGGATGATGCTTAGATGGGTGAATTCCTATAACCAAGCTTTGTTTTGCCAAATGAAACAACTACACAAAAATGATGCAATATTCAAAGGGAACGCGAAAGATTTTCATATTGTAATCATTCATCCGAATACCAAATATTGGCACAGTCCAAATGAACATCTGCAATCAGACTTAGTATTTAATTGAGTCTAGACTAACCTTACATGACGACTTGCAATCAACAAGCAACAAAAGGTATAGACATGGAATTCATCATTCATCTTCACATTTCTCCATTTCAATCAATGAACTTTAAGCAAAATTGGAGAAGTAGAAACCATGTAAAATGTAGAAGCAACACACAAGAATCCACCATATCTTCAATGAAAATTGTATATTAACCACAACATAATCTTGGCAACAATTTCTTGTCTCCTACTCTGCTCTACTCTACTCTAACTAATTCATTACAAATTACCTTTTATAGACCTCTTAATTACAATGGAGGGCCTAGATTGATTTGAATCAATGACCAAGATAATTCAATGAACCCTAATTAGGGTTGTTACAACAAACACTTACAATCATTTAATGTTATCCAATAATAAAATTACATTGCTTTGAAGTACATATCCTTTTGAGGACGAACCAATAAGAAAATTCATTGTGGTAATACATTAAATGCCTTCCACATGTCCACTTGTGAATGAATTTGATTGGATGAACTTGGACATGTCGACTTGGAATCCTTTGATTGGTTGAAGATGAGTGGGCACTACCTCAACATGGTTATCTTGTAAACTCCATCTTTGTTTCAATTCCACTTCTATATCATCATAAAGAAGTCTCTGCATTTCAAGCCTTATCTCTTGATACTCAACATAATCAAGCCTTCGATTGATTGTGATGGCTCATTTTCCCAAATTGTTTCATCTTCATTACGTTCTTCATCCTCTTTGTCGTCAAAATCTTCTCCTTGAAATTGTTCTTGAAAATTTCTTATCTTGATGGCTTGACCTTAATCTTCTTGAAGTAATTAGGCTTCCTCCCAATTTATCTTAGATTTCCGAAGGAAATTTAAGATTTTGATAGCATTTCTCCACTTGTAGACTTGTTCATCTTTGAATTCCTCTTGAATTGAATCTTGTCCTTCTTCCATGTTGCTTTTGATGTTGCAATGATCTCTCCTTCAAGGTTTGTCCTCAAACTCTCCTTAGTGCATTCACCTGATGATCACCTTCTACGATCATCTCCAATTCATCTCCATGTATTGGTCCTTGCAAAACAAGAGAAATAACCTATGTTAAGTTTATGAAGTAAAATTGCAAAAATATTTTCACGACATCTTTAAGAACATGGTTTCAGCTTACTTCAATTTCTCATTTTCCTTTAATAATGCCTTTAGCATACTTTCAGAAAATTCAATCCCTTGACTGAACACGATTTTAAACATCATTCTATCCCTATGCATGCTTGAATTCCTTCCTTGCTGTAGGTGTAAATATTTTCTGTCTTTTTCAAAGAAATCACCCAGATTTCTACTACAAATTTGCACCTCTTTTATGGAAGACTTCTGATTTTCGCACTTCCTTAGTGAATTTCATATCCTTAAAGACCAGATTTCTGAGTTTCGCCCGTCTAAAAGATCAAATTTCTGAGTTTATGTCCAAGTTCGCTGCTTCTAAATGCTGGTTATTCTTCAAAATCGCTTCTCCTAGATCAGGTTCGCATGTATTCCCTTAGTCTGGGCCGCTCTTCTTTTAATCAATTTGTTTTTGAATTGTATTGGAGTGATTGAGTTTGATCCTTATTTATATCGATACCCACAAAGGGTCACATCTCTTGGGCTTATAGGGCCGACCTTTTACATCATTTAAACAATTTGTTTAATCAATTTTCCTTTTCTCAAGCTGGCCAACTTGATATGCATTTGAATTTGATGCTTAATTGGGCGATTTCTCAATTAAAATTGCTTTGAAAATTTGCCCAATGAGAGGTCATAATTCCACCCTTCATTGGAAATTTGTATTGAAATTTATCCAAAGAGGGGTTGGAATTCCACCCTTCATTGGAAATTTTCCTTGAGCGATTTGTTAAGCCTCTAAATCAGGTTGGAAATCCACCACTTGTTCGGATTTTTCTTTCAAAATGCAAATCAGATATCCATTGTTTGCTTGGAGTTTATCCAAAGGTAGGTCGGAATTCCACCACTTGTTAGGATTTCACATTGAAATGAGATCAGAAATCAGGCCTTTGTTAGGAATTTGCTCACAACTTAAATCATAATCCTTAACATTGTTAGGAATTCTTTCCAAGGCTGGGTGGAAATTCACTAGGAGTTGGAATTTTCACTCAAAAGGAAATTGGAAATGAGCAATTGATTAGGAATTCATCAAAACTTGCTCCACACTTAGAGAAAACTAAAATGAAGGTTGGACCTTGACAATTCACTTGGACAACTCCATCTTAGGGCGGAAATTAGGCTTGTGTTTGGACAAGTCATTTGATGCTGGTTAGAAATTCAACATGTGTTTGAACTTTGGATTATTTACTACAAGCAGATTGAAGATTAGTTGTTTGTTAGGATTTGTCTCATAAACTAGGTTGGAATTTCACTTCATATTCGGACAAATCACCGAAGCCAGATCAAAAATTTGCTAAGTGTAAGGATTGATGCTTGGAAAGAGGTCAGATTTTAGGCAAGTGTTAGGAATAGCTTCTCAAGATGGGGTGGAAATTAGACTCCTGTTTGGATAAGCATGTCTCATATAGGTCGGAAATCCTAGTGTTTGGATTTTTCATTGAATTGGGATTGGGATTTCCACCTTTGTTTTGATTTTCATCCAAGGCTGAATGCGTTTCCTTGACACTTATGGAATTTGATGAAAAGGTTGGAAATCAGACATGCCTTAGGATTTTTGGGCTTAGTGCATTGAAATTCCTAACTTTCTTAAGGACTTTGAGTTGTAAACCAAGAGTTCATTTACACTCTTCATTCCCCATTTTCTCAAGTGTTCAATTTTTTCCATCATGCACTTCTAAGTTGCCCAAGTTTTGCACTTCATCCACATTTGGGATTTCAAAAATTTCCGCCAAGCTAAGACTAAACTAAGAAAATCAAGTATGTCTTTAGGGTGAAAGAAGTAGAATACTTAGGACATGTGGTGTCACATGAAGGTGTTGGTGGACCCTAAGAAGATTGAATAAATAAAAGACTGGCCAAAACCTAAAAATATCAAAGGTTTGAGAAGATTCTTAGGTCTAACAAGATATTGTAGATATTTTGTTCGCAACTATGCTCACATAGGAGCACCATTAACAACATTTTTGGAGAATACTTTTTTATGGTCAAAGCAAGCCAATGAACATCTCAACAATTAAAGAAGCTCTTACTTCCACTCTTGTGTTAGCTACCCCAGACTTTTTGGTGACACATTCATAGTAGAATGTGATGCTTCTAGACACAACATTGTTAGTTGCAATTTAGTTAGTCGGAATAATACTTTATGTTTTGATTAGTGATGGCAATGTAATGAAAGTTGGTTTTCAGGTAGTTGTAGAAATTGACGATTGGTATGCTCAACCAACTGTTGGGTACTTTATAAATGTAATCTGGCACCAAGAATATGTTACTGTTGATATGACATTACATCGAATAAAGCTTATCATTCTGCCAATTTTATGTGTATGGTTTCTATTATGAATTTTTATGTTTTCTATGCTACTGTGTGAATATTCCTATTTACTCTATGTGGAAAGTAAATAACCTTAACCCATAGGGAGTAAACATTTTGGCACCGTTGCCAAGTTCGAATCTAGAGGTTTGAGGAAGTGTGAATAGGTGGGATGGCGAAAAAATGGGCTGTACCTTTGAGCAGCAAGTGTTGGTAATTGATAGCGATACTGAGGACTATAAGGAAGAGACTCGAGAAGACTAGTTGACACAAGATTTGGTTCAGGCGTGGGACTTTTTAGTTGACCAGTACATGTAGTGGGGGGCTCGGGAGAGAGTAGTCTCAGTTGAGACGGTACGTGCCGAACTCATTTTGAGCACTCCTGTGTACAATCTTCTGGGAAGCCTTCCAAGGTTGTTGGCTTGCACATTGATTGAAATCCAAGAACGACACAAGGCAAGGGAGAGTCAACACCACACGCAACAAATACTCCAATGGTATGAGGATCGAAACGGGAGGGAAGAAGAGCATGACACAAGTAGGCGCCATACCTCCAGTAATTCAAATAATTAACGCTTGTTCTGCCGAACAAGGACAAAAGGAGATGTACTAGGAGAGAGACAAAAGTAGAGAGGGAAGAAAAACCTCCATAAGATCTTTGCGAATCTAAAAGAAAAGTGAGAGGCGATGACGGTTGTAGAGAATCATCGAAGAATCACTAAGTCCTCCACGAAGCAAGAGTTGGAGTGTTAGCCGAAGTCGGAGTGGTGGGAGGTGGAGGCCGATTGGCCATAAAGGTAGAACACAACCTACAAGGCAAGAGTGAAGAAATTGCAAGAAACTTACCACTGCTTGATGAGGTAGAGGAAGACCTTGCTGACTAGGTGAGCAATCCTTCAGTACGGGCGGTGACTGACAAGGAGAGCTCAGAGTTTGACTCCGTACGGAGCGAGTTGTCTCTACCTTATGCATGGGAGGACGACGACAAGGAAAGAAACTGATAGTCCCAACCAGTCCTGAGAGGGGAGGGGTGAATCAACACCTATAAAAACTTTAAAACAAATATGATGTAGTATACTACAACTATAAGAAAAACAGATTCTAGCATAAAAATAGCATCAAGCAATCTAAAATAAGAAACACCAGATTTATCACATGGAAACCCAAATCGGGAGAAAACCACGGTGTGAGGTAACCTCACAAATTCTGCACTCTTCTAAAGTGTGCCTTGTTAGGAGCCTTCCCTGTTAGAGGATTACAAACGCATTGTTAAATACGACCCGGTTAAGGGATTTGATACAATAAGGCCTGTTAGAACTTGCCTGGTTAGAGGACTTAGAACTCCTGAACAAATGTCACCCGGTTAAGGGATTTAGTACAAGGGACTTGTTAAAGTCCACCCAAAATACTGAGATTTTGCTATTGTAATTGTTAGAGAACAATAAATGAATTGACCTTTTAGAAATGACTTTGCTTAGCTTGATGAGATCTCTGTTATACTCAACTGAGAAACATCACCGGTCGCAGCAGGTATGTTCTCCTTTGTTGTTGTGTTCCTCTGCACACTCTTCTCTCTTCTCCTATCTCTTCACCTTAGCTTCTTCAGCGTATAGGCTCACTCTTTATTTTGGCAGAATGAGGGCAAACTATATTCTTGTCAGACAGAGGAATATATAGACTTCTTGCCCTATTTGCTTTTCTCATGCATGACCTATCAAAAGATCACCTTCAGATCCATCACCCAGTGGAGTATTAGTTCACTGAGGAAAACATCTGATGCTCGCTATGTTTTATCTTCTTTATGAAAGAAAACAACAGATGCGTATCAAAAGCTTTCCTTCACAAGAGATATCTCCATGATTTAATGCCACAAACTCCGGCATTAAAACCTTCAATCGCGCCTTGTACTGATCGTCTTGATAACTCAAAGTCTATTGGATTTAGTGCAGTAAATTCTGGTCAAAGAGTTAGATAACTGTTTGTTGACTATGACTTTCCCCGGTTCATCTATCATGATGAAGTTTTCACTTGATCGGTAAAGATCCTTAAGTTGTGTACAGGTAAGAGCTTTGACCTATTACCTTCCCTTCCTCTGGCTATACTGGTTGCATCCTTTCCTCGGTTTTTGTTATCGGTTACCGGTTGCACCTCCCTTGGTGACCGGTTGCTTCGATGATCAGATGTAGTCTCTTCTTTCTTGCATAGTGTCATCGGTTGCCAAACTAGTCTCTCTCCTCGCACTTGTCGTTGTCAACAGTACTTGTCTTTTGCTTCATAGAACCAACAACACCTCTTTGCCAATCAATGATAATACCTCTTTTGCCATGTACCGGTTGCAATCTTACCGGTTACCATCCCTTAATGCCAACAATCTCCCCATTTGGCATTGATGGCAAAACCGTAATAAATTCATTTCATACCGGATTTATATCTCTAACTACCGATCATACTGTCATACTCTCCCCCTTTGACAATAATGCCAAAGGCTAGTCAGAAAGACTACCTTCAAGAAATCTACCCCCCCTTCGAGCAGTAGTCTTATTCACCAATTCAGTAAAGATGAGGCTGATTCCTCTGTTGAAGCATAATGAATTGATGAACACGATTGCTTATTTATTGAAGATTAGGAAGGGGTGTCACCCCTAATTTACCTCTGAGATACTCAAATGTACTCTTTGGTAATGGCTTTGTGAATATGTTTGCAATCTGTTCTTTTGTGGGAACATACTCCAATCTCACTTCTTTATTTTGTCCCTGCTCTCTCAAGTAGTGATACTTGATAGCAATATGCTTTGTTTTTGAGTGCATGAAAGGATTCTTGGATATGTTTATTGCACTTGTACTGTCACAGTAAATTGCAATCGGTTTAGGTATCTGTTCTTGGATTCCTTCAAGTAGATGTTTGATCCAGATTACTTGTGTGCAATTGATTGCTGCAACAACATGTTCAGCTTCTGCTATGGACTGTGAAATGCAGTTCTGTTTCTTGCTTGTCCAAGACACAATTCTCTCTCCAAGAAAGAATGCACCACCACTTGTGCTCTTTCTGTCATCAATATTACCAGCCCAATCTGCATCATTGTAAACCTTTACTTGGAAGCCTCCCTTGTGAGAAAACCATAAGCCATACTCCTCAGTGCCCTTCAGGTATCTGAAAATTATTTTCACCGCTATTAGGTGGGTCTCTTTAGGATTTGTAGAGAATCAGGTATCTGAAAATTCTTTTCACCGCTATTAGGTGGGTCTCTTTAGGATTTGTAGAGAATCTTGCAACGATGCCTACTGCATTTGCAATGGCCGGTCTACTATGTACTGCATACTGTAATTTGCCTACCATAGACCGATACAATGTCTCATTTACTTCTTTTGCATCATCTTCCTTTGATAACTTGAGGTTAGTTATCATAGGTGTACCAACCGGTTTGGATTCTTCTAGCCCAAAAGTTTTAAGGATTTCTTTTACATACTTGGATTGAGAAATAAGGATATCTTCCTTTAGCTAATAGACTTGTAGTCCAATGAAGAATTTTATGGCTCCTATCATAGACATTTCATTTCTTCACCTCTTTAGCAAAAGCTTTGCTCATCCTATCATCTCCTCCAAAGATGATGTCATCCACAAAAATATCGGCAATCAGGTTCCCTTCTTTTCCAGTCTTGAGATACATGTTGCTGTTGTCCCCGGTTCTTGTGAATCCTATTGTCATGAGGTATGAATGCAATCTTTCATACCATGCCCTTGGGGCTTGTTTTAGACCATAAAGAGCCTTTTTCAGTTTACAGACCATACCGCTCTTCTCTTTGGATGTGAAACCTTCCGGTTGTTCAATGTAAACTTCCTCCTCCAGTATTCCATTCAGAAATACAGACTTTAAATCCATTTGGTATACTTTGAACTTTTTGTGAGCAGCATAAGCAAGAAGAATTCTCACTCCTTCCAGTCTGGCCACATGTGCAAAGGTTTCGCCATAATCCAGGCCAGCCTCCTGTTCATATCCTTTGCAGACCAGTCTTGCTTTGTTCCTTATCACTTTTCCTTCTTCATTTAGTTTGTTTCTGTAGACCCAGTTTGTCCCAATGACATTCTTGTCCTGTGGTCTTGGCACAAGAATCCATGTGTCATTCTTCTCTATTTGCTCAATCTCTTCTTCCATGGCCTTGATCCAACTTTCATCTTCTAGAGCCTCCCTGGTGGTTTTGGGCTCTGTTCCTGGTCAAGTTCTTCGGGTTGAGCAATTTCTTTAGCATGGTCGCGAACAACTTTTTGTTCATCATCTTGAGTTGGTCTGTTATCTTCAGGTACAACATTCTTCTCCAGTGGTTTGTTTTCATGTCCTCTTTCATATTCAATAGTTATTTCATTGAATTCCAAAAGATTTCCAGCATTGTGATCCTCCATACTGTCATGTTTATTATGACTGATCTTCTCTTTTGATTCTGACTATTCATCGACCTTTACATTGATACTTTCTACTATTTTACCTGTTCTCTTATTTAGACACCGGTAGGCTTTACTCTTGGTAGAATAACCCAAAAATATGTCTTCATCACTCTTTGGCTCAAACTTGCTAGAATACATCTCTTTTAATGTAACAATTACTACCAAATTTTTTGAAGTAACCTTCACTAGGAGTGTGACCGAACCATAATTCATAGGGAGTCTTACCGGTTCCTTTCGTGGCTTGAACTCGGTTCAATGTGTAAACAACAGTGCTGATAGCTTCTTTCCATAAGTGATGAGGGAGATCCTTCTGAATCATTAGGGTTCTAGCACAGTCAATCAGCGTCCTGTTTCTTCTTTCTGCTACTCCATTTTGCTCAGGAGTCCTTGGTGCAGATAACTGCCTTTTTATTCCCTGTTCCTCACAGTAGTGAGTGAACTCTTGAGAGGTGTATTCACCTCCTTTGTTTGACCTTAGACACTTTAAGCTTTTACCAGTATCCTTCTCCACTCGAGCCTTGTAGATTTTGAACATGTGAAATGCTTTTGACTTTTCTCTGAGAAAGAGTGTCCACATCATTCTTGAGAAATCATCTACATAAAGCATGAAGTACTTGTCTCTGTAGTAGCTCTTTGTTCTCATAGGTGGACACTAATTTGTGTGCACAAGATCCATAACATTTTCAGCAGAAAAGGATTTACTACTGAAACTTGTTCCCGTCAGCTTTCCCAACTGACAATCCTTACAAATACCTTTGTCAGGTTTTGTAATCTTAGGAACTCCTCTTATTGATTTCTTCTTGCTCACCTTGACAATACTGTCAAAGTTTATGTGGAAGAGCCTCTTATGCCACAACCAACTATTGTCCTCTTTGGTTACAAGACATATTTTGTTTGTTTCTCCTTTGATTGAAGCTATGAGGCAGGGTCCTTCCATTGAGTCCAGATAGAACAGGTTCCCTTTACTCTGTCTACTGGTAGCAACATGAGCTCCTGATTGGTTCTTGACAACACAAGAACCTTGCCCGAATTCCAACAGGAATTCCTTGTTGTTTAGTTGAGCAATGCTCATATAGTTGTATTTAAGTCCTTCTACTCAGTACACATCTTCACATGCAACATCATGGCTAAGTGCAATAGAACCTTTACCTTTGATAGCACAGGGGGCATTATTACCAAAGGTTACTGATCCACCATCATTGAGCTTTAAGCTGATGAACTTGTTCTTATCTCTAGTCATGTGGTGAGTGCATCCACTGTCAATGATCCAATCATCATGCTGATGAGATCTTGAGATAAGTGCCATTTCGCTTATCACTGGGCTTTCTTCTGTTATTGCAACAAATGCAATTTTTGGATCTTCAGAGTCTTTTGAATCATTGTCTGTGACTTCTTCTGCAAGGTAGCATTCCTTCTTTGCTTTGTTCTTGAATCGATTGCTTTTGTCTTTATTATCATTATTTGGACATCTTGCAACAATATGTCCTATCTTCTTGCAAGAGAAACATTTTAGTGGGAGGTTTCCTTTGTATTTCCCTTTTCCTCTTGGAAATCTCCTAGCGATGAGTGCTTCAAACTCATCTTGCTCCATCTCTTTTGAGAGCAGATTCTCAAGAAGATTTTCAATCTTACCGGTAGAGCTATTACCGGTTTCTCTTCCTTTCTTGGCGGAAGAGGTATTAACAGAAGACTTAAAAGCGGCTTCTTGCATGGGTAAGCTGTTGTCAAAATTGCTCAATTCAAATGCAGTCAACTTACCGATTAGGGAGTCAAGAGTGACTAGATTTGTGGTCACTGATCTGAGCTCCTGAATGGCTGAAATCTTGATAGCATACTGAGGCCTTAGCGTTCTCAGTATTTTGCTTACCACCTCCTCCTCACTTAGTTTTCCTCCAACGCTTTTGATGGAGTTAATCACTTCTTTGATTCTGTTGCTATATTGCTCAATATCTTCTCCTTCATTTATCCTAATGTCATCATATTTTCCTCTGAGGCTTTCTACCTTAGCTCTTTGTACATGTGGGTCACCACCATACACTATTTGCAGCTTGACCCACATCTTGTGAGTAGTATCTAGATTTTCAATCTCTGCATAGACGTAGTCAGGCAGTGTGCTTGCTATCATATCCATTGCAGCTATATGTTCTGTCTCGATCTTTAATTCATCAGGAGTCAGGGTACCATTGGGTTCAGTGTAATCATTGGTTACATGAGTTCGATATTGATCTCCGGCGGTCTTCATGTACAACTTCATTTTGCTGCACCACAGAGTAAAGTTTTCCTTAGAGAACTTTGGTCCTTCCTTTCTCATCATCTTGACTTTTTCTTGTTGCGGTTAAGCAGTAAAAAAAAAAGCTTGGCTTTGATACCAAATGATAGTCCCAACCATTTCTGAGAGGGGAGGGGTGAATCAATACCTATAAAAACTTTAAAACAAATTTGATGTAGTATACTACAACTGTAAGCAAAACATATTCTAGCATAAAAATAGCATCAAACAATCTAAAATAAGCAACACTAGATTTATCACGTGGAAACCCAAATCGGGAGAAAACCATGGTGTGAGGTAACTCACAAATTCTGCACTCTTCTAAAGTGCGCCCTGTTAGGAGCCTTCCTTGTTAGAGGATTACAAATGAACTGTTAGATGCAACCCGGTTAAGGGATTTGATACAATAAGATTTGTTAGAACTTGCCTGGTTAGAGGGCTTAGAACACCTGAACAGATGTCACCCGGTTAAGGGATTTAGTACAAGGGACCTGTTAAAGTCCACCCAAAATATTGGGATTTCGCTATTGTAATTGTTACAGAACAATAGAGGAATTGATCTTTTAGAAATGGCTTTGCTTAGCCTCATAAGATCTCTGTTTTACTCAACTGAGAAACATCATCGGTCGCTGCAGGTATGTTCTCTTTTGTTGTTGTGCTCCTCTGCACACTCTTCTCTCTTCTCCTTTCTCTTCACCTTAGCTTCTTCAGCGTACAGGTTCACTCTTTATTTTGGCAGAATGAGGGCAAACTATATTCTTGTCAGACAGAGGAATATATAGACTTCTTGCCCTATTTGCTGTTTTCATGCACGACCTATTTAAAGATCACATTCAGATCCATCACCTATTGGAGTATTAGTTCACTGAGGAAAACATCCGATGCACGCTATGTTTTATCTGCTTTATGAAAGAAAACAATAGATGCGTATCAAAAGCTTTCCTTCACAAGAGATATCTCCATGATTTAATGCCACAAACTCCGGCATTAAAACCTTCAATCGCGCCTTGTACCGATCCTCTTGATAACTCAAAGTCTACTGGATTTAGTGTAGTAAATCTCAGTCAAAGAGTTAGATAACTGGTAGTTGACTATGACTTTCCCCGGTTCATCTATCATGATGAAGTTTTCACTTGATCAGTAAAGATCCTTAGGTTGTGCATAGGTAAGAGCTTTGACCTATCACCTTTCGTTCTGGCTATACCAGTTGCATCCTTTCCTCAGTTGCTGTTACCAGTTACTGGTTGCATCTCCCTTGGTGACCGGTTGCTCTGATGATCAAATGTAGTCTCTTCTTTCTTGCACAGTGTCACCGGTTGCCAAACTAGTCTCTCTCCTTGCACTTGTCGTTGTTAGCAGTACTTGTCTTTGCTTCACAAAACCAACAACACCTCTTTGCCAATTAGTGACAATACCTCTTTTGCCATGTACTAGTTGCAATCTTACCGGTTACCATCCCTTAATGCCAATAGAAACCTCCACAGGGAAGTAGCAGAGCTATTTGAAAACACTCTATCTGGCCTTAAGAATCTGGTCATATTAGAAGTACCAAGGATGGGGGGCCAAAACGAAAAACTCTGGGGAGAAGGGAGCACCGTTACGAGGGAGGCAACCAAGGTGTGAACGACACTAATGGAGGGCTTGAGAGCTTGTGTGTGGCCAAAGGTGTAGTGAAGCACAGGTACGTGGAGAAAGAATCGACCCACCCATGTCCAACGCGTATGGTGATGACCAAACGAGAAAAATGGTAAACACCTTGGAGAAGTAGAAACTTCCTAAATTCACAGGGGATGGATCAGAGGACCCTGCCCACCACTGCAAAACATGTGTGACCATATGGGAGGCTAATGGTGAAGACGGCCATGACTATTGGTTGAAGGCATTCCTTGCCACCTTACGTAGAGTCGCCATTGATTGGTACACAGACCTGCCAAGAACATACAAAACATCTTGGGATGACTTGAGAAGGGTGTTTGAGGAAGAATTCAAATTGCTACGTGATGACAATGAAGTAGTAGCAGAGATCTACAACAAAATACAGGGGAAGAACGAGATTGTGCGAGCCTACAACTGTAGGTTGAGAGAACTCCTTAGTAAATTGGAAAACCAACCAGTGGATGGACTGAAAAAACGATGGTTCATTGAAGGACTGATTTCGTTCTTACGAAAGAAAATGAAAGTGGTACCTCCTTCCTATGTGGACACCTATAACTGCGCAATGGACATCGAGAATGAGAAGAAGACACCCTGAGGGAAGAAAAAATCCAGTGATGATGACAGTATGGATGACAACAGTGATGGAGAATCCAAGACTGTAAAAGCTCTCTGAAATGACATGATGTGAATGACGAAGGATATGATAGCCGAGAAGGAAGCTACGAGGGATAGCAAAGAGTTGTGGTGCGCTGACTGCAAGGTCGACGACCACACAAAGGCCAAAACCGAGCATGAACTCATTGCTACTTAACCTTTCAAAGGCTTGTTGTGCTATTTCATTCCATCTGAAAGCTCCCTTTTTTGTTAAATGTTAGTGGGGCAGCTATTTTAGAGAATCCCTTAACTAAACGTCTATAATAACTGCATAGTCCCACAAAACCTCTAAGTTGTGTTAGAGTTTTAGGTTTTGGCCACTCTCTGATTGCCTTAATCTTCTCTTCATCCACACTTGCTCCCTCTACATTTATTTTATGGCCTAAGTATAGGATTTCTTCTAAGCCGAACTCACATTTTGAAGCTTTAGCAAACAATGGTTCAGATTCTAGGATACTCAGGACTTCTTCAATGTGTTGAAGGTGCTCTTTCCATGTTTTGCTATAAATGAGGATGTCGTCAAAGAATATCAATAAGAATTTTCTTAAATTTTTACAAAAGGTATGATTCATACATGACTGGAAAGTGGCCTGGGCATTAGTAAGGCCAAATGGTAAAACTAGGAACTCAAAATGCCCGTAGTGACATCTGAAAGCTGTTTTAGGCACATCTTCTTCCCTCATCCTTATTTGATGATATCTTGATCTTAAATCGATTTTTGAGAAATACTTAGCCCTGTGAAGTTCATCAATAGATTCATCTACTCTCGGAATGGGGTAGCGATTCTTTATAGTTTTCTTGTTTAATGCTCTGTAGTCTATACACATTCACATCCTCCCATCTTTCTTTTCGACAAGGACCACTGATGATGCAAAGGGACTTGAGCTAGGTTGTATGTGTCCCAGCTCTAGGAGTTCTTTTAGTGTTTTTTCAATTTCATCTTTATACTTCTGTGGGTGTCTATAAGGGATGGTAAGCATTGGCTTTGCCCCTTTTTCTAGCTCTATGATGTGCTCGTATCCTCTTTTTGGTGGTAAACAAGGTGGAATGTCATCAAATACCTTTTTATGCCTTTTGATGATGGGTTGAATGTCAATATGAATAGCTGACCCTTTTGGAGTAGATTTGTTCAAGGCTAGGCACTGGGTAGCTCACTCTCCTCACCCATGCCTAAAAATTCTTCAATTGTTTTACATGAAACTAATTGGGGGGACCCATCAAGAATTCCTTCTAATTTTATCTCCTGACCCTCATGCAGGAACTGGATCTTCAAGTTGGGAAGATCAAATTTAAAACACCCTAAGGAATAAATCCATGGTGCTCCTAAGATTATATCATTGTGTAGTGGTACAACATGTAAGTCTACTTTAACAAAATGTTTTCCCAACATGAACTCTTGTTGTGGAATTATTTTCGTGCATCTAACCAAGGATCCTGCGGCTTGGGCTCCGTAAACCCTTATAAAACTCTTGGTCTTCAGTTCCATTTTTGCAACAAACTTTTCATCAATAAAATTATGGGAGGCTCCACTATCAATTAGAGATATGACTTTTTGTCCTTGGATGGTGCTTATAATTCTCAATACTTGGGGCTTTGCTGATTGTGCGAAGGTGGCTATCACCCTATATTCTTCATCTTCCTCTTCTTGTTTTGTTTTCTTGCTTGTGTTCTCTTCATTTACTTCATTGGAGGTAACTTCTATATTTTGGGCTCTTCCCCTCTTTTCACATTTTTGCCTTGGTTCCCATTTCTCTTTGCATCTAAAGCATGTGTTTTTCCCTCCAAAATCTTCCTTTTTGTTACAAATATGCCCTTGTTCCCATGGGCCTTTGCATATGTAGCATTTATTCTTCCTTTTTAGCCTCTCCTTTTCTTTTTTGCTAGGGAGATTTTTATGGAATTCATCCCTTTTATGGAATTCCTCTCTTTTGTGGAATGGTTTGGCATGGTTGATTGGGGGTCTATTGTTTGTTGATGAGACCTCTAACCTTAGTGCTGTCTCAAAAGCGTTCATCGTACGATAGTCCATATAGAAGCATTCCATTCATTACACCGTACAACACTCCACCGTACGACACATGTTGGAGCATCATTCATCCATACAGTGCAAACAAAACTCAATTGTACGGTGGCACTCAAAGGGAAGAGGAGAATCCATACGGGAGGAAATCACACAAAAGAAAATCGTACGATGCAACATCCAGGGGCCCGTACGGTGCAACATCTAAGAGCCTATATGACTGACACACGTATGGCCAGACATGTCCTCAGTTACGTATGACCAGTACAATGGATGTTCAAAACAACCTCTACACTATCTGTACACAAGTTTTGACAATAGTAACAAACGTCCATACACACCATATTGCGAAGGCAACATATATACGTATGGCTGAAGAAAAGGTGAGAGTTCTGTATAGACCAAAAGCAAGTGGAGGATTCGTATGGCTCGTACAACCAATTGGGCGGTATTGGAGGGTGAGAAAATTGCAACGATGGTGAGGGCAGTTACGACAACCCTAATAGGGGTAGTTATGAAATCCAATATAAAGGTGGAAGTGACAAAAGAAATGTAGTGCAAGCAAGTATGGCCACTTCCCATAGAAAGGAGAAGATTCAGGCAAAGGTACAAAAAGATGAACAAGTGACTGGGGAAAATCTCACATTTGAAAGTGTAACCGGGAGTGAATGTAGAATGTGGTGGGAGAACACTTTCGATAGTCACCATCTAAAAGATGCACTAAGGAAGGTAGAAGTGGACAAGATCATCTTTATGCCCATATTTAGCTTGAGGGAGTTCGAATCAGTGCTACGGTCTATGATGGCTGGATATGACAACCATGCTCATAAGTCCATTATTAGGTATTTTGACCATACTGTAGTTATTTCTTTTTGGCCAAAAGAGTTCACCAAGGTTTTTGGGGTGCCATCGAAGGGTTCCTCCGCATGAAACCCTTTGCAAAAGTGTCTACTCAAGATAAGGAGTTTTTACTCAAACTCATGTTCAAGCCAAAGATTTCCCCAACATAATGGGACAGCTAGTGGAGTAGTAATAACAATCAAGGGCTGAAGAAATCATTTATCACCTCCCCTAAATGGAAGTTCATTATGGAGGTGGTAAAGAGCAAACTCTCAGGGGCTAGTAGGGCATCAAACATTGTCATTTGGATGCTTAGGCTAATGAATGACATAAGGAGGGGAAATATATATAACTTGGGGCAGGTTTTATTAGAACGGATCCGAGAGTTTTTTAGCCTTAAACACAAGACATTTTATATGCCCCACCATGCCATTGTACTATTCTTAGATGCCATGAGGACGTAGGTACCTCCGGACCAATGGAGGAACTTTGTACCAGCGAGTAGGGTGGAGCCATACAAACTGGATATGTACTATTGGATGCATTTGGACACTCTTGCAAGTGGTAGTGGTACTGAACCCCTTTGGAAGAAGGCTAGGTAGGAAGTGACGACCAGTATGGATAGAAGGGACGAAGGGGTGGAAGCAGTGAAGAGGAAGAGGAAGATATGGTGGGAGAAGAGGCAGTGACAGTCTCCTCTTCAGAGAGTGAGAGTATGGACCATACCATGGAGGTAGTTGCCATGCAAAGGAGGCCGTAAGCGGAGAGGATGAGGTAGGGGAGATGGAGGAAGGATTGGAAAGTTCACAAAGTACTATACCAATTGACTCCGTACTCGTACTAGAGGCCATACCAATACTAGAGAGAACGAAGAGGTTCGTACCAGTGGTGGCCGACTGGGGTTCGAAGTGGTCTACAGTGCCCAAAATCGTATTCACTCTCGCACAACTTCCACCCATGGCACATTTGGTTCCAATAGAGGGGACATGTTAGGAGCATCATGCACACAGGGTGGTAGACTTGAGGGCACATAGAATGGGGCCCAACACTCTTTGCTTGGCGACCTCATGAGGCATTGAGCGGGCCACTCCCATTGCACTGGTGGTGGCACCTACACCTGCACATGCATCTACCATTGGAGTGGTCACCCAAACCACCATAGTTGTAGTCCCTACGGTGGAGGGTGCAGCCCCTACGATGGAGGATATAGTTCCTATGCCAGTAGGTGGGGGAATTACGATCGAAGGTGAAGGTGTAGATATGGATAGAGGAGAGAATACCACTAGAGTACAGGATGCATGAGACTATTGTAATGTCCCTTGTTATTCTCCTTTCATAATTACTTGCAAAATCAACATTAGTACAAAATATTACACAATATTTACAAGACTCTTACTCTACTCTAAGTTAGTAAGGGGAGGAAGATTTGACTCTTAAGGCTGCCTCTAGGTCGGGCTTCACAAAATTCCCGGTTCTCGGCTTGAGGGATATAAGATCCACTCTAAACAATCGGGCTATCAACACGTCATCCCATAGAGCACTGCCCAAAGAATCTCTTGGAAGCAATAAATGCTATCCAAGCCTACGCATATGCATATGACTGGCATTAGTATATATACTGCCTATGAGATTATAACAATCTCAAATTTGGCAACGGGACTCTACCAATCTCGAATTGCCATCAATCATAGATTGGCAATGGGGTTATATCAACCTCGAATTGCCATCTATCTCGAATAGGCAATGGGGCTATATCAACCTCGAATTGCCATTACTTTAATCTCTATGTAGCTTGGGATGAATATAGGATTCATAAGTCCGGCTACTATAAAGAGTATGGATACAAAATACATTATCAACAATTGTAAACATAACATAACATTCATTAGATAATGCCAAATTAATATAAATGCTGAAAGTATATTAAATTAAAATTAATTCCTATGTATATATATTGCTTTTAAATGTCATGTATATATTTCTGAAATTAATATTACAAATTTATTAAAAATTACAATGTTTATATTTCTGAATTTAATATTATACATTTATTAAAACTACAAACTCATTATTGTAAATAATGTTATATATATATATATATATAATAATCAAATAATAGAAAACATCGTACATCATACCAAGTTGACTGCGAAATTCTTATACTTCCGTTTTCCTCTTCCTTATTCTTTGTTTCCTTTTCTTATTCCCTTTTTTCTTTTCATATCTCCCCTGCCCCCATTTTACATTTCTTAAATAGATATTAATGTGTGGGAGGGGGAGTTACGTCCCCTCCACAGCTAGTCACCCCTTAGGGGTGTGACTAGCCGTACCCTAAGGCTGTGACACAGTCGCACCTCTAGGGTGCAACTGTCTTAAGACCACATTCTTTATAATAGTTTGTTCAATAATAACTTTGTTAATATATAGTATTTGTTTAATAATAATAATATTTATTAATATATTATTAATAATAATTATTACTTAATAATAATGTCTACTGATATATTATTGTTAATAATATTTCTTAATATATTATTAATAATTAATAATGATGTTTATTAATATTTTATTAATAATGTTTCTGATTTATCAGAATGACATTTAATATATATTATAGTGTATACTATAATATATATATACATATAATATTAAATAAATAGGTTATTATATAAAAAGTGTTCGATTTATTGAAATGGTACATTGCTTAACTATTATTAATGAATGATAGTTCTATATTAGTACAAATTATTGAACACGGGTGTTTTAAATTCAAGGATATTACAGTTCCCCCATCTTCAATTTGCTTGTCCTCAAGCAATTTGATGTTTTCCTTCCCCTAGAAACGTCTTTATCAGACGGTCTTTCCTTCCTTTTAACTTGGAATATGGCGATTGTTTGATTCCCTAATTTCTTGAGTGATTGGTGAGCGTTCTATGTTCAGAATCTTCCAGTCTGACTTTTTTTGTGGGACCTTCATTTAGTGCTTCCTCCATGTTATTCATTTGTCCTCTCTTACATCGGTGATCACGACTCCATGGTGCTTTACACCTAAAGCAAAGTTTTTTATTGATCAGTTCCATCTTTTGGCATCGGTGTGTAATGGGCACCCCTTAATGCCAAAAGGAAAACTAAACAACTGCTGGTAGGAATTTTGTCAAACAGTTTGCATCCAACTTCTTATTTCTCCGTTTAATATTTTACCGCTTATAACTTCGGAAATGAAGCATTTGTTTGTTTGTTTGAGTTTTTGCATGGAATTGAAATCATACAACATAACAATAAAGAAACTACAATAATATGCAAATTGGATATTGAACTGCTGCTGATAAGATGTTATTTTCAGAATTTAATAAAATCAAATACATGGCAGATTATCAACTCACTAATTGCTCCAATATCATTGGCATAATACTCTAGCACATGCTTTCGAACTTGCTTCTATAGTGACGTGAATAGTGCCGCGTGAATAGTGCCATGTGAATCGTGCCGCGTGAATAGTGCCGCATGAACAGTGCTGCTACAGTACTTTGTCTTTCAAACAGTCCACTACCTTCATAAAATCATTCCCTCAAAGCGGCATAAGCGTCGGACAAGTAGTGTAGAAGATATGAGCAAAATATCAAATCTGCCTGTGGCTGGAAATGCAACCAAACTGCCTGATAATGAAGCTGATAGCAATGGATTCCAAAGACCAAACCCCAAGGGAATGACGTCTAGAATGTCACAAGAGAGGATAGACGTCCTCTAATGCCAAGAACGGATCTGCAACTCACACACCAATTTCTTCTCATATTCAACATATCTAATGAAGCCACAAACGCTTCCTTTTATTCTATTTCCAAGGGTCGACTCAACTGTCATGGGCAATGTGGGATAAAAGATGTGCAATATGAAACATATATTAAAATATCCACTTATGTCTCCCTTGGGTACACATCCCCATAAAATAAATATTAAAGTAACACTTTAATATTTTACAATTAAATTAAATGTTACTTTAATAAAACTTCAGGCATTAAAATGTATTAGCAATCGGACTCTGAATAATGCGAGTGACAGCTTGTCGGAAAGCTCTCATTGAGGAGTATCAAATCCAATCACCAAAACTGGCCTCCACTGTGTCCTGCTGACTTACTAAAAATAGTAAGTATGCCTGAAACTGAGTAAATCAACTTTGTTTTGGCCCAAACTGGAAATGACTAAGCCAAAACGCTCCAGGATCCCCTTAAACCCTTCGTTAGCCCTCGGGACCATGTAGAACAAGGCTAACACACACACACTTGGTCAACTGCTAAAGTGGGGACATTACAGTCCGCCCCCCTTGAAATTGCTTGTCCTCAAGCAATCTCAGTCCAGCTTGCTGAATAACCTGCTCACTTTCCCAGGTAGAATCCTCCTCTGGCAGGTCTCTCCATCTGACCAAATACTCCTTCACTATCCTGTTTCTAAGCTTCCTCTCTCTGGTGTCCAGAATAGCCTCGGGTAATAACACAAGCTTCCCCTCGTCATCCAAAGGGGGTAAATCTGCAGAAGGCACTACACTCTATCTATTGGCTTTCTTAAGCCTAGACACATGAAACACATTGTGCACCCAACTGCCCTCTGGAAGCTCAAGCTCATAGGCGACTTCGCCCACTCTGCGAATCACCCTGTAGGGACCATAAAATCTAGGCTTCAACTTTTCAACTCCGCTCTTCTTGAGCGATGACTGTCTATATGGTTGTAGCCTCAAGTAAACCATATCCCCTACCTCGAAACTGCGCTCTATTCGGTGCTGATCAGCGTACAATTTCTGTTGATTTTGGGCCTGTTGTATATTCTCCTTGAGCACTTTTAGGATGTCCTGACTATCTTGCAATAAGTTTTTGGCTTTGGGTACTCTGCTGTCCCCCAAAACTAAATCCATGAAGCTAGGTGCTTCATGACTAGAGTGCCATGAAAGGAGTCATCCTGATGGACATATGATAAGTGGTGTTATAACAATACTCTCCCATATGCAACCATTTGACCCAAGCCTTTTGTTGTGCAGTTACATAGTTCCTCAAATATCCCTCCACCCATTTATTCACAATCTCTGTTTGCCCATCTGTCTGCAGATGATAACTAGTGCTAGGTGTAAGATCTGTACCACACAACCTAAACAACTCCTGCCAAAAAACACTCATAAACTTACTATCCCGGTCACTGACAATGAATCTGGGCAGCCCATGTAACCTGAATATCTCTCTAAAGAAATGATCTGTCACCTGTGCTGTTGTGTAAGTGGACGAAATAGCAAAGAAGTGAGCGAACTTCGTCAAGCGGTCCACCACCACATAGATGCAATCCCTTCCCTGCACTCATGATAAACCAGTGATGAAGTCCATCGAAATGCTTTCCCATTTCCTATCAGGAATGGGCAAGGGCTGTAATAAACCGGCAGGAAATGTGTGCTCTCCCTTATTCTGTTGACAAACCGCACTCCCTGACATACCTTTGAACATCATCCTTGAGCCCTCTCCATGAGAACCGCTCTCGGATTTGCCTGTAGGTCTTGAAGACCCCCGGATGCTCAGTTGTGTGTGCATCATGAAATGCCTTCAGTATCGCCTCTCTCAAATGTGATGATGGAATCAAAGAAACCCTGTCCTGAACTCTGATCAATCCATCTATCACCTCATAGCGATCATCTTGTATAGTACCTGAAATCAATCCAGAAGCCCAAGCATCTCCGACATACTCTTCTATAATCCGATCTCTCCAATCTCCTGAAATCTCTGCCAGAGCACATAAGTGAGGTCTCCGAGATAAGGCATCAACCACCACGTTTTTCTTACCTTTGACAAACTCTATGTCAAAGTTATAAGCCTGCAATTTAGTAACCCATTTCTGTTGCCGGTCATTAAGATCACGCTGGCTCATGAAGTATTTAATATTGTTGTGATCAGTCTTGATCACAAAACGCCCACCTACCAAACATGATCGGAATTTGGCCAATGCATGCATTATGGCCAACATCTCCCGGTCATAGACAAAGTAACTCCTCTCAACTCCCCGGAGCTTCCTACTTTCGAATGCAATGGGATGCTTCTCCTGCATCAATACTGCTCCAATCCCATCACCTGATGCATCACAATGAAGCTCAAAAGGCTTCGTGAAATCCGGTAGAGCTAGAACTGGACATGAAGACATTACCTGCTTGAAATGCTCAAAACACCTCTGTGTTGCTCCTGTCCACATGAAGGCCCCTTTCTTGGTGAGATCTGTCAAAGGCACTGCCATCTGTGAAAAACCCTTAACAAACCTTCTGTAAAATCCGCAAAGACCAAAGAACCCCTTAAGCTGTGTGAGGTTTGTAGGAGTAGGCCAATCAACTATAGCTCTAATCTTTTCAGGGTCTACTCGAACTCCATCTGCACTAATAATATGCCCAAGGTATAGTAATTCTGTCATACCAAACTCACACTTAGACTCCTTGGCATACAACGACTTTCTCTCTAGGATAGATAACACCTCCTCCAAATGCTGTGAATGTTCCTCCCAGGTCTTATTGAAGACCAAGATGTCATCAAAGAAGATCAAGACAAATCTCCTCAACTGCTCCCTGAATACCTGGTTCATACAACTCTGAAATGTAGCGGGTGCATTGGTTAGTCCAAATGGCATAACCATAAACTCAAAGTGGCCATAGTGACATCGGAAGGCTGTTTTCTCAATGTCCTCTGCTCTCATCTTGATCTGATGGTATTCGGATCGCAAATCAATTTTGGTGAAGAAGCATGCCCCATGCAACTCATAAATCAGCTCATCAATCCTAGGAATGGGATACCTGTTTTTAATTGTTTTCTTATTCAATGCCTTGTAATCAATGCACATGCGCATCGTCCCATCCTTCTTCTTCACCAGTACTACTGCTGAAGCAAATGGGCTTTTGCTAGGCCTAATGTGCCCCATCTCCAACAACTCCTTAATTGCCTTCTCTATCTCATCCTTGTGTTTCTTAGGATGTCGATAAGGTGTAATCATAACTGGTTTGGCTCCCTCCTCGAGCTCAATAACATGCTCTATCCCCCTGTCAGGAGGAACCCCATGAGGAATATCGCCAAATACTTTAGCGTGTTAGTCAAGTATCTTCTGGATATCTGGTTTATGACTCTTTACCAGTGGCTTTGTTGAAGCTGGCATAATGTAGCACTCTGTCGCCCACTCTATGTCATCATGACGAAAAAGTCTCTGCATTCTCCTCAAGGACACTACTTTGCAGCCTCCATCCGAAAGTCCCCTAAGTACCACAGTTCTGCCCTCGTGCTGGAATCTCATCTCCAATTTCGCTAGGTTGAGTGTGAACTCCACTAGCGAAGCCATCCATGTCATGCCGAGGATGACATCATAATCTCCCATGTCCACAACATAGAACTCATCCTCCAACTCATAGCCATCTCCAAACCTAATGCGAAGATTAGATATCTTCCGAGTGCACAATAATTTATCACCGTTAGCCACCATGACTCTAAACCCATCACGCTCCTCGGTCTGTAACCCTCTCTTGGCTACCAACTGCGCATCTATGAAGTTATGTGTAGCCTCAGTGTCAATGAGAGATATCACTTTTTGCCCCTGGGTAGTACCCCTGACCTTAAATGTGATTGCCTTTTGGGCCCTTGTCAAGCGTGCCAACGATCTATCATCCTTAGGAATGCTGCTCTCCTCTATATTGTTACCCTCATCTGAATCGGAGTGCTGATCCTCCCCCTCTGACTCTGACTCTTCTGTTGAAAAATACTCCGTTTGATTTGCCTTAGCCTTGAGAGGGCATTTATGAGATAAGTCCCAAGGCTCTCTACACTAGAAGCACAGTTTCTTCTTTTGAAGTTCATTCAAGGTTTCACTGTCTAGTCCTTTTGATCCTTCTTTGGGTTTGTTATACTCTTTCTGAAATGGTTTTTTGTCTTTGTCCTTGCAGTAGGAAGAATATGTTGAATTGTATTTTCCTTTGTATAACGAAGGGGCTAAATCTTGTGCCTTTTTAGTTGCTTCTGCTAAGGTGAGTGGATCATGTCCCTTCACCCAACCTCGTAATGGATCAGCAAGCCCATCACAAAATAACACCACCAATCTCCTAGGAGAGATATCAGTAACAAGTACAGACAAATGCTGAAACTCGACGATGTAAGCATCCACAGAACGTGACTGTTTTAACTGTGCTAGCTCCTTAAAATGTAACTCGGGATCCCTAGTGTCAAATCTCTTAATCAATCTTTCTGTGAATTCCTCATAGGATGTAATCTGATTATGCCCCAGAGTCACCATGCCATGATGCCACCATTCATGCGCAACGCCGTCCAAGTGCATAGCCGCAAACTTGATAGCCTCCTCCTCAGGCATAGGATTTAGCTGCAAGTATGTATCTACCTTCTGCACCCAAGCTCGTGCGGTCATCTTACCTGAAGCATCATAATAAGGCAAAGATAGTTTTCCAACTTTCTTTCTCAGCTCAAAATTTTGATTCCTCCCTCCTGCTCTAGGCATATGTCTCATCCTCAAGTCCATATAATCTCTGAGAGAAATATCTGCTTGAAACTCAAGTCCACTGGCCTCCCAGTCCCTCTTGAACTGACCCTGTAACTCAGTAATTTGCGGTTTGTTCACTGGTTGAACCGGATCTCTAGGTGGGAAGGTGGGTAGAAGAGGTCTCGAGCTCGCTGTTCGAGCTGGGCGTGCAACGTGTCTAAAGTTATCCGCCTCATTCCCATTGTTGCCAAGTCCATTATTACCATTAATGTTATTCTCAAGACCATTATTGTTGCCTCGGCCTCCATTATTAGCATTGCCCCTATTGTTATCGTTTCCCCCATTGTTATTGTTTCCATTGTTGGCATCACCTGGATTAATATTGACGCCCATCTGTCTAGCCATAAGCTGCAACATCATGTCCATTCGCCTATTCTGTTCCTGCTGCATACGCTCCCCTGCTCTAATGTATTCAGTAACTGTCTGAACATTACCTCCCCCTGATCTAGACCAGTATTCCTGCCTTCGCCTAATCCTGTGTTCATGTCATCTCGGTCACCCATATTGGTGTCCTAATCAAAGAATATCTCCTCTGTGTCTGTATGACTGGATTCTATGTCCACCTGCATGGATGAACTAGACTGTTCGCTCTGCAAGTCCGAAATCTTATTTTGTCTTACTCTGGTATTGCGGAGATTATAAGGCCCTTGTCGCATGCTCAAACATAAATGCTTAGCCTGTTTTTAATTTCTGATTTTAGTGTTTTGACATTTCGTCAAACACTTTTCCCTCTATCCGGCTGTTCCAAATTCCCTATAAGACCTCCACAGGATGGCAGGACTTATAGCTTTGATACCACTGTAATGGGCACCCCTTAATGCCAAAAGGAAAACTAAACAACTGCTGGTAGGAATTTTGTCAAACAATTTGCATCCAACTTATTTCTCCGTTTAATATTTTACCGCTTATAACGTCGGAAATGAAGCGTTTGTTTGTTTGTTTGAGTTTTTGCATGGAATTGAAATCATACAACATAACAATAAAGAAACTACAATAATATGCAAACTGGATATTGAACTGCTGCTGATAAGATGTTATTTTCAGAATTTAATAAAATCAAATACATGGTAGATTATCAACTCACTAATTACTCCAATATCATTGGTATAATACTCTAGCCCATGCTTTCGAACTTGCTTCTACAGTGACGTGAATAGTACTGCATGAATAGTACTGCATGAACAGTGCTGCTATAGTACTTTGTCTTTCAAACAGTCCACTACCTTCATAAAATCATTCCCTCAAAGCGGCATAAGTGTCGGACAAGTAGTAAAGAAGATATGAGCAAAATATCAAATCTGCTTGTGGTTGGAAATGCAACCAAACTGCCTGATAATGAAGCTGATAGCAATGGATTCCAAAGGCCAAACCCCAAGGGAATGACGTCTATAATGTCACAAGAGAGGATAGACGTCCTCTAATGCCAAGAACGGATCTGCAACTCGCACACCAATTTCTTCTCATATTCAACATATCTAATGAAGCCACAAACGCTTCCTTTTATTCTATTTCCAAGGGTCGACTCAACTGTCATGGGCAATGTGGGATAAAAGATGTGCAATATGAAACATATATTAAAATATCCACTTATGTCTCCCTTGGGTACACATCCCCATAAAATAAATATTAAAGTAACACTTTAATATTTTACAATTAAATTAAATCTTACTTTAATAAAACTTCAAGCATTAAAATGTATTAGCAATCGGACTCCGAATAATGCTAGTGATAGCTCGTCGGAAAGCTCTCATTGAGGAGTATCAAATCCAATCACCAAAACTGGCCTCCATTGTGTCCTGCTGACTTACAAAAAATTAAGTATGCCTGAAACTGAGTAAATCAACTTTGTTTTGGCCCAAACTGGAAATGACTAAGCCAAAACGCTCCAGGATCCCCTTAAACCCTTCGTTAGCCCTCGGGACCATGTAGAGCAAGGCTAACGCACACACACTTGGTCAACTGCTAAAGTGGGGACATTACACGGTGATCCTTGCTCCATGGCTCTTTGCATAGGTAGCATGATTTTCCTGGGTTTTCCTCGTTGGGCCGTTCATTCCGATGGGGGGTTTTGGAGGAAATGTCTTTTTTTTAATAGTTGTATCGTATTCTGTCATGTTTGCTTTCCTAATGGCATCTTCAAGGGTTTGGGGTTCGAAAGGTCTCACCCTTATTTTGATATGTTCTTTGAGTCCTTCGATGAACATATAGACCCTCCTTTTTTGAGATATATCGGGGACCATGATTGCTAGACTCTGAAATTTATCGGCAAATTCTTCAATAGTTCCTGTTTGTTTGAGGTGAGTTAACTCTTCGAAGTACCATTTTGGTTCCTTTTGATCAAACCGACTAATGAGTTTTTGAGTGAATTCACTATAGGTGTTAATAGTTTTATGACCCAATGTGATGATACCATGGTGCCACCAATTGTGGGCTTCTCCTTTCAGGTGGATTTTGGCGAACTTAATGGCGTTTTCTTCAGTCATTGCGCTGAGGGAGAGGTAGGTGTCTAGTTTTTGGACCCAAGCTTGAGCTGTTTCTTTTCCTGTCTCCTCGAAGTGCGGTAGGGACATTTTGCCTATCTTGGCTTTTATGTCTTTTTCCCCATGGTTTCTTTTCCGTCCATTACTTGCCATGGTTTTGGTTTCATAGTATTCTTTATAGGGAATGAGTCTTTGTATTTCTAGATCTAAGCTAGCATACATTTGAGCGATCTCTTCTACTGAGTTGGTGGATGGTTCTTCTCCTCCCGTGATAGGTTCTTCTCTTGGAAGGAATGATGGTATAGTTGGCCTCATGGTGGAATTTTGGGTTGAGGGCTCATTCTCAAAATGATTAGAGTGTACATCTCTTCCTATCGGAGAGGTGGTTTGGCCATTGTGGTTATTGTTATTGTTCATATTTTGGATGGCTTGAAGGGTTAACTAATTGGTTTTCTCAAACCTCTCATTAGTTTGCTCCATGAAACTTCTTAATTCATTGGCTAATTGTTTGGCCATAGCTTTTGTCCCCTTCTTTCGTTTATATGTTTGCATGAACTATTTTCCACAGGATGGCAGGATTATGCTTTGATACCACTGTAATGTCCCTTGTTTTTCTCCTTTCATAATTACTTGCAAAATCGACATTAGTACAAAATATTACATAATATTTACAAGACCCATACTCTACTCTAAGTTAGTAAGTGGGGGAAGATTTGACTCTTAAGGCTGCCTCTAGGTCGGGCTTCACAGAATTCCCGGATCTCGGCTTGAGGGATATAAGATCCACTCTAAGAAACCGGGCTATTGACACATCATCCCATAGAGCATTGCCCAAAGAATCTCTTGGAAGCAATAAATGCTATCCAAGCCTACGCATATGCATATGACTGACATCGGTATATATACTGCCTATGAGATTATAACAATCTCAAATTTGGCAACGAGACTATACCAATCTCGAATTGTCATCAATCATAGATTGGCAACGGGGTTATATCAACCTCGAATTGCCATCTATCTTGAATAGGCAACGGGGTTATATCAACCTTGAATTGCCATCTATCTCGAATAGGCAACAAGGTTATGTCAACCTCTAATTGCCATTACTTTAATCTCTATGTAGCTTGGGATGAATATAGGATTCATAAGTCCGGCTACTATAAAGAGTATGGATACAAAATACATTATCAACAATTGTAAACATAACATAACATTCATTAGATAATGCCAAATTAATATAAATGCTGAAAGTATATTTAATTAAAATTAATTCCTATATATATATATATTGCTTTTAAATGTCATGTATATATTTCTGAAATTAATATTACAAATTTATTAATATATTACAATGTTTATATTTCTGAAATTAATATTATAAATTTATTAATACTACAAACTCATTATTGTAAATAATGTCATATATATAATAATAATCAAATAATAGAAAACATCGTACATCATAGCAAGTTGACTGCGAAATTCTTATACTTCTGTTTTCCGCTTCCTTATTCCCTGTTTCCTTTTCTTATTCCCTTTTTTCTTTTCGTATCTCCCTTGCCCCCATTTTACATTTCTTATATAGATATTAATGTGTGGGAGGGGGAGTCACGTCCCCTCCACACCTAGTCACCCCTTAGGGGTGTGACAGGCCGTAGCCTTACGGCTGCGACACAGTCGCACCTCTAAGGTGCGACTGTCTTAAGACCACATTCTTTATGATAGTTTGTTCAATAATAATTTTGTTAATATATAGTATTTGTTTAGTAATAATAATATTTATTAATATATTATTATGAATAATTTAATAATAATAAAATAATAATAATAATGTTTATTAATATATTATTAATAATAATTATAACTTAATAATAATGTCTACTGATATATTGTTGTTAATAATGTTTATTAATATATTATTAATAATTAATAATGATGTTTATTAATATTTTATTAATAATGTTTTTGATTTATCAGAATGACATTTAATATATATTATAGTATATACTATAATATATATACATATAACATTAAATAAATAGGTTGTTATATAAAAAATGTTCGATTTATTGAAATTGTACATTGCTTAACTATTATTGATGAATGATAGTTCTATTTTAGTACAAATTATTGAACACAGGTGTTTTAAATTCAAGGATATTACAACCAGGAGGGGGGAGATATACCTTGCATGGGCGCAAAGATGGATAGCCTCTTGGAGAAGTTCGAGATGGGGGTTGGCGACATTCTACCACCCTCACTGATCCTATTGATGGCATGACACATTGATGAGCAACAACACACTAATGAGTAGAGGTAGACAGAGGAGGCTGGACTAGCCCTATAGGGTGAGGTTATTGAGGTGGACGAGAGCCACTAGGAGGGGGACACTTCCCTCTAGGAGGAAGGGGCTACATGAGACATCGTATCAGAGGCTACACATGAGGAGGCTTCCATTCTTGGGTTTAGAGCATCCATTCAACGATTCTTGGGAGAGCTAGAGGGAATGACAGTAGCGGCATGTGGGGTGGCAGACCTCAATAGGCAGCTGGACATAGGCTCCATCACCATAGAGGCAAAGGGGCTTCTGAGATTCATGCGGGAGGAGTGTGAGTAGGATTTCATAGAGCACCTCATAGCTTGAGGATGGCCTCACACAGAGACTGCAGAGATGTTGGAGTGGGGAAGACCACACATTCTAGAGGGGCACACATGCATGATCACTGTCTTATACAACATGGTGCAGGCATTTCGGGATACATTCCTTCAGCTCCAACAGGTGACCCAGGTGGCACGAAAGGCAGAAGAGGAGAATACTCTAGTATTGGAACAAGAGGTGGTCCTACAGGTAAGAGTGATCGAGTTGGAAAATGAGCTAGCTCAGGAGAAGATATCTCGTGCAGGAAAGGAGGAGCACTTGGCAGCCACCTTAGTGACATTGGAAAGCACAAAGAAGGATTTGATGAATGCACTCAGGTTGCTAGGGAGAAACAAATGGTAGTAGATTGAGATCTTCAACTCCTCCGATAGAAGTTCTTGTGATCGACGTCCTCTACCACTCTAGGGACGTCCTCTCATTCTTCCTCACAATAGATTTGCTTTATGTAACATCAGCCATTTTATTTTGTCATTTGGAAGACGACTTCTTTTTTTGGGGGGCTGATATTAGCCGCAGTTTAGTTAGTCGAAATAATACTTTATGTTTTATGTTTTGATTAGTGATGGAAATGTAATGAAAGTTGGTTCTTGGGTAGTTGTAGGAATCAACGGTTGGTATGCTCAACCAATTGTCAGGTACTTTATAGATGCAATGGCATTGATAATATGTTACTATTGATATGATATTACATGGAATAAAGCTTATTATTCTGCCAATTTTATGTGTATGGTTTCTATTATGAATTATTATGTTTTCTACGCTACTGTGTGAATATTCCTGTTTACTTTGTGTGGAAGGCAAATAACCATGTTAATGTTGTAGCATCGGTCAGATAAATATAATATTGTTTATATGATTATTATAAGGATAGATTTATCTTATGATTGTATGTATACATATATCAATATATATATTGTTGTATATATTGATATATATATATATATATATATATATATATATATATATATATATATATATATATATATATATATATATATATATATATATATACATACAATTATAATTAAAGAGAATAAATATTAAATATGATAATAATGATAAAGATTGTATTAATAATCAAATTAATAAAACAATATTTACAACTTCAGAACAAACTACATATTATCCAAGATAATTGAATTGGATCGATTAATCTTATGACTGGTCTACACTTTGTATTAACCGTTTATGTGAAATGATCAATTAACTTGACAGATATCGTATGATTCAATGTAATTATATTATCCTCATCGTTAAATGAAAAACGATTATATGCATTGATAAAACATCGATTGATATCGCTTATGAAGGGTTATAAACATCGTGGTTAATGTAGAGGCATGCCGATAGGGTGACATGTCTCTACACTTAAAGACATGTCATTCTATTGACATGTCTCTACTTATATATATAAAACCCATTGTGTTGATCGATGAAAGATAAGTATAGAAAAGTTTAATGCAAGTCTTTTCGATCAGCATAAGATTCGATTCATGTTTAAGTTCATATAAATATTGATTATTAATATGTTTATATATATCTATTACTATTCAGTATATATATATTATGTTTAAGTATATATCTTATATATATTGAGAAATCATAGACAAAGTGGATTGTAAAAGAAAATTTAAAAGCTATACAAAATGATCTCAAAATTTAACATGGTATTAGAGCCAGGTTCCTTCATTAGAAGTCTAACCGCTTGAAGGAAGATCCAATTAAATTGAAGGAAGATCAGATAATAATTATTTATAAATTTTGGAAAACTTGTATTCACAAAATGGTGAATGGAATTAGACTCGAAGATAGACTTGAAGGTGCTTCAAATTTTGAATCTTGGAAACTACGAATGATGCTTATACTAAGAAAAAATGAGTTAAAGACTATCGTTGAAAATCCTCCTAAATCTATTGAGAATGACGAGAAGAGCAAATGGGAAAAGGACAATACCAGAGCAATGGAACTATTAGTAGATGGAGTGAAAGATCATCTACTACCTATTATAACAAAGTTAGACTCTGCATATGAAATGTTCAAAGCCCTAGAAAACATGTATGAAATCAATAACACTAGCAGGATTCTTACTCTTAAAAATCAACTCTCTAATATTAAAATTGGAAAGGGAGAGACTATCACGTCATATTTTATGAGGACAACGGAATTAAGAAACCAATTGTCAACCATTGGTCACATCTATGATAGTAAAGAGTTAACTACGGTGACTTTAAATGGACTTCCTAAGTCTTGGGAAAACTTTAGACAAGGAATAAGTGCTCGCTCCAAACTTCCCAAATTTGATCGACTAAAAGCTGACTACATTCAAAAAGAGTGTAATCTAATATCTAGAGGAATTAGTGAAGAACCCTCTAATGAAGATATTCAGGTTCTTACAACTCAAGTTGATAAAAGGAAGAAACCAAAATTCAAAGGGAAAAGGAAATATATAGACTACTCTAAAATGCAATGCTTCAGATGTGATAAATATGGTCACTCAACAACAAAATGCCTAGATAGACTCAAACATCAAGCATCTTTTGCTAAAGTTTGCACATCTAATTCAGACTCGGAGAAATTTGTATTCTAAATCCATAATACTTGTGAAATATTAGATTAAGAGGGAGTTCTATCACTCTCACCAATATGGAACACTCCTAAGTGAAATTGGAATGATTACAAATTCTGAGATAGAGTCTCAGAATACCAAATTATTGTACTATATTTATCTAAATTTAAAAAGTCATTTTTTATGAGCTATTTGCCTTGATGTTTTCTAAGGATGCTTTTGCAGGAAAAGGAGAATTGAAGTCAGATGCTCCATCAGAAGCATCATTGACGAGGAGATTAGATGATTGATATTCAAAGGGAGCTGAAAAAGTCCAGATGTGTGACTACATGATTTTTAATTGGTCTACCTCTTGTGTACGTCATAAGGAAGTGACGACTTCCAAATGATTATCACTTGTATTTGCAAAAGTTATTGGAAGGTGACGATCTTACAATAACTTAAATCATGATATACATTATTTATAATGTTGAAACAGATCATGATGGATTAAATCAACAACTAAGTGTTAGATGTCATTAAATTGATGGTCTATGAGTTGGTTGTATAGATCTATCCTGTAAATCAACAACTAAGTGTTAGATGTCATTAAATTGACGGTCTATGAGTTGTTTGTATAGATATATGATAGGTATTTGGTGAATATCATGTGTTGATATTCTGCAGCTTAGTACCTTATTGAGTACTTGGTGAATATCATATATGTTGATATTTTGATAGGCCAATACTCAAAGTATTTTGGTGAATGTCACGTGTTGATATTCTGATAGGCCAATACTCAAGATATCAAATGATGGAAATATTCCGATCTATTGCTATATTATATTAAAGTAATATATTTTTGGGCACTTGGTGAATATCATACGACTTGATATTCTGCAGGCCAATGCTCCAAATATTATGAGATGATATTTCTTATAAATCTATGAAGTTATGTTGAATATCATGAGACTTGATATTCTTGGTCAGACCATATCTTTGATATCACAATGATGTGATACTAAATAAACTCTCATAATTAACTTTGTGTTGCTCTCTTGGATTGATTTATTTATCCTCCCTAGCTAAGAGGGAGTGTTAATGTTGTAGCATCGGTCAGATAAATATAATATTGTTTATATGATTATTATAAGGATAGATTTATCTTATGATTGTATATATTGTTGTACATATTGATATATATATACATACAATTATATTTAAAGAGAATAAATATTAAATATGATAATAATAATAAAGATTGTATTAATAATCAAATTGATAAAACAGTATTTACAACTTCAGAATAAACTACATATTATCCAAGATAATCGAATTGGTTCGATTAATCTTATGACTGATCTGCACTTTGTATTAATCGTTTATGTGAAACGATCAATTAACTTGACAGATATCGTATGACAATGTAATTATATTATCCTCTTTGTTAAATGAAAAACGATTATATGCATTGATAAAACACCAATTGATATTGGTTATGAAGGGTTATAAACATCGCGGTTAATGTAGAGGCATGCCGATAGGGTGACATGTCTCTACACGTAGAGACATGTCATTCTATCGACATGTCTCTACTTAGATATATAAAACCCATTGTGTTGATTGATGAAAGACAAGTACATAAAAGTTTAATGCAAGTCTTTTCGATCAGCATAAGATTCGATTCATGTTTCAGTTCATATAAATATTGATTATTAATATATTTATATATATCTATTACTATATCAGTAATATATATATATATATATTATGTTTAAGTATATATCATTTATATATTGAGAAATCATATACAAAGTGGATTGTAAAAGAAAATTTAAAAGCTATACAATCTGATCTCAAAATTTAACAAACCATAACCTGTAGGGATTAAACAAACATTAGGACAATACTAATGCAAGAAGGGTATCCATTAGGGTACTCAAAAGAAAGAACTTTGTAAGGCCCATATATGAGAAAGAAATGTTAGTGATAATTCGTGAAGTCAAAGAATGACACCAATATCTTATGGGAAGAATCTAAATTTTATATTTTGGAGCAACGATTGTTGTTGGAGAAGTAGCAAAAATGGTTCACCAAGATGCTAGGTTATGACTTTTATTAAAGCAATATTGTAATATTTAGTATAATAGCGTCTTTTAAGTCAGTGAGCTAGTTTTTAGTAACTTTTTGTTTTTTAAGTTGTTTAGTTAGTTTAGTAACTTTTTATTTTGTGTTTAGCTCTTGATCATTTCCGTTATGGAAAGATCTTTTAATTGCTTATTTAAGGAGTTTTCCTCTCCTTTGTTTAATATTGAATATCTCAATTGATTATCATTTCCCATGATTTCATGCAAGATTTAGTGCAAATGCATAATACTTTCATGCAAAAAATGATAGCTACGTGATTCTTGTATTCAAGTAGTGATAACTCAAATCACAGCCATACAAGTTTACATTGTCTCCCACGTGTGACAACTTCATGGTATACCTGTATAGATGAATCATGTATGACAACTTCACTTTGCTCTTATATGATAGAGGTGACGACTTTGCACTACATCTGTATGACACTTTCTTGACCCTTTTGTACGGCTTGGTCATTACTCTTGGCATCCTTCCGGTGCCATTGGCATCACTTGTATGTACCACATCAATTTTGCATTGCACAACAATGTCCCATATGCATTGGATGACATCATTCTTGGCACATTCTTGGTGGATTATTGAGTATGGCAAAGTGGATTCTTCACAACACATTAGCCTTTACTATGTTGCATACATTGGCTAAACACTCCAAAATTGCTATTTTTTTGCTTTGTGAGCATTATTTTTGGCATCTTAAAAGCTAGCGAAAAACATGTTGGCCATGGAGTTTGTGTGGTTTTGAAGGTCTTAATTTGGGCAGGAAGCATGCCTTGTGCATTGCGATGTGACCTCGTTGGGGGTGCTGCCCCTAGACCCTTGCAAGGGGCATTGTCCCTTTAACCCCATTTGATTTTTGAAGTACACTACAACTTTGAATTACACATTACAAGTCATTGTCTACACTTTTCATTAGTCTTCCTGAATATTACTTGATGTTTACTTGTCGTTTGGAATATGAATTTTTCTTTTGGGGGTTATGATGTAGTCAATGTATAATTTTTAGTGCTATGTTCGATAATATTTGTTATCCGACAATGTGTTAGTTGTTTGTCACTCTTGGGTAGTTATAAGCGTCGGCTGGTTGATGGTTCTGTTCCTCTTGGCAATTGTCAGGTCCTTTAAATTTATTGTGTATCGTCAAGGAAGGTAGTATGGTGTAGTTGGATGAACTGGAACCTTTGGCCTACCATCTCTGTTCTTCTCTATAATAATTTCATGAGCGGATAAAGACATATTTTACTCCTATATGTGGTATGCACTATCATCTTTTCGATTACTTAATGTATGCTATCCAAGTTTCATGTTTTTCTAACTATTTTTATAATGTTTTTGGGGCTTCAGGCTATAGAGATATCAATCACATAGAAAATGATAGAAGTATCTATCTCACATATATGCCTATGTGTGTGCGTATTTACCCATGTTACACATGCAATTATCTCAAAAAGAAAGTCAAATTAACTGATTTCATTTCAATATGCAAGACCTGCTTTCATACTACAGCTATGATAAAATCTGAGATAATTTTGAGTAAGATCATTCTTGACAACAGTTATATACTCTTACTGCATAACTGTATGCATATGCATATAGATAGATCACTGTACATACGTAAATACATACACACACACACACATGCATACATCTTCTCATTGAATTTTGCAAAAAAAAACAAGTGTTTATAATGAATTTTAAGCAATATTTTAAGTAGTACAACTTTGTTATCAACAACAACCAACAATCATAAGGAGACAATTATCATGCTATAATGGCAGTGATTTATATGGCCAATGGTACCCAACTATTAGCAGACTTTGAATATGTGCAAATCGTGCAGTCACAAACTTGATATATTCTCCCCAAAAGGAATGCAAAAGAATGTAATTCAGTTTCAATTTAATAAACGAAATTGTTTGAAGTGTTGTTTTTATTTGCAGCATTGTGTTTGCAAGTTATCATATTTAGGTCTATTATTTTGATTGAATTCTCAGTTTGAGGTTAAGCATATTTTTCTTAGTGCAAAATCTACTTACCATGGTATTAGAGCACAATAACTGAAATCTTCTAGGGCCATCAATGGAATGTGCTGCTAACTTTGGGAGGGAGTTGCAAAATTTTTTTGGTGCCCTTTAAAGATTGAAATAGTTTGGATTTGTGAGAGGTTTTAGTGTGTGATGCCCTGATTGCTCCAGTGATTGGAGTGTTGATCTACACCTATGATAGGCAACTAATTTGATTTGTTTTCAGCTGATTGAGTAGTTTGAATGTGTTGAGTAGTTGAAAACATGAATAATCTCAGCCCGAGATAGTATGAATGCTTGGATGGGAGTATTTGATTTGTGGGTCTATGTGAACACCAAGGTTACTCTTGCTGCTGATCTTGTTTAATAGATTGAACATAACAAAATTATGTTCACAACAAATTAAATCATCTTAGATTTAGTGAAACATTACAGAGAAGAGGACAATGAAGGAGATGTATGCTTCCTTGATCACTTTGAGTGCAAGTATCTCTTGTAAAATGTTGTTGAAGAACAAGCTCAGTGCCACATGTATGACTGATAGACATAGTAGCTACTTACCTAATTAATTTCACATCACTTTGTGATTAGCTTGTTGCAATAGGGGTAAAGGTAGAGGATGAAGAGTCAGTTCCCAAGCTTTAAATGTCTTCTCCACATCCTCGGATCTGTTTCTTCAAGGTATTTGTGCTCAATAGAAGTTTCCCACTTTTGAAAAGCTTTGGGATGATTTCATTCAAGAAGAATCTAGACTTGAATTTACCATAGGTAGAATAGAAGATGGTTAGAATTAGGCCTTAATTGACAAGATGAGAAAAGGTGACAAGAAAGGACTTGAGGAGGTGTAATGTTCCCAACTTTTAAGGTGACAATTAATTAAATTGATTTTTAATAAGTTGTCAAATATTAAATTGATGACTTAATATTAATTAATTAAATAAAATAATAATAAAATGTTATTAAATAAAGTTCTCCAAATACGATCAATAGTAAAGTCGCCCAAGTTAGCCTAATATTCTAGATGCTTCTTTGAGTTCTTTATAAGGAGGTTGGATGGAGGAAGTAAGGCATGCTTTTGGATTTGATAAATGATTTATGATTTTTGGAGATAGAAACCTTCAGGAGTTTGATAGAAGGGCTGGATGAAAACCTAGATCTTTTGGAGGGGTGGATTTGTGACGGATTTTACATCTGTGTCAAATTTGTGAAGTCTCCTTTCAAGTCAAATTTGCAGATAAGTTCTATTAAATAAGATATTTGCAGAGTTTCAGTTCATAAGTAAAGATTTATATTTTGCTTGGAAACAATACTATGAGAAGTGGAAGGCACTATTTTTGAAATTTAATATTGTTACTTGTATTATTGGCACCTTAATTTGTAAATTTGTAAATAAAATTCTTGAGTTCTTGAGGGGAGCAAAGTTATTATTATCATAGATTTATTGCCTATTGTTGTAGTCATTGCATTAGATTTGTCATTATTCTCAAATCAAAGGAAGAGACTTTGACTCTGCAATGAGACAAAAGTGAAAGAAGACAAGATTTGTTGGCATATGATATTGTGCTGGGTGTTTGATATTGAAAGAGACAAAAATCAGAAAAGGCAATTTACTGAAAAAGACATGTTTATTTTCTTTGGGGTATGCATTTATTACTTAGAGTAAACAAAAATGCAGCCATAATACAATAACATAATAAGTCAGATAAAACACATGCAACACAGGATACACAAAAATACATATCTTTTCAATGAAACACGGGGACATGCACCCCCCCTAAAAACCCAGGAGTATCGGGTGTGGGGACATCCCCGGGACGGGTATGCCACGCACCCCAACACCTTCACCAGCGGTTGAGAGCCGCCGCACCTCAGCCGTACCTGTCAGGTGTGCGGGGTCTTGGGTGCGGTGCTTGAGTGCTGCCCAGGCATCCCTTGACTGCACCTGGGATGCCCAAAAAGCAATTTTTTATAGTTTGTTTTAAATTTTTGTGAGTATCCATTTTTTCAGTGCAGGGGCAGGTGGATTTATACAAATATAACATTTAAGTATAAGTTTGATTTATTTAATTTCTTATACTTTAAGTTATATTTGTATAAATACTTTCAGGATGTTTGAGATAGGTTCTAGCTTCATAGGAGTTAAGATGTAGGTTCTAGATTTTGGGGGTTTTTGAAAAATTCTAGACTTAGCCAAATTTCAGGATTCAACAAGCCTTTAGCAGGGTTACCTCCCACAATCCATCATGGCTTTCTAAAGTCGGACTGACATTGGCAAAAGGATTCTCAAAGGGTTTTAACTCGTTTTATCACAAATCTCTTGGTTTCAACCCTATCTTTATGACAGACTTAGCTTAGCTCTCGGCCAAATCTCAGACAGACATGACTTCCCAACAGGCCAAAATCACTCAAACCTCATTTGCCAAACCTAGGGACTTGAAAACAGCCACCAACAAAGACTACCTAAGACCTAGTTATGAAGACTTTGACATTGATGATTGATCATGAGTCATTATATCATATCATGCTATTGTGCTCATTGTAATCATGATCATTTTGATATATCATATTTCATATTTGAACAATGAATTTTGAATCTTTGATAGAAGTTTAGAACATGATTCATTATGTTACTATGTTACTATGTTGAGTGTTCAATGATTCTAGTTCATGTTGCAATTTTGCTATGTTCAAGTATTTGGTGTGTTATATTGAAACATCTTTTCATAATTAGCATTTCAATATGTGTAGTATGCAGCCCCCCCCCGCCCCCTCCTCCCCCCTGTACCCCCGCCGCCGTCCCGAAATTGAGGCCCTTTTTTTTTCCTGCATCCTAAACTCGTCCCGGCGTTCCCCCGTCCCGACGTACCCCCACGCCGGTGTTTTACTGTATCTTTTCATTCCATGTAATGTCTATACAATGCTAGTTTGTTCTCAGTACCAACTTACAATATAAAACACCCAATAGTTGGTTGAGTGCCAATCGTCGCTTCCCTACAACTACTCGAGAACCAATGTCATTACATTGCTTTATAGTATTATACACAACAGAACATAAAGTATAACATACTTTATTATAATTGGTGAAACTATTGCCAACATCAGCCCCCCTAAAAAGTAGTCATCTTCAAGATGACAAAGCAAAAATAGGCTAATGTAGTATACTAACTACTACTATTGGGAGGGAAGGTGAGAGGATGCCCCTAGAGTAGTCGAGGACATCGGCTTGGGAAGCTGCTATTGAAGTAGTTGCAGGTTCCGTTCTGCTATCAATTGTTTTTTCGAGCAACTCTCACTAGCATGACATCATTCTTCAAGTCCGTCTTTGTCTCTTGTAGCTATTGCACTGTGGCTCCCAATCTCCCCTCCACCTCTGCAAGCTTGTTTCCTTTCTTGACCACTTCCTCGCTCATGTGCTGACTGCTCCTCCAAAGTAACGAGCCTCTCCTGTATGGCACCCGCACTCTACACTGCCAACATGCGTTCCTCCTCTGCCTTCTGGCACTCTTCTCCATTTCTCCCATATTGAGTAGCTCTTTGGAGTTGAAGAAATATCTCTAAATGCATGCTCCATGCAATGTTGAGCGCTCATCATACCACTCTTTTCCTCTGGAGTGTATGGTCTACACCATGTTTCCACCATTTCCAGTGTTTCTGTAAGTGGCCTTCCGCGGGCTGTAAAGCAATCTTCAAATGCGTGTTGGCACACTCGTATCATAAACTCCAAAAGCCTTTGTATCCCATCTGAGACGAGGCCCATGTCTATTTTTTTGGTAAGGTCTGCCATTCCATGTGCTATTGCAACTAGTTTCTCTAATTCTACAAAATACCTCTGTAATGATCTTATGGTATCCCATGTGTCAGGTTTGGAAACCTAAATGTACTTCTCATCCTGCATCACTCTCTTGATTTCATCCCCTACCCACATAGCCTGTTGTAAAGAGATGTTAGTCTGGGGTGCACTCTCTTCTTCAATTTCAATTACCTCTTTCCTCGTTGCTAGTACCATGTCCTGATCTCCAAGAGATCCCCCACCTACGGGCTTAGACTCATGCTGGGTTTTTTGTGCTAGAATTGTTGGACCATCAACAAAGTAGTAGGAGAGGGGGGTGGGATTTCAACAACACCCATCTTGAACCTATTCAAAAGACTATCCATTCTTGTCTTATCATCATCCTCTCTTGTAGGCAATCGTGTGGCATCCCTACTTGTCATGTCTCCATCCACACCCCTTGTGGTTCCATGGTTTGTAAGTGCCATATTCTTCCCTCCTGCATTTGTGCCTCTTGAACCCTCGGTTGTGGGGACCACGCCTTCGGTTGTAGGGGCCACATCGTCGACTATAGGGGCCACACTCTTGGTCAGACCCCCAATTATAGGGACAGGACCATCGGTTGTAGGATTAATAGTCTTCCTTGTAGGTGCTATCACCAAGGCCATGAGAGTAGCCTCCTCAACTCCTTGTACTATTGTAATGCGGAGTGTGGTCAGTCCCACCCTATGCATGATTAGGTCAACCACCTTGTGCATTTGATGGACCTAACGTGCCCCCTCATGTGTGACCAAGCGTGTTGTGGATGAGAGTTGCGTTGGTGTAAATACAATCTTAGGCCCTGTAGATCGTTTCCCCCCAATTGACCACTACTTGTGCCGCCTTCTCTACCACTAAGACTTCTTTCTCTGTACTCTCCCCCTTGGCTCCTCATGTCGTTTCTTGTATGGTTTCTTGTACTTGTGCACTATCCCCTCCGTGCGACACTATATGAAACCCTTCCTTTGTTTCGCTTTCACTCTCTGAGGAAGAGACTACCACGGTCTTTTCTTCCTCACTTGCCTCGCCCTCCTCTGTACTGGTCGCACGAGTTGTAGTTTTTTGCCGTTGCCTCTTTCGAAGGGGTTCCCCTCCTCCAACCATGAGGGTGTCCAGATGCATTCAATAGTACATGGCTGGTTTGTACGACTCAACCTTGTTTGTTGGTATGAACTTTCTCCATTGGTTTGGTAGTACTTGGGTTCACAAGCTTCTAGAATAGCGCTATGGCGTGATGAGGCATGTAGAAAGTTTTATGTTTGAGACTCAAAAATTTCCTAATGCGCTTTGAGAGTACTTGCACCCAGTTATGCACCCTTCCATTCATGAGATCGTTCATTAGCCTCACCATCCACATGGTTATATCAGAGGCCCTGCTTGATCTTGTAAGCTTGCTTTTCACCAAATCAAGAATACATTTCCATTCTACTGAGATAATGAAGGATTTCTTCAGTCCCCTACTGTTGGTGTTGCTCCACAAACTGTCTTATTCCTGTGCAGAGAGGGCAGGCCTGCCTACTAACTTGAGCAACAACTCCTTTTGTTCAGTAGTCATTTTGGATGAGGGTTTCATTGCGGAATGGCCCTTGCAAGGAACGCCAAATACTTTTGTGAACTCCTTTGGCAAGAAGGATACCACCATTGTGTGCCTGAAGTATTGTATTAAGGACTTTTGTGCATGACCATCATATCTTGCAACCATTGTGAGTAGTACTAGTTTGAATTCCCAGAGATTGAACACAGGCACTAAAAGTATTTTGTCCACCTCAGCCTTCTGCAAGGATTCCTTCACTCGGTGATTATCTAGAGTGTTTTCCCACCATGTCCTACACTTGCTTCCTATAACACTCGAATGTGAGAGATTGCACAGTTATCGGTTCATCCTTTTGCACTTTTTCCCTCTCTTCTTGCTGCTCGATGTGGCCATGTTTGCTTGTGATGCCTTCTTTTTGTCATTTCTAGCTTTATATTTTATTTCTTAACTTCTTGTATTGGGGTTTCCATAACTTCCCTTCACCATCATGCTATCTCTTCCTTCATTTGTACGGTTTGTTTTAGTTCCTATTTCTTTCACATGTGCTTGGGTTGTACAATGTATGCTCAACTCATCTTTGTCTGGTTTATGCTTCTGCATTTTTTCCGTACAATAGCCCTCTTTCGCATGGTACAACCTCGTACTTTTGCACACTTCATCTGTATGGTGAGAATGGGCCGTATGGTGGCAGTGACTCCTTGGCATATTGTATAGAACTGTATGGTGTTTGTTCAAGCTAGCAAATGTATGGTTCATGCCGTACGAGTCTTTCCTCTCACCATACGGTCTATCACTGGCTTTGTATGATTTGTTCCCTTCACCGTATGATCTACTCCATGCTTCATTTGAATCCACTACTACAACATACAGTCTACTCTTTGTTCCATTGTACAGTTGGAGCCGTACGATTCCTTCTATCTCCTATTACTCTTACAGTTGATGCCGTATGGTGGTTTCTTCCTTGCCTGCAATCAGTTCTATGCTTTTCATGTCCTTTACTCGCCTGGCTTCCTTTCTGTCTTGTGGAACAATGATTCTCCTCCATCGTGCTTTATAAGTGTTTTCCTCCTTCAAGGTTAGGTTTTTAATAACACTTCAGTTTTCTAAAGAAAATTAATTTCCTTACTTTGAGTTCCTCTTTTATTTCTTTATTTTTTCCTCATTGCTATCCCCTTTTTATTATTTTTTATAATATTCCCAATCCCAACCTTTAAAGGAGCAAAAATTTTCTTCTTTTCCGACCTTTTTCTTTTTCATTTTTACTATTCTGACTCTTAGTTTTTTGTAGAGGTTCATACCTTTTATTGTTTTCACCTTCGAGCTCACCAACTTGTTTTCTTTTTTCCTAGTCCACTTCCCCTTGAATCCTTTCTTTTTTACTAGTCGCAAACGATTCCTTATTTTAACCTCCTTGTTTTCCTTTATCTTACATCTCTGCTTTCTCGATAATTCTTCATCTTCTTCGTTCATTCTCCATTTCATTCCCTTTATCTCATTGCTGTGAACCTTAACTTCAGATGCATACTGCCACATGCAGGTTTCTGGAGGTGTTTTGTAGCATTCGTTTTCACAACAAGTTCCAATGTACTCAAGATCAAATATTTTATAAACTAGGGGTACTTGTCCCAGACCCTTATAACTTCCATCCACATAGTGGCCTTTGTATTTGTGGTACTATATTACTTTTCCATTCACTATTGGGGGTCTGAGAGGGTTTGGTATTACCTTCTAGAGTGCATTGGGGGTAGGCCTGTATGGAGCTTCTCTTCCTTAGGTGTTGCATTTTTGGATGATGTGATCAATGTAGCGATCCCCTTCCATGATGAATAGGTCGTCCATTTTCACAACCATCTTTAGACATGGTCTAAGAGTGGCACCATACTCTGCTAGGTCAATTTTCTCCTCTAGGTCCTCCTCTTAGACCTCTCCCTTTGCTACTTGCTCCATCTTGCATTTATCCTCTGCTTCCTCATCAATGTCATGTGCCGTGTAGCCTTCTTGTCTTCCTTTGTAGGGTGCCTTCCACTTTCAGTAGTCATTTATTCTCACCCATAAAGCTGGTGGACCAAATAGTGCATTTGTGAGATGCTTATGTAATTGGGGAATGACAATACCTTCTACTTGTTTCCTTGCCAGCTACTCCTCTAGTGCCATCATAGGCTTGACCTAGTCCAAGTCTAGTTTATATAGTTCTTTTGTGATAATTGGATTTTCTTCAATCTCTTGACTACGTCCAATTGTCCAGTCTCCCCTAATTGCGTAACCCAACATATTGATTGCTATGTTTGGTCTTTCTCTTTCTATACATTTTACATTTTGAGCCGTTCACAGGATCCCGGATGGGATTGTCGTCCAATGTTGATATTTATTTGCACCATTTAATCCCACTTCCCTTCCTTTATATGGTCCTAGCCAATGAACTCGGAACTTCTCGGGTCGAAGTTCATTACGATCGTTGTACTTGAGTACCAACTGTCCGGGCTGGAAGTTCATCCATTGAAGATGCTTGTTGTGCCAAAACTTCCGTCTCTGTTGGGCCACCTCTGTTGCCCATTGTGATGTCATTCGTTGTTCATCCAACTTTGTGAGGTTAAACAACTGTTCATTCAAGCTTTCAGTGTCCCCCTGCCGGTTTTCTACTACAATTCTCAAACTCAGTACAATGTACTCTACTAGCACCACTTCTTGCCTGTACATCAATTGGAAGGGTGTTTGCCCTTTTGCCACCTTGTAGGTGGTATGGTATGCCCATAGTACGACAAAGAGATTTACTTCCCAATCCTCCTGTTCCACTTTGCATGTCTTGTACAATATTGACACCAACACTTTGTTGACTCGACTTGTCGATTAGCTTTGGGGTAGTACGAACTTGATAGGTTGTGAAATATCCTTAATTCCATCATTATCATCTAGAATCCAGATGACTTGGTTCTTGAAATGTACCCCTCGGTCACTTGTAATTTGGATAGCTATGTTGAATCGGGTCACAATCTGTTTGTACAAGAATCTCATCGTACTGAGTGTGGTGTTGTCTGGTAGTGCCCTTGCCTCTACCCATTTCATAAGACATTTCGTGGCCACTACGATGTATCAACACTGATGCGTGGTGCTCACCTTCAGTGGTCCCACAAAATCGAGGGCTCACCTCTCGAACAATTTCTATGGTTGTGAAGGGAACAATGGCTTGAAATCCCTTTTAAATAGTTTGCCTGCCCTCTGGCAGGAATCATATCCCAATACTCACTCTTAGGTATCTGTATGCAAGGTTGGCCACCCCAATCCAACTAGTAATACTTTATGCGCAGTGGTATCCCGCCCCATGTCTCCTGCCAGCTCCTCATGTGACTCCCCTAGCACCCCCGGTATCTCCTCCATTACACATCTTTGGAGGACTTGGCTTGGCCTTATACAACCCATTGATGAGCTGAAAAGTTTCTCTTTTTAGGGGCAGTTTCCTTCTTTCACTTGGTGGCATGTCTCGTGGGAATGTGGAAGTGGATAGGTATTAGCCAATGTTTTTGGACCAGGGGGCAAGGCTGTAATTTGGAATAGGTGGACATCTGGAAAATCCTCATTTACTCCTTCTGGTAGTTTTCTTGATTTGATCTTGGAAAGTTGGTCTGCGATGACATGGTTCTTCGCGGGCTGCATGACAATATTGAAAGTGAACTTTTGGAGTAAGAGCAACCACCTACTCACCCTTGTATGATTGGTTTGTTTACCAGGTACATCAACACCTGATGGTCCACATAAAATGTGAATGAGTGCTAGGATTTTTGTTTAGAGTATACCGTGTTGAGTGCTTCCCTCTCCGTTGTATTGTAGTTTCGTTTGGTGCTTGAGAGTAGGCAACTGGCAAAGAATATGGGGTGGTCCAACCCCTTCAAACCAACTTGTGCCAGCGTGGCGTCGATGGCATAGTTCGAAGTGTCCACGTGCACATGGAACTCCTTGTCCCAGTTGGGGCATGCCAAGATGGGTGCACTCATAGTCTAGACTTGAGCTCCTTGAATGCCTCCAGTTGTTTTGCTCCCCACACAAATAGTTCACCCTTCCTAGTCAGCCTATCCAATGGAAATGATATTTGGGCAAAGCCTTTGATAAATCGTCGATAGTAGCCAACATGTCCTAGGAAGGATTTTACCCTAGTCACATCCTTCAAACTCTTCATCTGGACGATGACCCCTATCTTGCTTGGGTCCATCTTCAATCCATCCTTGCGTACTATGTGACCCAATCAATTACCCCACGGTACAATAAACTGGCACTTCTTTGGGTTAAGTGCCAATTGTGCCCTTCGACATCTTTCCATACATTCCTTAAACCCCATGAGGTGGGCCTCTTCCCAATATATATGGACCAATCGTCCAGTAAGGCTTTGAAGTTGCTAACTGACATTTTGTCAAATATATGTAATAATATTCTTTGGAATGTGGCAGGGGCATTGTGCTGCTCGAATGACATCTCGTTGTATGTGTACACTCCATCTTCGACCATGAATGTGGCTTTTAATATGTCCTCCGCATTGGTGATTTGATTGTACCTGGAAAACCCATCCATGAGTGAGTACATCTCATGAATGAAATTAGAAAGGGGTCCTTAATGGTGACCGCATTAAGGCATTTGAAATCAACATGGATCCAAATCTGGTTTGCTTCTTTCTTTAGGGAAATGACAATGGGTGAAACCCACTCACTTGTTTGTACCTTGAAAATGATGTTTGCCTCCAACATCTTTTCTATTTCCTCTTGTACTTTGGCAGCATAGTTTTTATTCATAAAGTACCTCTTTCGTATGGGTTGTGCACCCTGTACGAGAGGAATCTGGTGGATACATAATTTTGGCAGTATTCCTTTCAAATCCTTGTACATCCAGGCAAAAACATCTTTGTACTCTAGGAATATTTTGAATGCAGTTGTCTTAAGTACGGTGTCCCAATCATCCCCGACCAGGATCACCTTCGGATTGTGTTCCTTTCCCAGGCTTACCTTTTGTATGTTCGGTTCCTTATACTTGACCAGCTCTTCCCTCTCGAATCAATGGGCCGGTGTGTCATCCACTCTCACCACACCTTTGTATTCACTGTACTCGGGAGGGAAAGTGTCACTCTCCATGCCCACTTCTTCAATCTCCAACATGTTGCAGCATGGATGTTAAACTTCACAGCCTTCCATTTGCAAGTGAAACAACCCATTGACGAAACTTGTTTAATCTTTTGAGCAGTTCCCAAGTTCTAGTATTCCCTCATCGTTGAGTTCCATCTCGCCTCCTTCCATGTTGAATTCCCCGTCTTTGGACTTTGAGTCCGATGCCAACTCCTGACTCATTGCTTGGTTCTGCAAGTCAATGACATACTTCCATCACTCTTGATAGAGAGTGTGTCCTTCCAATTGTAATTCGCCTTTGCCGAGATCAACTAGCCCCTTCTAGAGAAGCGCATCATATGCCTTCTCCAACAAAGTGACGACAAAATCCAAGAAGTGCTGGGTGCTAATGATTACCTTCTAGGCCATGAGTGTTCCAATTTGTTTGATGTCGTGCTGGTCGACACCTACCAAATGGAAGGTTGGTGGCTAGATTGTTGGCTTGTCGAGGGCCTTCCATGTCTCCTTCGACAATACATTCATGTCAGAGGCTTCGTCCATGATAGCATTTGTTAGTTTTCATCCCATTATTTCCATCTCTACCACGACTAGTTTCCTCTTGATGCCTAGTGCTAGCAGCATCGGGTCAATGGTGAGACTGTCTTTTTTGTTCCTTTGTTGGCTTGCCCTTAACCTGGTTGCTTATGCTATTGTCAACTACGTTGGTAATGGCCACCTTCAATTGTGGCATGGTCTTCGAAAGGTCTGATACTAGTACGGGTATGGTGGCCTGCAACATTTGTCTTATGATGTTCTTTTTAGATTCCGATCATAGGGGAGTACTAGTAGTATCATGCAAAGTTCTTTGTTCTTCCTCCATCGTTTGTTCAATATTGGCCTTGGCATCCCTCAGTCTTTTCTTTTCCGTATGGTGGTTAGGGTATGTCACCTTCTTGGCCTGAAGCTTGGTGATCACCAATACCTCAAATTTTTTATGTCCAGCATATTTATCCCATTTTGCTTTAGAAAGTCAGTGTCCTCATGGTTCTGTTGATGTGAGTTTTGTTCCACTACAACATACAGAATCAAATACTTACTATTCTAAATGAACCACCAAATCTCCAACTCTCTCTTGAATAAGGATGCTCATATGCTAAACAATGTATATGAATTGTGTGATCAAATGAGGTTCCTTCTTAATCATGGACTTTCACTCTGTTTTATGATGTGATATGTCAGTTATCACAAATGGACTTACGCTATCCATTCAATGGATATCAACCCGACTTTACCTTTTTCAATCATTTCCAACCAAATAAACTCCAAGGAAAGAAAATCTAATCTAACTCTAAGAATGCAAGACAATGTTAATGATGGGGTGAGCCTCTAACCAATCCTTGCTTCGCCATGACAACTAGGCATAGAAGGGTGCTAGCTTCTAAGGATGCAAGAATGATTCTCACATTGTCAATATTTATCCAAAAACCCTATGAAGGCGCAATCTAAATGAACATCTCCAATAGAAGTTAAACACTTGCAATTTAGGCCTAGATCTAACCTTGCATTGTTACTTACAATCAACAAGTACCAAAATGTTTGGACACTAGCTCCATCATTAATCACCATTCAACAATATCTTCCATTCATCTAATCCTACTTCTACTTAACATGAAATAAAATCCTAAATGAGGGATTGAAGAGACCATACAATACTACAAAGCAACATTAAGTAATTCACCATGAAGACGAACAATGAATCATCAATTACTTTGTAGCATTATGGCAACAATTTCATCAAGTCTCCTCTCCTACTCTAATCTAATGAGTTACAAATGAGAAGGCCTTGGCCTTTTATAGTTGTTCAATTACAATGAAGGGCCACGATCAATTCAAGATTAAGGGCCAAGATTTATCCCTACAATCCCTAATTAGGATTGCCATATTATCATCCAATTACATGAAGGCACCACCCTGTGGGCCTCTAAGAAAATTACAATGCTTTTGAAAGCCAATGAGAATATTGTACACTTGGCATAATATGATTGAATGTGCTTGAGCATATATGACTCGAATTTTTTGATTGGTAGAAGACAAGTGGGCGCCACCTCAGCATCCTTATCTTGTAGACTTGATCAATCCTTTGGCGATGGGAAAATATCTCTTGATACTCAACATTGTCAAGCCTTCGATTGTGGTGGCATTTTCCCAAATTGCTTCATCTTCTCAAGTTTTCTCCACCTTCTTTCTTGGAAATTTTCCCATTGCCACGATCTTGAACTTGCTTGTACTTGGATCTTGAATTTCTTGAAGTGATTAAATTTTCATGCACTTGGATCCTTCAAAATGAACTTGGTTTTCTGGAGGAAATTCAAGTTGGTGAAAATTTCTTCCACTATTAAATTCTGATTTTTCTTCTTCTTGCTCTTTGTTTGAATTTGCACTTTGGTAATTTGATTTGAACCCCCTCATTTGAAGTCCTCGAGCATCCTCTTGCTTGAAGTTTTGAGTTTGACCTGCCATTATCTCCTTGCCCTCCTAGCTTCTCCTTGAACGATTTGCCTCACAAAACAAAGGAAAGATTTCATTAATCTCTCAAAATTGATAAAAAAATATGAAGGAAATCTTAAAATTTTCATTAAATAGGATTGCATCAACATCAGCACAAGGAAGCAAAATGCAATTGAGTGTGGATTTTCCTGGGTTTAAAACCAAATTTCTCTCCCTTGCAACTTTTGAAATGATATCATGTTAAAATCTCGAAGAACAAATGGATTTTGCAATGTAGCATGTCCAGATTTTATTTTTCCACCACCCTTATCTCTAATTTTTGAAGATGAATCTGCCTTTTATGTGCAAAATTAATGTTTTGAAGTCTCCAATGGTTGATAAAAGATGTAGTTGCTGCTCCAACAAGATAATTTATCTCTTCCTTCTTGGATAATCTACTTTTTCTTATGATAATTCGCTGCCTTTTATGAGAAAATCGCTGTCGATCAGAGGTGAATTTGCTGTCTTGAGCAGAGACACATTTGCTTCACATGTGATGTTGAAATGCTTTCCCCTCCCCTCCTAAAATAGACATGACAGTCCTACCCTCCCAAAATTGCTTGTCCTCAAGCAATGTCAATTCCGTTCAATATAAGCACTCCTCTATGCAACTTTTAATTCTATCTCAACTTGTAAAGTTGCCAAGTTTGTAATCATAAACTAGTTTCCTCTTTTCTTTATCAGAGTGAATAGCTTGTCTCTGTTCATGATCTCAATTCATGTCTCTGGTCCACTCTACTCATATTCTTGTATTCTAGATTAGCCCAAGTAGAACTACATATATGAAATATATACATGCACATTAATGTATGAAGACATGAAGCATAGAGAAAGTAGACACATATATGAAGACACAAAGCATACATGAAGCAGGCACATTAATGCATGAAGACACGAAGCATACATGATGTATACACATAATGCAAACATTGTTACATTTATTGACCAAACCCTATAATAGGCTGGTTGTAATGTCCCCTGCTAATTTAACATTAACATTTGGAGTAAAAATAAAGAATAAGTAATGAATTAAGAATTTTGGCTATTTTCAATCCATATTACAAGACTGACCTTATTATTACTTCAATCCTTGAGGAGGGAGAAAACATTGGAGGCAACCAAAGCGCTTAGAGACCATTGATAGACTCCCTCAAAGTTTACAGCTCTCAAGGTAAAAGAGGGGTCTGGTCCCTACCCTATCTTGGGAGCTACCCTATTGGATTTAGACTGCCCCTCCTTGGTAGCCTCTGCCTTCCATTCTCGTGTTTGAAGTAGTAACAGAAATCAATTTTATATTACGTTTGGGATTTTCTTAATTATCTCAATTCCTTATGAACATATGGTCAAGGAACTGCTATTAATTAATTACACAACAAAACATTCTATTTACTGATTATAGATAACTCTATCACTCACCGTCTGGGTAGCCACTGTTCCAATGACAGGAAATATTAATTACTTGTAGGATTCACTAATAATCCTCTGTTCTCGGTGATACATATATATGTATAAGCTCTTATTTATTTTGGCTTTAATGTTATTGGATATGGACCCGCGTGAGTGCCTTATTGGTTATGTGACTGCGTGAGTATCTATCTTTATGTATTTATGTATACAAATAGCTTTTATATATCTTTATATATTGATATCATTATATCTTTTATATCTTTTATATATCTTTATTAATATATAATTCAGATATACTTCATATATAATTCTAACTTATGTATATAAACCCTCTAAATATATGTATCTTTGAATATATTATTGTTCATTTCTGTAAAGTCTTTATTTTCTATATACTTATCTGTAATGTCCTTTTTATAGTATGTATTCCCCTGTTATATATATATCTGTCCATAATTTCCTACAAGTAATTATTTACACCTTTGTATTATTCTTTATTAACATAACCATATATATATAAACACAAGCACCATGTCCTATGCTATACAGCAGCCAGCAATACATATATTATTAAATTCTGAATGCTAGTGATCTGATCTGGCAGATCCCTTCCATTCATGTTTTCCTTTTCTTCATCCACCGATCTATGCTGTAGATAGGTGATGCGCTGAACAATTAATAATCTCCACAGAATACAGATTGATGTCTTCGATGAATATGCAGATCTCATCCAGTATTTTTGATGTCCTAAATTCCTCTCCAGTTGAATGACTCGACTGTTGTATATATATCTTGTTTATTGTGGGTGAAGGGTTGCAAAACGTCTCATGGCTTTTGCTACTGATCGTGTCTTTACAAAACAATTAACTGAATGTTTGACTACTCACAGATTAGTCTATTCTGTCCCTAACAATATCAATATCTCCTTCAAAAGGCGCTTGACTAGGTTGATACTTGTTTGCCGTTCTAACCCGACTGCAACGATTCATATTGTGCAACGATAAAATGCTTCTGTCTTTGAGTCGCATCTTCTAATTAGCGGTATGAATAGTACCAAGAGTCTATCGTTCATCTATGCTATTGACGTTGTTTGCAACTATAATCTTCAATCAAATGACGATGCTAGCTATCGTGTGCTAATCTCCATGATTGCTCTTAGCCGTGTCTAGCTGTGCTATGTTCTACTCCGTGTTTAAGCCCATTTTCGATAGGTATCAACTTTAACCATATAATTAGTATATGTCCAATATTTATTTAATAAATAATATTATTAATAATGTACAGAATTTATTAATAACATTATTTATTAATTAATAGATTATTCAATATATATATAATTGATATTTACTAATCTTGATTATTTTGCTAATAACATTAATCGTTTATTTATTTATATTTTATTTCTATTATGACTTAATATTAAATTTCATTAGTAGCGGGGAATATTATAGGTTTGATTGATATAATCAATAAATGATTAATATTAATATTAATTATATATTGATTAACAAATTATAATAATCAATTATTAATATTATTAATATTAATATGGTTTTGATATTAATATTAATTATATGTTGATTAATATGTTGATTATGGATTTGTCTTTATTGATGTTGTACATATGTCAATTGAGGCTCATGACACTGGTGAGGAAAAATTTATTTCATCACTATGCTCTTGACTCAGAAATTCTGCAATAACGAACACAAATTAGTATATATATATATTCCAAAATGTGAGTATACTATTGGCTGTATATAATAACAAGCCTAAATACATTAGAGAACATTATTTAGAAATCCTGTAGACATAGATCAAATTTAGAAATAACATTGACCAAATGTCCCCCCTATCCGGTCCGGTATGAATTGGGAGTTATATTGTATTGCGAGAGACTTCTTCTCATATAATTTGTGCACAATTATTTTATTCGTCACAATTGAGCATTTGTTATGGCATTGATATCCTTACTTTAACGAATCAGATATCATAGAAGTTGGTCGCTACCCGAATCTGCTACTTCAATATGTTGGAGTTTAACTGTCATGGATTGTATCTGATATATCTCTCCAATCTGACTTCAATAGACAAATCTACTATATTGATCTATATGAGACACTTATGGTCTCCGATCTTTATTTGGATATATCCCTGTTTGCATTATGATATAATTCTAGTCGCCTTCCTTATTTAATCTCTTCAAAAGTATGCGGTCTACTGTAAAGCCTTTCCAATGTTATTGATTCGATTCTTTGCTTCCCTATTTGTATTTCCATTGCTCGATAGAGTTCTACCTACTAGAGTTCATATATATATATATATGAATAGAATGCCCTTCCCGAGTGACGACAACAAGGGTCCACCGAGTCTCATATAATTTAATTTCTGTAGACAGTATTTATTTGCAATTCATGTTCTCTGATGTTAAGCCTTTGATATTATAGCCCCAAAACAATTATATATGTTCTTCGCTAATAATTCTATTTGTGAACTATAGTGAGACTCTTCCCAAACTAGAGCCGCCCACCTTAAAATGTGTTAAGTGAGGGGTCGATTGTAATTATCAACAACAGCACTTAAATATTAGCGTTCTGGAAATCAGAGTTTATATTCTATTGATATGCGAATCAGATGAATCAATTTCTTTATCACTTCCGATATTCGCTTCTTCTTATAATCTCAATGTCCTGACTTCTAGTGTTTCCGTTTTCCCTATTCCATAGCCCTATCTACTATAATATTGATGTTCCTTATGTATCTTGCGAGAGGGACGACTAAGAGATGTGTCTTTTCATATAGCCACTTGTATTTGATTTTGGCTTTAACTAGTATTTACATGTTGTGTCCTATTAACGTACTTTGCTGACTGTATAACCTAAGGTGCTGACTGGATGATTTGGTCTTCAAATCTCTTGTTGTGTGGTGTTCGATGCCTTCTAATTATCGATCAGATATTCCAACAATCGCAGCCTCCTTGTATTATCTGTGGTAATTACTGTGATTGTTATTACTGTTTATATCTTTATAACTTCATCATAATCGATTGATTATGATGCTGACTGAATCTAAACACTCCATTGTTGAGTATAGATATAGTAGTCGACCAACCGCTTGCACTTCTTTGTATTACGTTGCACTGCTCATTGGAATTTGATAGCCACGTAATGTAATTAGCTTCCCGAGTTGAGTTGGTCTGCCGCTTTGACCATCGATACCATTATTACAATATCAATTGGTGATCTGACGGGGATATCGTCTTTGTACATGGTTTCGAGACTTGGCCAAGTTGTGTTTGACTGCCTCATACGATATATAGGTAACCTCACATTTGAACAATGCTCCTATGATGTTAAGGTAATACGATTAGCATTCTATGTCTTCATATGGTCTTTGTTTCTACTGACTCAAACAATTGCATGAAGTAAGATGATCTCCTTGGGATATTATAAATTTATGTTAATATTAATGATTAACATTATCTTGATTAAGATTAATATTATATTAATGATTAAGATTAATATTATAATATAATAATATTCTGTCATTCTTACACTATTATTATTTATATTATAATTTATCATTCTGTACATTCTAATAATATTATTTATTTATTATAAAGTTTTGTTATTATATTATATATTGTATGAATAGTATATATTAATAATATTTAATAATATTAATGATTAAGATTAATATTATAATATAATAATATTCTATCATTCTTACACTATTATTATTTATATTATAATTTATCATTCTGTACTATTATAATAATATTATTTATTTATTATACAGTTTTGTTATTATATAATATATTATATGAATAGTATATATTAATAATATTTAATTATTTATATTATAATCATTTTTATATATTTTATTATAAATTATTATTATAAATTTTAAGTTCATATATATTCAATATTAATACATATTGAATCTATTTATATACTCATTAAAATATTATTATAACTATTTTATCTCATTTATCTATTTATCTTTATTACCATGATTAGGAAGTTAATGAGGGACATGACAGATTGTCAACTTGAAAGGGCAGGTCCTTGCAAAGAGACTGACTTGCTAAAAGCATTTTTGTTCATTACCCATTAATTACATCATCACTCCTTTATCTCTGATTGGGCTTGATCTACCATAAGGCGGAAATCACAAGTATGAGAGGATTATTAATCCTTGGGAGATGGCGGAATCTGCCATCCCTCAAAGAATTTCCTTGACTTTACTCAAACTCCAATCTTGATTTTTATTCTAATACTCTCTCTCATTGTTCTCTTCCATTTTCATGTGATTTGGAGGTCTAAAGACAAGTTTTAGCTTTAACAAACTAAGGCAGAAATCAGGGGTGTCCAAGGACTTTTCATCTTTCAAGGAAATTCACTTTCTCATCTTTCCAACTCATTGTTTCACTCCTTATTTTATGTGAATTAGAGGTCCAAAACAAGTTTCGAGCCTTATCACGCTAGGGCGGAATTTATGACTGTTTGAGGATTGTGAATCCTTGGGGGATGGCGGAATCGTCCATCCCTCAAGGAAATTTCTATGTTTCTCCAAACTTCAGTCTCAACGTTTCTTATTGCATTCAGCTCAATTGATCTCAATCCTCCCTATTCGAATCATGTTTTTGACCTTCACGCCCCTTTAGTCTTTATCCTCTTTCTTCATCATACAAATTGGAGAGTTTAGTTCATGTTTTCATCCTCATAAAGACAAGGCAGCAATTAAGGTGGGGAGAGGATTTTCAATCCTTTACTTGGTTTCAAACTTGGCTTCAACCCCCTTATCTTCTCATTTCTTTACTTTGCTTCTCATCATGCAAGTTGAGGAGGCTTAATGCATTTTTAACTCTTATGAATACAAGGCGGAATTGAGAGGGCTTTGAGGATTTTGAATCCTTGAAGGGTGGCGAATTCGCCACCCTTCAAGGAATTTCCTTGATTTCACTTACTTCATCTCAATGCATTCCAAGCTGATTTCACCTCAACTGATTTGAACTGTTATTTCAAGTTCTTGTTTATCACCTTCATGTTATTGTTCTATGCTGCCTTTCTTATTGCAAAATTTGAATTTCAAATTTGTGTTTCAATCCTTACAAGGACAAGGTGGAAATCATGAGGGCATGAGGATCTTCTCTCTCTCAAATTTACACCTCCATGCAAGTCAATCATCAACTTCATCTTTCACAGTCTGATCTTCATCTTTTACTTAAGGTTTTGACCTCTAAACTATGCCAAATCTGCATCTAATAACCTTAAGGACTTGCCCATAGGTGGAGTCGGCAAGTGGGCTAGGATTTTGGGCAACCAAGACGGGGCAGAATTCAAGGTGGGAAGAGGATTTTAATTCACAAGGTGGAATTCCAGCCTCTTATAGGATTTTAATGATCACCTTTATTGGTTTCAGACTAAGATACCGATGCACTTGAGAATCTGTTGAATGCGGATGCGGGTGCGTTTGGGTGCGGATGCGGATGTGGATGCCCTGCGGATGCCATCCGGGCGCATCCAGACGCATTCGGGTGCGTCAAAGCCAAAATGCGTGCCCAGACTCCTGTAATGAACCCTTTTCGATCATTTCTTGATTTTCTCTAAAATTCCATTTTTAGATTCAAATCGTACTTAGAGATTGTAATTTGTGATGTTCCGAGATCAATGAATGTAAGTTCCCAATAACTATCACGCGTCATTATGCATTCAAATCATAATATATTAATAATTATCTCTAAATCATAATATATATATTAATAAGTATATAATAATATTTTATATCACGAGTATATAAATGAATATTTATATATAATACTGGTTTTTCTTATTGGTGGGCCTATATTAATTCATTCTTATAATTGATATAATCATTCCAAATAAATGATATAATATTCAGTATATACACGTATTCATATAATATATAATTATATATATATATATCTTTATACATATATAATAAAAGGATAAAATATAATTTTGATTTAGATCATTCACATACATATACTTCGAATTATTAGATCCTTGCCGGAATATGCTTATGTCCGATTCCTTAATATTGATCTATATTTAGAAGCTATATACCTATAGAATTCTGATTCATATACATGAATTCCCATCAACTATTTAAGTTATAATATACCACCTAATTCGTGTATGTTTCCTAATTCATATCAACCTTCATTTATAATACTTAATTGATAAGTGGTGATTCATGAGTATTGTTATATGCTGCTGACGAGCAACCGTATAGCTTTCCAATTTTTTCGTCACTCCCTTGTGAATTATAAAATATCCGTTTTTGACATCTTAGATATTGATAGTCACTAATATCTATCGTCTCATTATTCCTTTGCTTATCTCTTACTCTCGGTCCTTTCCTTATTTCTTGGTATGCCAATCGCTGTGTATTACCTATTGCGATGTCTTTCAGATGCCATACTCCTTTGTATCGTTGCTACTGCTGTAGACTATGGTCTTTCCTTTCTATTTAAAATGGTATAATGGTTAGCTCTTCTCCTATTCAATCCGTATGTCTGACTGCTTATACTTCTCCATATTCTACAATAGTTGCTTATGTATTTAATTCAGCCACTGTATATTTTTTTAATTCTGATTTCCTCGTCTGCTTCGATTATTCCTAATCCCCCGCTCCCCTTAGAACTATCATGTAATTGCATTGTTATATCTTGCGTTGGGCATGAGGAGTTACGTGTAAGGGACATGACTCATGTCTCGTCTTAATAACACCACTTAATAATTTAATAATAAATCCATTTCTTAATCAATCACTGCAAACTACGTTTTATTATTGCAAGTAATTAAGTCACTAGATTTAACATGACCATTAGCTCCTTTAGATTGCTCACTTATTAATATTTATATGTTTTCATAATCGTTGTAGATTATCGTCAGCTTCTAACGTTGGTAGTCATAGAATATAATATGAATTTTATTATTAGTATAATGTTATGAATTAAATACAAAATTAACATTTATAATATTACAAAGATTAATATTATAATTTTATTAATTAGATACAATGATTGATATTTTATTGATAAACTGTATTATTCTAATATTCAATATAAAGATCAATATTATAATATTTAATTAAATGTAAGGGTTAATATTATAATATTGTTAATTAGACTAATTAGTAGTATTATATTGATGAGTGTTATTATCAATATTGATTAATATTAATTTGATTATCATTACGACTATTATTAATATTGATTTGGTTAATTAATTTTATCATTTTTAAATGATTGAGTGGTTAATTCTGATTAAGAATATATATATTTGTATTGTGCATTCCTTAATTATGGGCTCGTGATAGTCTACCCCTCCCAAATTTGCTTGTCCTCAAGCAACAATATATTTTCTACTTAAGAGAGATTGGTGAGAGAAAATCTTTTAGACTATCTCATGGTGGTGCCTATTTGAATTTTCCCAACACTATGTTTGCATGATAACATGCCTCTAATTCATTTCCCTCCAGTTGTTCCTTTTGTTATAGAACCATACACATTCGAAATATATGCAAGAATATGTGAAGACACAAAGCATACACACTAATGCATGAAGACATGAAGCAAACACGCCGTATACACATTGATGCATGAAGACACAAAGTATACACATTGAAAACATGAAGCATACACACTGGTGCATGAAGACACGAAGTATACAAGTTGAAAACACAAAGCATACACACTGATGCATGAAGACACAAAGTATACACGTTGAAAACACGAAGCATACACACTGATGCATGAAGAGACCAAGTATACGTAATACATCTTATTAGGTTCATCCTTATTGACGAGTGTCCTAACACATCTTTCCTAATTGATCATGAATTACTATCAATTGTAATGACCCCAATCTCTAGGCACTGTCCATATACATCAAACGGTGCCAGTTAGGAAGCTTCTATTAGGACTATTCTTATTTTACATTTCATCCTATATTATCTGAGGTTATGCACAACTTATTTAAAGGAAGGTAAACCGGTAATGATAAATAAGCAATATAATTTGTATGTATATAAAATATCTCCTGTAGAGATTATAGAGACACCCTTCTCTATTTTCCTAAGGTCATCTAGAGTGGAAGAGTTACAGGGCCTGGGTCGCGTGAAACAGACTACAAGTGGCTTCCCTCAAGGCCTAACCCCAATATTGGGATAACCATCATGTGCCTGAAATTACTCCGCCTCTACCATCCACAACTTCCACACTCAAGATGTCTTAGCAGAATAAAAGAGAATAATTTACAGGGTATATTAGTTTGACACTAACCATATTTTGTATGAATATCAAAATATTTCCGTATAGATCATGGAGGAATCCTACTCTCTCTCTCTTGCTAAGACCATCAAGAGTGGAAGAGTTACAGGGCCTGAGTCGCGTGAAACAGACTACAAGTGGTTTCCCTCAAAGCCTAACCCTAGTGTTGGGATAACCATCATGTGCCCGAAATTACTCCGCCTCTACCATCCACAACCTTCACACTCAAGATGCCTTAGTGGGATTAAAGAGTTGAGTTTGTCTGATCTATACTGGATATATCCGTTTAACATTAATATATCTCTTTCTTTCTATTGTTCCATGATATTTCTAAGTTCATTGGTCACTTGTTCTGTCATGGAAACACTTCCTCTTGTTTGTTATGTGTTTACATGAACTAAATTTCCACAGGATGGCAGGATTATGCTCTAATACCACTTGTAATGATCCCTTTTAGGGTCTTACTCAATTTGTTCTAATATTCTTAATTTAGGGCTTGAATCGTACTTAGGAATGGTAAATTATACTGTCTGATACTATGAGAATGCTAGTTCCCAATAAATATCATATGCCATTATGTATCTAAATCATATTTATATTTTATCCTTTTATTATATATGTATATAGATATATATATATATATAATTATATATTATATGAATACGTGTATATACTGAGTATTATATCATATATTTGGAATGATTATATCAATTATAAGAATGAATTAATATAGGCCCACCAATAAGAGAAACCAGTATTATATATAAATATTCATTTATATACTCGTGATATAAAATATTATTATATACTTATTAATATATATATTATGATTTAGAGATAATTATTAATATATTATGATTTGAATGCATAATGACGCGTGATAGTTATTGGGAACTTACATTCATTGATCTCGGAACATTACAAATTACAATCTCTAAGTATGATTTGAATCTAACAAGGGAATTTTAGAGAAAATCAAGAAATGACCAAAAAGGGTTCATTACAAGTGGTATCAGAGCATAATCCTACCATCTTGTGGAAATTTAGTTCATGCAAATGCATAACGAACAAGAGGAAGTGTTTCCATGACAGAATAAGTGGCTAGTAAACTTAGAAATATCATGGAACAATACAAAGAAAGAGATTAAATTATTAACATAATATGATTTTAATGCTTAATGATGCATGATAGTTGTTGATTACAATCTCTAAGTATGATTCAAACCCAAAAAGGGGAATTTTAGAACAAATCAAGAAAGGGTCCAAAAAGGGATCATTACAACTCCCTTTTTTGGAAAAAAGTAACTTAAAAATAGAATAAGGCATGTGTTTAAATGAATATTTTATTCATTCTTTGACTTAAAAACCCTAAAACGGCCCTAGAAGAGGCCATTCAAACATGTATCTTCTCATTTCTTATGCAACTTGCCTCTTTTTTCATTTTCTCTCCATTTTCGATTTTGAAGCTAAGGTGATTGTTTTCGAAGAGGATCGTTCATGGGCTGAGAGATAGCTTCCACAAAGGAGTTTTCAGCATCAAAGGTAAGCATTTGATCCCATTGTTGAGTTCTTTAATGGATTTTTTTGAGGTTTTGATGGATTTTTTCAAGTTTGGGTAGAAACATTTCAAGTTTTTTTTCATTTTTTAAGAAATAATGAAACAAGTTTAGCTATTTGTTTGAGACTATTTTTGTATCATTGTTTTGCACTTGTAAGCTTGATGTTCATAGTTTTTTTCTAAATTGTATTTATTTATTTTCTTATTATAGCAAGGAAATCGATTGTATTGTGCAAGAATGGCCGCCACCGGTAGTCAAAGTTCAGTGGGAGGGAAAAGTAACGATAATTTTAATATTGATGTAGGATCTCCTTTATGGAGACATACACTAGAGTATCACAGGTTTCAGGAGGTGGCTCGTATCTTTGGAAGTGCAATTATTGTCAAAGTAACGAAGGAAAACCATTCAATAGCTCATATTCCCGGGTAGAACTTCATTTTATGGGCCCTTTTGGAAAAGGTATTGCAATGTGCAAAGGCACAAATGGGAAGGGGCTGTCTAATGCACAGATAGCTTCATTTGTAAAAGAACAAGAAGAGGCTGACTATTTGGTTAAAAGATCAAAAAAAAGTTTTTATCAACCTCCATCTGGAAAGAACAAAATGCAATTACCCAATGAACCAGTTGTCTCCTCCAAACATCCATTCTTGGAAGTACCTGTACCGGGAGAGGAAGAGGAAGAAGTAGAAATTACAGCCTGCAAAAGAGGCCCATTGGATAGTGCATTTAAAATGGAGGCAAGAGAGCTTGCTGATGAAGCCATTGCACGTTGTCTCTATGCTAATGGTCTTCCTTTCAACTTGGTAAGATCACCATATTGGAAGGAAATGGTGGAAGCCATCAATAAAGCCCTAGCTGATTACGTAAGTCCCGGGTATGAAAAGGTGCGTACCACTTTGTTGCAAAAAGAGAGGATTGCTATAGAGAGGGCTCTTCAACCAATTAAACATTCTTGGAAAACTTCAGGTATAACTATTGTGTCTGATGGATGGAAAGATACAAGAAATCGACCATTGATTAATGTGATTACAATGTCCCCCAAAGGGTCAATGTTTTTGAGGGTTGTTGATTGTGAAGGGTAGGTGAAGGATTTAGAGTTCATTAGTAGAATCTCATTGAGGCCATAGAGATGGTGGGGAGTGAGAATGTGGTACAGGTGGTTACAGACAATGCCAAAAATTGTAGGGGTGCAGGTGCTTTGATTGAGGGTCGGTATGACCATATTTTTTGGACACCATGCACAATACACTCCCTAAACTTGATCATGCAACAAATTGGCACTCAAATTGATTGGGTGAAGCAAATTTACCAAGATGGGGAGGAGATACAAATGTTTGTGACGAATCACCACATGTCACAATCCATATTTAGAACATTCTCCAAATTGGAGCTGCTGAAGGTAAACTCAAATTGTAATTACTAAATTACTAAATTTCATTTATTTATGTTCATGTTCAATTATCAAATTGTATATAACTTTGCTTAATATTTATTGACATATTGTTAACTTGCTTTATGCTTAGGTTGCTGAGACCCGTTTTGCGTCTCATACTATTGTTATGAGGCGACTTGTGAAGGTGCAAACAACATTAAGACAAATGGTTATTTCTAACCAGTGGGGTATATGGAAGGCTTTAAATTTAGAAAGAGCCCAAAAGGTCAAGGCTTTGCTCTTGGATGACAGTTGGTGGGCTCGGGTGCAATTTGTGTTGGATTTCACAGACCCTATTATGACCATGCTTTGCTTTGCCGATACAGATACACCTTGCTTGGGGGATGTGTATGATGGCATGAACACCATGGTTGAGAAGGTAAAAGTTGCCATACAAAAACATGAGAATGACCCCACAAAATGTGAAGCCTTATGCAATAAGGTGGAGGCAATCATTCATCATCGTTGGGAGAAGATGACTACCCCATTGCACCTCCTCGCATATGCATTATCTCCAAGGTACTATAGTCAGCAAGTACTTGGTATGCCAGGAAGAGTTGCACCATATGCAGATGAAGAAGTTGCTAATGGGTGCTACAAAGCTTTTACAAGGCTCTTCCCAAATGATCAAATGCACGACATAGTGAGGGAAGAATTTGGCTTATTTGCTTCGGGTTCAAAAATGTCTCCATTTGCAATCAAGGACCAATATAAAACGGGAGCTATCACTTGGTGGTACATGTATGGTCAACCATACAAGTATCTACAATATCTTGCAATCGAGATCCTGACACAAGTAAGTTTTTTTGTTGTTTTTTGTTTACCACATGTATTCTACAATTTAGTGTTTAACATTCTTTAAATTGTTTTTCATTTGTATTTTTAATTGTGTGAACACTATCCAGGTTGCAAGTTCTTCTGCCGTTGAAAGGAATTGGAGTACATACTCCTATATCCATTCAGTGAAGCGCAACCAGTTGGGCTCAAAGAAAGCTGAGGACTTGGTATACATTCATACCAACTTGCGTCTTTTGTCACGCAACCAGAATGAATACAAGGAAGGGTCAACCAAGCTTTGGGATGTAGTCCCTGAGTGTGCAAAATTGGATGCAACGCTTCATGATCTTACTGTAGTCATAGATGATGGTGATGATACCATGACAAATGGTGCATCTAGCACAAGTGGAACCGTTCTTGGTTCAAATGATCTTGAACTTGCAGTAGTTGGACTTGGAGATAATGAGAATGTGGATTTTCTTGAGAATCCTTATGATTCTCAATCTGATTAGTGAATCTTGAGTCTTGAGTCTTGAATCCTTGATTGATAAACAATGAAACATTGAATGATGAACTAAGTTTTGAGTTTGTAATTAGTTATTGAACTTCTTTCTATTTGAATATTTTTGTCTATGAAGTTTTAAGTTGAAGTTGAGCTATCGAATATGAAATATCTTGAATCTTGTCACTTGATCGATGGTAAAGTATCATTATTCTGATAATCTGATTCATACTATCAAATGATTTATTTAATATTTTTGTATATTTCAGATTTCTTGCACTTCATATATATAATATTATCTATATATATATATATATATATATATATATATATATATATATATATATATATATATATATATATATATATATATATATATATATATATACATGCATCCAAACGCATCCGCATCCACTAAAAAAAAAATTCACACATCCGCATCCCGCATTCGCATCCACATCCACATCTGCACCCGAATCGACAACTTAGGTTTTAGATCAGTTTATCTTCTAAACTTGTCTTGTTCTCCTCAACTTTGCCTCTTGGATCGATTTCTGTCACCCACCATGACTTCATGCTGCTCATCTTATGTAAGGCGGAATTTAGGGAGTCCAGAGGATTTTGAATCCTTGGAGGGTGGCGGAATCCGCCATCCCTCAAGGATCTTTCTTCATTCAAACTCATGTTTTCACACCTCTTTCAACCTTTAAACTTCCATTATCTTGCCTTCGTTTGATCTTATTTTGACTAATGTTGAGTTTGTTTTGAATTTGATCATGTTCTAAGGGGGTGGAAATCTCACCCCTTCCAGGATTGGGAATTCTAGGAGGTAGATGGATTCCACCACCTCCTGAGGATTTTTCTTCTTTTCACAACTTCACCTCAAAAACAGCCTTTTTTGTGTTTCCTTTCACTTTTCCTTACCAATTTGGGCTTGGAACTTTCTTTTTCAAGGGGCGGAATTTTGGGGTGCTAGAGGAATTTGGATTCCTTTGGGGCAGGTGGAATCTACCATGCCCAAAGGAATTTCCTCTTTGCAACTTGCTGTCTACACTTATTATTTTTTTAGCTTAGAGGGCGGGAGGATTTATATAAAATATAACATTTAAGTATTTCTTTTCTTATACTTTAAGTAATATTTTATATAAATACTGTTAGGATGTTTGAGATAGGTTTCAGCTTCATAGGAGCTATAATAAAGATTCTAGATTTTGGGAGTTTTAAAAAAACTCCACATTTAGCCAAATTTCAGGATTTAGCATGCCTTCGATAGTGTTACCTCCCACAACCTTTATTGACTTTCTAAGGTGAAATTGAAGTTGGAACAAGAATTTTCAAAAGGTTCTGACTCATTTCATGACAAATCACTTGGTTTCAACTCCATATCCTTGACTAGCTTAGCTCAACTCTCGCCCATATCCCAGTGAAACTTGACTTCCCAGTAGGCCAAAATTGCTCTAACTCATCTCTCGGACTTGGAGACTTGAAAACTGCTACCAACTAAGACCACCTAAGACCGCCACAACTACTGCCAAAGCAAAAAGAGGGGGGTACCCATTTGCAATGGGGTGATGGTGTGAAAACCTCACAATAGGTTCCCCGAATCACACCATTTGCACAACAAACTTCTAGTCCCTTGCCCACTCTAACAAATCTTGCACAAATTGATCCTTCTCGTTACATCTCCAACATTGGATCATGGGTTGCCCTTTCGCGTTGTACTGGATCCAACTTCTAGTTGTATTACTGTTGCTATTATTGTTGTTGTTCCCTCGTCGATTGTTGCGGTATCCACCCGGTGAGGCATTAGAGTTTGTAGTTGGCCTCGACAATATGGTTGGTGGAGTTGCCTGCTCTCTTTGGGTGAAGAGAAATTGTGTGCTCGTGGCCTTTAAGTTGAATGGGAAATCCTTAATCGAGTCTCCCAGTACTTGATAGATGTTGCAAAAGGACTTCTTTGGGCAATTCACCTTTGTGTGGCTTTTGACTTTGCAGTTGGTGCACCACAACTCCTTGCCATCCTTGGTACCTTCTTTTTCTTTCTTGGCTCTCAATGCCTTCATCATTTGAATCATGTCTCTTTTGAGGACCTATACGATCTTGGATTCTCCACCGGTGCTCTCATTTGTACTATCATCATTGCTGGCCTTTTTCTTCCCTCTGGACATCTTGTTTTTGACTATATAATATATTTTATTGGTCTATTTGACTATAAAATATTCCTTTGGTCTTTTTTCCTTTACTCTATGAAATAGTTTTACTCCAATGAAGTGTTAACATGAATTGAAGAATAATGGTAAGGTTATATGGTTGTGTGAATTCTTCAGAGTCAATTTAGAAATTCCTTCACCTTGCTTAGTTGGTTGACTATGGTTCTACTGTTATATATTTGCACAATGTTCTTTTTGTTCATCTCAAGGTGATTGAATTGAGCTAATATTTGGTGTTCCTATGGCTAGTCATGGTAACTTTCTGCCCTATTTATGATATCAGGTTTACCACTTGTGAATCTTTAAAGCAAATGAAAAATTGAATTTACAGTTAGTTGTAGCCAGATCTAATAAAAGGTATCTTCCAGATCTAATAAAAGGTATCTTCATCTAATGCAAAGAAGAGAAGTCTGTTTGTGTTTACTAAAAGACAATGGGAGTATGGTGATAAGGGGCTTGCTTGCCTTGATACCAAGGGTAGAAGTTATGCTTATGAACAAATCTAGGTTTTGTGTACATTCATAAGAAAGCATATACAAACATAGATTTGATGATCCTAAATGATCAGCTAAATGTGTCTACAAGCTTGAGTGGAAACGTATACAGTATATTGAAAAATGTGACATAATGTTCAGGCTTTTCCAGTTTTAATGATTGCAATAGGGAAGATACAATCATTTGTGTTATGAATTATCGAAATTGATCATAGGTCACACCAATGAGTAGTTCTAAGGCCATTTAAAAAATCATTTTTTGGCAAAATAACAAAGTAATATTATTCATGCCATAAAAAAAATAGTTAGTTCTGATCCAGTTTTTAAGAGTTTATTTTCTCATGTCTTCATTACTGAGAAGGCTTGACTAGTTGCCATATCATTTTCAGATTTTGTTTCTCAAGATTGGTTTTTCTATTATAGATATTGAGCAGTGGAGTAAAGATTGTCTAACATAAGTTTTTCTTCGTTTGGAATCTTAGTGGATGAAAGAGTGAAAAGAAAAATGAAATATGTTAAGCATCTGGAATTGTTTCAAATTCTTCTCAAGAAAGACAAGCCACAGACAGGTCGGTTGTTAGGAATGGATGTTGGCGAGCGATATGTTGGCCTTGCTATTTCAAATGTCTCAAATGAAATTGCAGAACCTTATAGGTATGAATATGCTGTAATAATTTGAATTTTTTATGGAAAATGCATTTTGGTATCACTCTTCTTGATGACAACTTTATCTGCAATCTGGTCTTTCTAATTATTTATCTTAAATGATATGAAACAGTACAAGTCTTTTATATGTATCTATTTACTGCAGTTGGTGAGAATGATTAACAAATTTAGAATACAAGTATCAATGCATCAAGTGATATGCGCAAATGTTCATAAAAGCTGAATTTTTTTATCAGTTTGTGTTTTTAGTATGAAACAAAATGTGATATTGCTACCAGGATTCAACTGTGTATTTTTTGAGTCAAACTTATTGAGCCATATTTCATGAGTAGTGGTTCGCAATAACCCCTCCTAAGAATGAATGGTATAGTTAGCACTCACTGTATCTAAGTGATGTGTAATGTCCCCTTTACGAGACATTAGAAATTAATTAAATAATTAAAATTTAAATTGTCGAAATACATTGGCAGCTTAATTTAATTATTTAATAAAGCAATTAAAGTGACTTTTATGTCAACCAGAATTATAAAATAAAAGTCACTTTATTTTCAAATTAAAAGTCAAGAAAATGGAAGGTGAAGAGACAGGCTGATGGAAAGCCAAGAGTTTCCTAGAGAATGTTATAAAAGTTCATGGAGAGGATTCTAAAGGCATGTTCAGATGTTGATTTGATTTGGATGAAATTGTTGATGCTTTGATATTAACAGAAAATTTCTGGAGACGAAAACCTTCAGGGATTTAACAGGAGAGCTGAACAGAAACCCGATTCTTCTATCTGGGCATGGATTCATGACGGAGTCCACACTTGGTGCGAATTTGTGGAGTTTCTTGTAGAGAAAAACTTGAAGCAATAAGGTATGCTGCAGGTTCTGAAAAAATTATATCTATTAATAAAGAAATAAAGAAATACTGTTTTATTTGGGTATTTGTGGATATATCTATGCATTAATTCAAAATTTAGTGCGGAGCCCGTTTCATTTTGGGCTAGCGATTGATTTAATATTAGAGGCTACCTTGTTATTTTTATTTACCAAAGTTGTTGGCCACAACTATGTTTGATGCGACTGCCATAAAAGCTTGGTGTGTATTGTTTGTTATATTTACTGTGGGGCCGACCCATACTTAAATTCCATAAGTTATCGATTGGAAATATTTTGCATAGGAATTGCGGTGAAATACATTAGAAGTATTGGTGAATAATATTTGATGTATAAGAATTGTAAATATTCGGAAAGGCTTAAATATTTGTTGAAAGAATAATGTCGTTGTGCTGTGAGTAATATTGGAACGGGCAAACCTTTGAATACAGATAGCTGAGTATGGTTGTTGAGTGATTCGACTCTGATCTCTACAGTCGCCAAATTCCAATATAATTCATTTGGTGATGTATAGCTGCATCAAATCTTGTCATATCCAGACTTCCCAGAAGAAGACAATGTGACAAAAGCACGATATTAGTGCCGTTCAGAGAGAACTCTGTGGATGATATTTTGAGCATTTAGGGGAACCAAAGGATTCATTCTGGAGTTTGGTCATTGCCTTGAAAGGTTAATGGGAGTCTTGACTGAGTGCGTGACATTGGAAAGCCAAAATACACATTGAAGACTTTCCTTTGTGGTTTTTCTTCAGAAACCGAACAGGGGTGCCAAGTCTTGGAAAAGACGGGTTATTGTATTTCGACTGAGAGCATGTTTTATTAAGACTGAAGTTGAATTGTGGCATTAGAGAACTGAATCCTTGTCATTTACAGAGAAGCTCTGGGACGGGCTTACTACTCTCTCTAAACTCCACTCTCTGTGACACGCCTCTTATAGAAGATTGATGTGGACATCATTTTCTGTAGCAACAAGTATTTCTGAGCCGTTTGTGTGATGCTGGGTGAATGATAATTCTGCTTCAGAACTTATTTATATATTATAATGACACTTCATGGCACCGGGTGGAAAGAATATTCATTGCTGGGTGTGAATTGTGTTTATACCAGGTAGTGGACGTGATTTGAAGACTTATCTGGGTCTGTTTTAGCTTCAGAACTGATTGGTGCAGTGCTGTTAAGGTTTGGAGCAGTCTTTTCAGTCTGGGGAAATTGGTATGTTTGTGTGGAATGCTGAAAGTCACCGACAGAAGATTGGGCATGTAACATTTTAGTATTTCTAACCAATTCTCCTTCGCCAAAGGTTAGCTTGTAGCATGTTCTTCTCAGCTATGACTTCTGGATATGTAATTTTTATCTTAATCCTTCAATTTGTATGTTTTCCTACAGTTTTATGAGCAGTAAGCATTGAGCAAGTATTATCAATTACTCTTGCAAAAACCTGGAAACACATATGGAATTTCAAATAAACTATCACAGTTGCATGTAAACTGTTTGTTAAAATGTCCAGTGCAAAAGGTGAATGAATCAGTCAGTTCATAAATTGTTTGTTGAATAGTGAATGAGATGAATGCCAACGTAATTTAAATATACCATTAGAATACACCAAACTGAAATTTTGGGGAAAAAATAATAGAGGATATTACAGTGGTATCAGAGCATCGAACCTCCCAACCTTTGGGTATATTACAGATTGATGCAACCGAGTGACAAAGAGTTAAGGTATTATAGAAGGGAACTACGTAGGATTTGGCAACCACCACAAGTACATGAAGGTACAACTATATCTGGTTTGATTGGTTCTTCTAACTCAGAACAGGTTGCAAGTATGGGTGACAAAAGGAATAACAGTCCACCACGGGATGAAGACAAGGAATTAAAAGATACTCTAAGTGGAATTCAAACAGGACAGGAGTAGGTGGCTAATGTTCTTCAACAATTTACAGTAGCTATACAACAATTGAGTGCAACAAGATATCATCGTAGTCATAGTGTTGGTGGTAGCACAATTGGTTCCCCACGAGGTAGAAGAGTTCACACACGCTCTTCGGATAGGCCTCCGATGCCTACTTTGGCTAACGGTAGTGATGAAGGGGAAGTGAATAATGCTGAAGCAACGAGGGCTATACCTGATAGCATTATGACAATGCATGATGAATGAGATTTACTTCCAGATCATGTCAAAGCAGATGTAAGCTTCACACAATAAATGGGGCAGCGAAGAGAAATCATGAGGACAGAGCAAGAAAGAAGGCCCAAAACTCAAAACAAAAATTTGAAGCATGCTATGAACAAGTTGACCCTTTCTACATTTGATGGCAGCGGTAAGACAATTGCTCATGCTTGAATACTGTTGGTTAGCAGATTGGCTCCCTTTTATAATATTGACTCAAACCCTTGCTGAAGGCCTTTCTATTAACAACAATTGAACAAACTGTTAGAGAGTATGATCTCTGAATTCATACGTACAACTCCCTAATGTAGATATGCAATGAATAAATAAAATTTAAACTATTTAAAAAAAGAAGGATGCTCTTAACCAGAGAGCAGAAGAGGCACCTAATGGACACTCATCACCATGATATATCCACGATACAATGTGAAATTATAAATCAGAATAAACTCAATTCCATGCCTGATTACTCACAACCATGAGAAAACAAAACACCGTTTAAATCACGATTCGGTTTCTATACATACACCTCGACAAGTTACAACCATAAAGATGACATATACAGTTTGGTTATTAAAAGATTATAATTCTGCCAAACAACATGAACATGACAGCAGAGAGAACAAATAGAGACTCACATGTCACCCTATAATCATAGATCCAAAAGAAACAGTCTGATATCTATAATCAATTTGCTTCACTCCTCATACATACATGCATTCAACCGTAAATCAGATTCTATCTATGAACAACAATCCCAAAAGAATTTCGAGTCTCACACAGTTGTCACAGCAACCGGGGGAAATTGTATTAAAATTGCCGATCGTTGTAAAATGTTTAACAGAGATAAATATAGTCTATTTGCCTACCTAGGTGGTTACATAACATCTTGAAATTAAATTGACAAATTGGACAAGTGTCAAAGAGTGGAATAGTAACAATAAAAACAATTAGGCTTCAGTTAAGAAGCTTTCGCTTCTCCTTTTTCAACTGACGCATCTGTAGGAGCCTCTTAGCCGGATTTGTGTCGCTGAAGAGCTTTAATGACACGTGTTATATCTTCATCTTCTGACACTGTGACGTTGTCATTCTTGGTAGTCCAATAGAGATGGTTTTCTTGCATATCTTCTTCTTTCTCTTCATAATCTCACATTTCATGGCTGATTTTGGATAGCAAGGTATCAATCTGAGTAAGCTTTTGAATTTCTGTCCTTTGATATATAGTGGGATTGCTTATTCTATTGATATGCTCTTGATAAGCTTCCTCCATATTGTTGATATCGATGACATCTTCTCCCTTGCCTTGGTGTGAATCACACCCCAAATCGGTGAAATGCTTTTCAATTCTCTGAATGTCTTCCTGTAGGCTATTGGTTATTTCCTTTAGATGCTTAAGGGTTTTGGCCACACACTTCCGCTTGAAAGTTATAGAAAACATACATTTTTGCAATGGCTCATCAGGTGATTGGAATAGTCCCAACTTGACTGCATTTTCCGCTTTCATATCCATAACCTCTTTGAGCATTGAAAATGACTTTTCATAAGTGGCTTCTCCTTCTTTGATGATTATGATGTCATTCTTTACGTTATCCTTCATTTGCAATAAAGTTTTGTATAGGGAACCGAGGGGTTCAATTAGGGGCAACCCTTGGACCTTAAGATCTTCTATCCAATCCATGCCAATCCTACCCATATGTCTATCTTCCTATAAATGGGCAATTAGGGCTTGGTTCTCATTTGATGTTGGATCTAGGATAGCAGAAGAGGAAGATGTTTGTTGAGATGACAGAGGCATAAGAACCTTCCTGAGATAGTCAGAAAGTTGAGACACTATTGCCTTTAATCTGTCTTTTTCTTGTTTATCTTTATCTAGTTTTTCTTTCACCTATTCATGGGAAAATTTCCACATTTGAATTGTCTTTTCATGCCTAAGAGGTCCAACGTCTATCTTGGTCACTATGAAGTTAGATGCGCTCCATTGAGTCAGCTTGTCAGTAGATTCAGTTTGGGCTATTTCCATGACCACATGCCCTATCTCTTGATCTTCCCTAAGGCCACAAGGACCGAGGATTTCTTCTTTTTCTGGGGAGGATGGCTTTTCAAAATCCGGTTAATCATATTCTGAGGGGGCATGCTATTTTCTTCCGTCTTCCTCTTTTTCTCAATAGATTGTTCTAACCAGGAAGGGGTGGACAAAACTTTCAAGGCAGACTCAAAACTCTCTAAATCAAACAATTTGCTCACGACGGGAGGAGTGTCTTTCTAAGCAGAAACAAAAGGAAATCTGGGAACTTTGGGCAAAATAGAACTAGAAGAGGCTAAAGCTTGAGGTACCTGGGAATCCATTGGGAAATCCTCTTGTTGCTCCTCTTGTTGCTGATTTGAAGCTTCCTGCTGCATATTGTGGAGTTCCCCCTATGGAATTTCTCCTTGCTTTGGGGCTTCTTCATCTTTAGGCTCCTAACCTTCTGTTAGGTCTAAAAATGGAAGGGACCCTTCTCCATAGGTAGGCTTAGGTTCTTGCTCCTTTTCCGGGTGTTTGCGGTCGCCTCCAACAGCTTGAGAAGATTTAGGTGTTGATGGACCTGTAGGAATGGTAACAATAGGTACAGGGGATTGACCCTGCATTGGATTTGACGACGTTGGCGTGGAGCTTCCTTTTCTCTTTCCAGTTTGCTTCCACTCGACCCAATTTCAAGTTCTCATTATCAAAGGCATGCAAACTTCAAAATCATCTATTTCTGGTTTATCCCAGCTGGGGGGCTTTATTGGGGTTCCTTTAATCTTCTTTAAGTAGTGTGGGTCCTATAGCTCGGACCTGTCATCTACTAGACCATCAATATTTAAATTCACTTCATAGAGTTTAATTTGGTTTATGGTGAGCCTTAACCAAGACCGTTCCCTCATTTCAAAATCGTCTTTGCGATTTGCCCAAAAATCTTCTAACTCTGGTGCATGATGGAAGGATAACCCTAGCTATAGATTGTCTCTAACAAAGCCATTGGGATCATATCGATTCTGTAGAGACTCGTATTGCTGGAAGGAATATTGGGCCGTCGCAGCCTTAACTACGTTTGCAACATTTGAACTAGAGGAGCATCAATACGCCCCTATTGTGATAGGAAAAGGGATCTCGACTTTGTGTCTTTCACCGCACCTTTTATTCATTTCAAGTATCTGTTGACACAATTCAATTAGAACCATCTTGTCATCGGGATATCTGAGTAGCTTGTGAGAAATCATCGAATGCACCAATTCGAAAGTACAAAAAGTTGGGAATTGAATGAAATAGCTACCATACTTAGAAATTACCCCAATCGCTTCTGGAGATAACCTTTGCTTTCGCTTGCAATTCTTGGGTCAATGTCATGGCAAATGCATCATTTACCCTCCTGAATTCTGCATAGCTTCTATGTAGCTGCGAACAAGGATAAAAATCATAGATTTGTATGTCATCGTCGAAATCTTCGACATGACTTAGACCGGGCCAATGACGTGTGCATGGTAGGGCATAAATGATATAAGATGACATGAAAAAGGAATTGTTAACCTTAGTATTGGTGATCGAAAATCCTAGTCTTTCATTGATAAGCTCTGCCCAATCTATGTACCTTTCGTCGACGCACATAGTCTGTACCAGAAAGAACACCCATTCTTCTAAATTTAGAGCCTCTTCGCTACCTCTTATTCTGTGTAACAACACCAGCATGTCGGCAACCTCTCTTTTCAAATTGGCACCATAAATAGTTTTGGGGAGCTTATCTTTGCTAGATCCCGCCAGCTTGAACCATTCGTTTGACATTATAGTCTTCCACTTCATTTTTCTCTCATTGAAAGATGAAGCTGAAAGAGCAAAATCCCAATTTGTGAATTCTTCCCTCACGGGGAGACAAAAAAAGTTATGGATTGTGGTTCTATCTAGAGTGATGAGAACCCCTCCTCGTTGGCTGTTTTTATTTGTTTTGTACCTAGATCAAAACGGGCAATGCATTCCCTGATTAGTTTGGGAGATTGTATAGCGACGAAAACTCCGACCGCTTCCATGAGTCTGCTCTTAACTAATTTTTCTGTGATTGGGTGTCTAGGTTCTTGGAAAATTCTCCTGTGAAGATCTCCCAAGTCTAAATCACTCAATTTAGTATCACAAATTTCATTCCATTCGCTTTCGATGGCGTTAAGGTGTTCATAACCATGATATCTGAAAAAGATTTTGTGATTTTGCAAGATACAACAAGTTTCTATTTTGTTAGAGAAATGTGGCACGAAGAACGAAGCTACCTTTTCACCTGATATTGTAATGATGTTCTACTTAAACTTCTCCCACAAGATATCATGCAATCGAGGTAAATCTGGGAAGATACTGGCACATGGTTGTCATTAAGTGCATTAAATGGTGGACAAGACATTCCTTGCAAATAAATCGTTCAATGCATTTATTGTTTCAATCCATGGGAGGCTGCTTACATCAGACGAAAATTTCAAATATAGGTATCTGTGAATTCTAGCTTCGAACATAGCACTTTAACACCATTGGTCCCAAACCTTATTCTTTCCATTTGGCGGAGGTTTGTATACCTTGTTTCATATTCCGTCGGTGAAGTAGTTATGATGCAACATTTACGAAATGAGGCTTTCATTTTGTGAATGTAGAGGCCTTATTCCTAGCGGCCCCTTGATTTTGGAATTTCGGGAATCACACTTCCTCCGCTTTCCGACGAAGTCATACTTCGAACTTCAATTTCTGAAATGGGCAGTTTGATGAAAGCAACAGTCTTTCCTCCTTTGTTGATCAAGGATTTTTTATAATTAGTTTCTCTTGATCTTCTCGCGGCTTCCCAAAGGGTGGGCCCCAGCATCCTTTTGGATTTTCGGGAATCTTAGCACCATGCTTCAGTTCCCGACCTTTTGTACTTTGAACATGCAATTTTCGAAATGAAGTTGTTTAGCATTTTCTCTTCGCTTTCAGCTTTCGGAAATCGCACTGCCTTGCCTCTATTCCCGACTAAAAGTTTTAGTTGCTTGTTTTCGGCATTTCAGAGGGAGCACTTTTGCACTATTAATCCCGAAGGCCCTAGCAGCAAGGGTCCACTCTTTCCAAACCTTCACATTTATGCTTTACTTTTGTGAACTTGAGACTTGAATAATATCCTTCGCGTTTGGAAAATAATGTAGGAATGCAATCTTTGGGGGAAACGGAGGGGCTTATTTTCCGAGAATACAATTAGGCACTAACACCCTTATCAAACTTGAAAGCCAGTTTTACAAAATGGAACTAAAATATGGCAACAGATACATAAGTTAGACACCTTCTTGACATTTAAACCCACGAAGGAAACGAAGGCTATTAAATTTTCTACCATGCACTTAGAGGGAGTAGCATATGATTGGTAGCATCATGGTCTTGTAACACAAGACGATGGATTGATTAATTCTTATGAAGAGTTGAGTACTAAGCTGATTGCTCGATTTGACCAGAAGGATATTGAAGTCTTCTATAGAGAATTGGCACAACTAAAATAGAGCGGTTCATTGGATTCCTTCATCAGTAAGTTTTAGAGGATCTCAATCATGGTTCCAGATATGTCAGAAAAAGGAAGGTAATGTTGTTCACTGAAGGCTTGAATGAAAAATTCAAGGGGATTGTGAAAGTTCTTAAACCAAACACATTACAAGATGTAATTAAAATGACAATGGACCTAGATACTTCTACTTCTTTATAGCAGCTTAAAGGAAATTCCAAAAGCTCTAAATCAAATTAGAAAATTGATGATTAGCCTAAAATTACCCCTCCTAAAGTAGATTATGATACAAGAAATGAGCTAAGGAGGAAGAATCTATGTTTCACTTGTTAAGAACCATGGACTCTCGAACATAGTTGCCAGGGAAAAGGGAAAGTATATTACATTGTGGTAGTTTCAGAGGACGAGGAAGAATGGATTAAGGACAACAAATGTGAGGAAAATGATAATGAGGAGCCTTCAATGGAAAAAAATTGAAATAGACCAGCCTAAAGTCACCATTGCTACATTGTTAGGAGTACCTTGGTACTATCCCTTTCGATTGAAGGGAGTACTTAAGGGGTAGCCAGTAGTTTGTTTGTTGGACACTGGAGCTACATACAACTTTATTGGTGAGCATCTAGATACAAAATGTGGATTATATACAAAGCGTGGATTATAGGTTGAGCAATTCTCAGGTTCTAAGGTGATAGTTGCTAGCGGGGGAATCTTGAGCTCTACTACAAAAATTCCTCAGCTTAGTATTCAATTTGGGAACTACACATTGACTGATATTTTCTATGTGATCAAGCTAGAACAACTTGATGTGGTTCTTGGCATGCAGTGGCTTCAGTCAATTGGGAGGTATAACTTGGATCATCACAAGATGCACTTGGAGTTCTTACAAGATGGGAAGGGGGTAGTGTTGAAGGCTTCATCAGATGGCGAGCCAAGAGTAATTTCAGCACACCAGATGAAGGCTAAGTTCACAAGTGCATCTTTATGTTAGGATGAATATATTGCTGCCCACTTGATTGAGAAATAAAAAAATGAAAATATAAATCAGCATGAGGCAATTTTCTAGTTTGTTAATAATCCATTATTTGAAGTAGACAAGGATTTGATTTATGATAATCCACTCTTTTAGTTGGATGATGGAGTACCTCTTGATGGCACGAATGAGATGTGGGATTCAGAATGCAGATTTGATAGAGTAGAGCAACGAAAGCATGATGGGTATGGGTCCAATGGTTGCGAGCATCAGTCTTTGAACAAAGGTGATACTTATCAGCTTGATTGCATTGTGAGGAGTGCATATCATTTCTCTTTTAACCCGCAAGTTGATGAGTTAAACATGTTTATAATGACAAATAAGAAGAGATTGGATGATTGGTATAAGGAGGATTGTACTTCATCATGGATGAAATGTACTTACCGTCAGATAGAGGATTTAGGATTTTCAATTTGCATTCTTTAGGTGTTTGTCATGCTGGGTTTCAAAGAGGTTTGGATGTTAAGCTTAGTTCTTTCAGATTGTGCAATGGAGTTATTTGCAAATTTATTTGGGATCCTGGTATTGGTATGCAGATACGTGATTGCTTGAGGACAAGCAATCTCTAAGGAGGGAGGACTGTAATGTCCCCGCTATGGGACATTAGAAATTAATTAAATAATTAAAATTTAAGTTGTTGAAATTATTTGAGAACTATATTTAATTCTTTAATAAAGCAATTAAAGTGACTTTTATGTCAACCAAAATTATAAAATAAAAGTCACCTTATTTTCAAATTATAAGTCAAGAAAATGGAAGGCGAAGAGACATGCTAATGGAAAGCCAAAAGTTTCCTGGAGAATGTTATAAAAGTTCATGGAGAGGATTCTAAAGGCATGTTCAAATGTTGATTTGATTTGGATGAAATTGTTGATGCTTTGACATTTACAGAAATTTTTTGGAGACAAAAACCTTCAGGGATTTAACAGGAGAGTTGGACGGAAACTTGGTTCTTCTATTTGGGTGTGGATTCATGATAGAGTCCACACTTGTGCGAATCTGTGGAGTTTTTTGTAGAGACAAATTTGAAGAAATAAGGTATTTTGTAGGTTCTGAAAAAATTATATTTGTTAATGAAGAAATAAAGAAATACTATTTTATTTGGGTATTCGTGGATATATCTGTGCATTAATTCAAAACTTAGTGCGGAGCCCATTTCATTTTGGGTTAGTGATTGATTTAATATTAGAGGTTGCCTTGTTATTTTTATTTGCCAAAGTTGTTGGCCGCAACTCTATGTTTGATGGGATTGCCATAAAAGCTTGGTGTGTATCGTAATATTTACTATGGGGTCGACCCATACTTAAATTCCCTAAGTTATTGATTGGAAATATTTTGCATAGGAAATGCAGTGAAATACATTAGAAGCATTGGTGAATAATATTTGATGTATAAGAACTGTAAATATTCGGCAAGGCTTAAATATTTGTTGAAAGATTAATATGGTTTTGATGTGAGTAATATTGGAATGTGCAGACCTTTGAAGACAAACCATTGAGTATGTTTTCGTCAAGTGATTTGACCCAGATCTCTGGAGCCGCCAAATTCCAATACAATTCATTTGGTGATGTATAGCTGCATCAAATCTATCCATATCTAGACCTCCTGGAAGAAGACAATGTGATGGAAGCATAAGATTAGTGTTGTTTAGAGAGAACCCCGTGGATGATATTTTGAGCATTCAGGGGAACCAAAGGATTCATTTTGGAGTTTGGTCATTGCCTTTAAAGGTTGATGGGAGTCTTGAATGAGTGCGTGACATTGGAAAGCCAAAAGACACATTGTGAAATGACCCTAACCGGCCATTTACTAATTTTAACCAATAAATCTTAAGCAGATTTGAAATAAACACTAACATGCAAATAACCAATAGATACTCTCAAATAACCAGCATATTTATTCATAAAACTAGCAAATACACTCTCATGAAATAACTCAGAAAATCTGGTTTTGTATTATACATCAGCAATACAATAACCACAAAATACAATATCCAATATCCAATCTGAAATACAGCAGAGACAGTGAGAATGGATGAAAGGAACCTGGTAAAACAATGGCGGACTTTGAAGTAAATCCACACTGGGATGAATCGGGTTTCCGTCCAATCCACCAAGAAATGCTGAAGGTTTCCGTCCTCAGATTTCTAATTCGATAGCTGAAGCTTCTCGAATTCTCAAGGAGAAATAATATTCATAAACTGAAGCATGCTGAATGAGACTCCAAAACCTCCTCTTATGGCTGCAGCTGTGACTCTTCAGTTTTCCCACTATGACTCTTCATATGCCCATTTCGTCTCTTTATAATTTCACTTCAAGTCACTTTTAAATAAAATGACCGTTGAGTTATAAAGTAAAATAATAAATGAGGAAATCTTCCGTCATTAAAACGGAGGCCCAAACGAGCTCAGATGCTGACATGTGATAGCTCGCTGGAAAGCTCTCGACGAGACGCTCTAAGTCCACTACTGAAAAGCCGAGAATTCTAAACCCCGGCTGACTTACTATAAATAGTAAGTGCCCTGGAAACCTGTGGAAACTGCACTGATTGGCCTGGAATTGAAACCACCTAGGCCAATTATCCCCTGGAACACTGCCACACCACGGTTAGCCCTTTGGACCAAGGTAAATAGGCTAACGACACGGCTCAATATAATGTACCCCAAAAAGTGGACATTACAATCATCCCTTCCCGGAGATTGCTTGCCCTCAAGCAATTGGTATCCACCTGCTGAGATCAAATACCGGGATCCCAAACTAACCTCTAGGAGGCAGCTCCACCAACCAAACGTGTGAAACTGACCTAGTCATCACGCTCCGATCTGTGAAGCCACTCATACAATAACCAAACAACAACCCATATAATGTCAGGATCCCAAACCTCTGTAGGATCTGTCGAAGCAATCTGCCCCGTGCCGCTATCATCTGCAAGAAAGATCTCAACCCAATTGAGAATCTCGCTCCAACTGGGATCTCCCGTACCTCTACAATCATATGCCGGAGAAAACCAGATCTCATATAGATTATGCCCCTTTGATTTGTTGCCTGAACTAGAAACTGCACTGAAGAGGCAAACTGTCAAAACCGTCAGATAAGGCTTCCACCTGCGATGCGTTGAACAGCTCTACTGGAAACCCCACATCAGCGTAAGGACTCCATGACTGTCTCTCAATACTCGGAGTCATGCAATGTATACAATTGTGTGAAAAATTCACACCAACTAGTATGACTAGCATACCGAACTCTATAACCCCGTACTGAATAAGTCCTACCTGATCAACATCATCATCGAGTGGTAGTGTAAGAAGAGACACATCACTCATCATGCCACAAGACATAACTACCTCTCCTGGATCGCAGGTACACAAACCACACTGCTCATCAACTGAGCTCATCCCGCCACTCCAACCTGGTGACCAAGGCTCACCTCTGATAACTGCACCTGGGTCCCACACCCTGCAACTAACATCGTCCTCGTCCTGGGAATAGGAAGTATCTCCCTCATCTAACTCAAAGAGGGGATTATCAATAGTCAACTCCGCATCCATATCAAACAAGGAGTTATCCATCTTGTGAAAGTGGTCTAACTCATCAAGAAACTCTCGATGACCCAAAGATCTTCTTGGACAACTGTCCAAATCATAGGTCTGCTATATGTTGTCAAGCTCCTAAATCACCTCCTGACAGAATTCAGACCTATCCCTGTCATCCTGCTCTTTGTACTGGCTAGAGACCATGATCTGATTTCTCGCCTCTTGTAGAGCGATGCGAGTATGCTCCAAAGTGCCTTGAGTAGCACTAAACTTCCTATTGATCTTATCGATCTCCACCTCCTTATTCCTCAACTGTTCAACATAATTCCCGACAACTTGTAACAGGTGGTCACGGTCTGTAAGCAATCTCAAGTACCTGGATTTCCAATCCTCGAATGCTGTCCTGACTCTCTGTAAATCTTTAGTATAGGATCCAATCCCTCTGCCGTCTTGCCCTTGATCTCTCCGAGCTGTCCTGTACAGATCATCAATGATTTGGTGAGTGCTATCATGGTGAACTAGCGCTGCAATAATGGCATCATCACCAACTTTCAGCTGACTCTTTAAGACACTTCTCATCAGTGTTACCTTGAGGTGCACTGCCAACTAGGTCATCCATATCCGTGTGATGCAAAAGTGAAGTGCTGCTGAAGAAGTCACATGATTCCTCATTACCGGAATTGCTGAAGGTCTCCAACAGGTTACCACAACCTATAACCTTGGAGTTATCAAACTCCGCCATCAAGTCACCGAAGTAGAATTCTGAATACTCACCCCTATGTCTCGAGAGTGGGGTAGTCTCAACTGTAATGTTTCTATCACTAGGCTGCCATCTACCTTCCCCTTGTTCACTCTTGCAAACATGCCCCTGTGACCAACTCTCCTGGCATAGGAAACAAAATTGCCCTGCACTAACTAAGTCTTGGCCAATCACCAGAGATCCTGCAACCTGTAAGCCTAATGATGCTCGTTCATTTTCAGACAATGAACTTATGAATTTTTCAGCCTGAAGCTTAATCAATTCAGCTGAGAGTTCATATGTCATGGATGCGTTCCTTATCCTTCCTCTCCATAATGCCAACAATTCGGATCGCAATTGTTTGCATATGTCATACTCCTCATTTAAGATCGAGGATAAGATAGTCATTATGTATTTCTTCACCTCATCTGAATGACTCTCCTTGTAATTATTCAGGAGACACCGAAACAATTGCTGAATCATTTCATCACAACCAAGATTCAGCATGTGACTGAAAACTTTAGTGCTGGTCACTAACTCCAAGGTTTTTACTTGTGTACCAAAGGTGGAATCTTTGTCATATCTCAGTCCATCTAAGCTGTCTACAATCAGCTGTAACACCTGTCTCCAAATGTGCTTGGTGTAGGGAACAATAGGTGCTGTAATTCGAGCGATCTCACTGAGACATAAAGCGACTGCAAGCCTAACATCTCGAAGTGGATGACTCATAAATCTGCATTGCACTAAGGCAACCATTGTGGGATGCATGGCCCAATTAAAAAGTCTACAATCAGCTTGATCTATCTTGGATAGATATGAATTTATTTTATCAAGTTTGGCCAGCATGCCGCTTGTAATTTTTTGCTCCTCCAGTTGCCATCCAAGGCAACACAATTCATTTCCTATCTCCATTTCCTTTCGGATATCTCTGAGCTGCACACCATAAAATGTTGCATTGAATTTATGCGAGAACACGAGACTTTCTAATGACTCCATGAATTAATTTTCTCCAAATTCGTGCCAAAGACTGAATTACTTCTGAATTTATGTATTGCTGTCTCTGCAAAAATAATCCTGATTCCTTTTTGCTGAAGGTGCTTTACCTCTGTTAATTATGAACTGCCTTCTCCACAATAAAGTTCCAGATTTGAGCCGGCTGTAAATGTGCAGTAAGTTTACCAATCCTGATCACTAAGTCAACCTCTGATGCGATTTTCTGGTTTAAACTTGACTGAACGAGTTCCAACATAAAATCTCATAGAATTTCACTGTTAATTTCCTGATCACACTAACTGGAAGAGGTCCAAGAATTTCCTCGGACTGCAAAGGGTTGATACCAACCTGCTTTGTAATTACTACTTAATTCGTGCCCAGTATAGGAGTTCTGATTCATTGAATAGTTGACCTTTAGGCTCCCTCCAATCAATCTGCAGACATAGTCTCACGAGGATGAAAATGCGTAAACTGTAACTTGTTTAGAGTCATCACAGCATACCAGAGTTTCCCTTTTTGGATACATGGTGTTATAGTTTTCTTCTCCTACAACTTCATTGCCATCAACTGAATACGTATTCAAATGAAAACCTCCAGATATTATGCAATGTGTGGGTATTCACAATACTTAGGAATGAGTCCCAGATAAGAATGTACTTCATTACTGAACAGAGAGGTGTAGTGATATATTTATTTCTATGCTGGTGTTCTTGAATGACTGTAATGTATCCCACCAGTTGATGTATGTTCTGGAAGAGCTGCTCAACTTGCTACACTGTAGTGATCCGAACTACTCCTGCTCTATGAAAGTCTAAACAATTTGCGATGGCATTTATTTCATAAGTAGTTTTCTCTCTAATATTTACTCAAGGCAAGGACCCCACTGTTTAAACTAAAAGTCTGCCATTCACAACTCACTGTTTGCAAAACACTGCTGTAATCATTTCCCGAAATCTATTGTTTTAAATGTGAACATTCAATGGTCTTTCCAGATTTTTATGAATGATAGAAAACACAGCCAATGCCACTGTATTCTGATAAATTCAATAGTTCATAAACACATGCCGTAACTAAGGATTTCATTGCCTCTGATTTAACTCACAGCATTATGACATAGATTAACATCGTTCTCAACTAAGGCAATGCTAGCGACCATACAGATTCTGGTTTGCAGCGTAATCACTTCCAATAACCGTCTAACCACAACTTACTCACAAATGAAAAGCTAACAGAACTGAGTCTCAATAATACGCAGGCTGGAAGATTGTTTTTATTTATTTCCTTAAAGCTAAGAACCAGAAACAATATTGCAAGGGTAAACTAGACTAGCAATCAAGTTTGTCCAACCTGGAGTGAAACGTGAGTGGCATGCTCATTCCCGCGAGTGATGGTTGGTGTAAGCCGGCTGGATGGGAATGTGGAGAGTGAGTGTCTGTGACTGTATGCAGGTCGCCTGGAATAGATAGCCTCCACACGTCTTCTGGTCCTACGATACCTGCTGGCAATGGAGGTCACGAACTCCCTTTCTTTTTCACTACCGGTCTGCTGGCGTTAGAGTTCTACAGGCCCCTGGCAGACCCTATTCGTATCCAATAACTCAGTCTGTCACCCTGCGAACTGGAGTTTGGCCCGACTTGGGTGCTCACGGGTTGGATGCCAGATGGGGAAGTAGCTGAATGTGCATAACCTGAATGTTTATCGTGACTGCTCTATGTCACGTGGTTGATGGATAACCCCAAGCTGTGAATCTGCTTGGTTTTGCAGTAATTATCGGAGGTCACAGAGATATTACTACAACTTTGTGGACTTATACTAGTGCCATACGGTGAGATTTTCTGTACTCTCTGTAGCAGCTGTTCTGAGAATATTTTATAATGAAATTCCTGCTAGTATGGTGTTTCACCAATCTCCTCACTTGCTGAAGACAACAATGCTGGCATACAAATAATTCTTCCCTATTGTTGAAAATGCTGGAGATGAGATTTTCTATGTGGGCGGAGGTGTAACCAGGTGGCTCATCCTCTCTTATGCAGCCCTCCAGTAATATTCATTGGTACGAAACTACAACAGATTTCCCCTTGCCAGATTTCTGTACGGTACTTAATATGCCCAGTTGAAACAATAAAAACGTAAACTGTTAATACCTGTGATGAATGTTACTGAAGATGCAGTCACTATTGGCGTCTGAGAACTGAGAACCAAGTTCGCCTTTTGCACAAATTCCTCGGAACAAGTAAAAATGACTATGACCAGCAGATATTGGATTTCTGCAAGTACTCCTCAAATTCGATTGTGTGTGGACTCAAGAAACCTCACAGGCTGGTAGGAATACTGGCTCTGATATCACTGAAATGACCCTAACCGGCCATTTACTGATTCTGACCAATAAATCTTAAGCAGATTTGAAATAAACACTAACATGCAAATAAACAAGAGATACTCTCGAATAAATAACAGATTTATTCATAAAACCAGCAAATACAATCTCATGAAATAACTTAGAAAATCTGGTTTTGTATTATACATCAGCAATACAATAACCACAAAATACAATATCCAATCTGAAATACAACAAAGACGGTAAGATTGGAAGGAACTTGGTAAAACAATGGCGGACTCTAAAGTAAACCCGCACCGGAATGAATCGGGTTTCCGTCCAATCCACAAAAAAATGCTGAAGGTTTCTGTCCTTAGATTTCTGATTCGATAGCTGAAGCTTCTTGAATTCTCAAGGAGAAATAATATTCATAAACTGAAGCATGCTGAATGAGTCTCCAAAACCTCCTCTTATGGCTGTAGCTGTGACTCTTCAGTTTCCCCACTGTGACTCTTCATATGCCCATTTCGTCTCTTTATAATTTCACTTTAAGTCACTTTTAAATAAAATGACCGTTGAGTTATAAAGTAAAATAATAAATGAGGAAATCTTCCATCATTAAAACGGAGGCCCAAACGAGCCTGGATGCTGACATGTGATAGCTCGCTGGAAAGCTCTCGACGAGACGCTCCAAGTCCACTACTGAAAAGCTGAGAATTCTAAACCCCGGCTGACTTACTATAAATAGTAAGTGCCTTGAAAACCTGCGAAAACTGCACCGATTGGCCTGGAATTGAAACCACCTAGGCCAATTATCCCCTGGAACATTGCCACACCACGGTTAGCCCTTCGGACCAAGGTAAATAGGCTAACGACACGGCTCAATATAATGTACCCCAAAAAGGGGACATTACACATTGAAGACTTGCCTTTGTGGTATTTCTTCAGAAGCTGAATAGGAGTGCCGAGTCTTGGAAAAGACGGGTTATTGTATTTCAACTGAGAGCATGTATTCTTAAGACTGAAGTTGAATTGTGGCATTAGAGAATTGAATCCTTGTCATCTATAGAGAAGCTTTGGGACGGGCTTACTACTCTCTCTAAACTCCACTCTCAGTGACAAGCCTCTCTTAGATGATTGACATGGACATCATTTTCTGTAGCAACAAGTATTTCTGAGTTGTTTGTGTGATGCTGGGTGAATGATATTTCTGCTTCTGAATTTATTTATATATTAAAATGACACTTCATGGCACCGGGTGGAAAGAATATTTATTGCTGGGTGTGAATTTTGTTTAATGTTTATACCAAGTAGTGGAGGTGATCTGAAGACTTATCTGGGTCTGTTTTAGCTTCAGAACTGATTGGTACAGTGCTGTTAAGGTTTGGAGCAGTCTTTTCAGTCTGAGGAAACTGGTATGTTTGTGTGGAATGGTGAAAGTCACTGGCAGAAGACTGGGCATGTAACATTTTAGTATATCCAACCAATTCTCCTGCACCAAAGGTTAGCCTGTAGCATGTTCTTCTCAGCGATGACTTCTGGATATGTAATTTTTATCTTAATCCTTCAATCTGTATGTTTGCCTAAAATTTTCTGAGCAGTAAGCATTGAGCAAGTATTATCAATTACTGTTGCAAAAAACTGGAAACGCATGGAATTTCAAATAAATTATCACAGTTGCATGCAAACTGTTTGTTAAAACGTCCATTGCAAAAGTTGAATGAATCAGTCAGTTTGTAAATTGTTTGTTGAACAGTGAATGAGATGAATGCCAACACAATTTAAATGTACCATTGGAATACACGAAACTGAAATTTCGAGGACAGAATAGGAGGGGATATTACATGATTTGCATAGAGGTGAAGCATTGGACCTTCCTGGGAGGTCACCCATCCTAGTACTACTCCAATGCAATGATTCTTAAGTGTTCCATTCATTTTCATGAGAGATGGTTTATTGTGAACGATTGATAGACAGGGAATCAGGGTTTGAACCTGCATAGTTGTTTGGTTATGGGCCTGGCGCTGTTTGAAAGAGCCTTACTCCGCTTTCATGCGAGTGACTGGGGATTGCAACAGCCAATCACAGATGGAAGAAGAGCCTCTGGATTAGAAGGAACGGATTGAGTTCCTCTCCCGCCTCTGGGTATGGGTCTTCTCGATATGTTTCTTCCAATTATGGATCTTCCTCTGCATGCACGGTTATGGATCAAGGGGGTACGGTTATAGATCTGAATACATCACTCATGAAACATGGGTCAATGAGTTTGACTTGAAAACGATAAAGTTGAATCTTGATAGCAATGTCACAATTTGATTTGCTGTGGAAAATATCTCCTACTTATCAAGAAACAAAATGCTTAAAAGACCATATGGAAATACAGAGGAAACCAATTAGATTTAGAAATAACTTTATTTAGTTTCCTTTGGAATTGATATTTATTATTTACTAATAACCGAATAACTGATATTAATGGCTTATTGATTTCTATTAATATATGTTCTATTTTTAATATTTCATCTTATCATCCTTTTAGTAAGGATAAAGTTTTATATATTTTTGAATCTTTGGAAGGGAGATGCCATTTTGTGCTGTAAGCGAATACATATAGGATTTGTAGTTCTTCTAGCCTCTGGGCTATGTAGTGAGAAATCACAAGATTGCATTCTTGCTATGCAAGTGTTGATGTTGGAGGGTGTATGGGCCTTAAACTCTGATAGATTGTCTATTTATGTTTGGAGGTTAGGGATCATTTCTTACTGTGCAATGTACCTGCTTGTACACAAGTTTCTCATTAAAGAACAAAAACTAATTTCTTGTTTTAATGTCTGTTCTCGTGTGTCTTGTTTGTGTTAATATGTTAACCATCAAAATTCTTTATTAGTTTAATTAAAAGGTCTTTTAAACTTATTTATATTTACTACCTATAGGAGCCATAGACATTTTCATCATTTCCTAAATAGGACTAGAATGTAATGATCCCTTTGGGTCCTTACTTAATTTTTCTCTAAAATTTCCAATTGGGTTTTGAATTACACTTCGGGATGGGAACTTATAATGTTTCATACTAGGAGAGTGTTAATTCCCAACAATTATCATAGGTCCTTATGCATCTAATTCATATTTAGCAACAATACATACTTTAGCCTCAATACCTTAATCCTCTCCTAATCACTAACCCCAATGTAAATGGTAGAATTACTGTGCTCAGGCAGAAACAGTCTCCAAGAGGCTCCCTCATGAACAAAGCTCGTTTTGGAAATGTTCTCTTCACTGTGACTGGATTACTCTCCCCTTCACAAACTCCCTATCCGCTTAGTCGTATTCGTGAGGGATTAAAGAATTAGTTGAGCAAGTATTATAATCTTAAATATATTACAAATATTAATATATAATGGCGATTTTCATTATTATTAATGGATATATATATATATATATATATATATATATATATATATATATATATATATATATATATATAACTATTAGGTTGTTCATATATAATTCTAATTCTAACATATGTTTAAAATATATTTTCTGTATACATATATAATTCTGAATTTGTTATTCATAGAATATTTAATTGCTATATATATTGGTCCATATATATATTTCTAACTCATATCTAATATATATATATATATATATAATTTTAATTATCTTTATTGTCATATATTTTAATTACATAGAAAAAGGTCTAGAGATGGAAAGAAACATTCAATATATATGCTTCTATAAATTACCTATTTAATTTATTTCATATTCATTAGGTAATAAGAGTTTGTTACTTATTAACATTAAAATATTTCTTAATTTTTATGTCCAAATTATTTCATGTAGGGCTACCTTATACCTAAAAGGTCTTAGAAATATATATATATCAAAGTCTTAAAATGAAGTTACATGCCTTTTAGAGGGATTCCTTATAAGAAGGGAAATTAACTTCTTACTTTTCATGTTAACTTTTCTTATTAGTCCAGACTATTTATAGGCTGAGACTTATGTTTTCAATTGATTTTTTGCTATTATTTTGCCTAAAAAACAGTGCCTGTGCAAAATATTAAACATAGTTTTCAATGTTTGAAGTGTCTTGTTTTTTATTTTGAATTTTTTGAAAAGTATTTCTTTTTTCTTATTGGTTGTTCCTATTTTTGTTGGGGGTTTAATTATTTTATCATTCTGAAAATTAAGAAAAATTGTCTAATCAATTAAAAAGTAGGAGAAAGGAATATTTATTTACTAGTACAAGTACTAATAATGTTACTATTCTTTAATATTAATTATACTTTTTATACATGATTCTTTTATATTTAGATTAATATTTATTTATTAGTACAAGTACTAATAATGTTAATATTCTTTAATATTTATTATATTTTTTATACATGATTCCTTTACATTTAATCTAATAAACCAATTTTATCTAAATATTTATTATCTTATTAAACAAATTATATATTAAACTATGTTTTATTTTTAATTTTATTTATTTTTAATTATTATTTTTATTGATACACATTATTGTTTATTCTATTTTATTTTTATTTTTATTTAAAATTATTCTAATTATTTATGTTATCACAATCATAAATAATAGCTATTATAAATAATTTAATTTATAATTATTTTTCTTCTATTTAAATTTGAATTATTTATCTTGCACCCACTTGTCTTTATCACATTTATTATCTATCACTTATTTAAGTATTTAAAAATAATTTAATAAGCTAATGATATACTTAGATTATTAATATTATTTATTTTAAATTATTGTTATTTTTAACATTTACATTTTTATATTTTGACTATTTTTTTCTAAATTTTTTAATCTAATATAGATCTAAAAATTACTATGACAAACAAAAGTCATTAATAGTTCAATTTACAATTATTTTGTTCCATTAAAATTGGAATCATTGTAAAATATTTATATTTTTAACTCCTTATATATATATATATATATATATATATATAATCCCTCTTAAATACCTCTCATATATCACTTCATATATCTTTATCTTTCTATCTTTTCCTCTTTCTACCTCTATGTCTCAGTCTCTCTCTCTTGTTCTCCCTTTCAATGTTTCACTCTATATTTTATCTCTATCCCCCCCCTCCATATCTCTATGTTTCTTATTGTCTCTGAAAGAATGTATGCATATTTTTGGGTATGATGTATCAGATCTAGCAATAAAAGTTTCTTTCCCTCTAAAATATGACATGGATGGTGGAGCTCTTTTCGCATGGACTAATACACCCAGGTCTCTTCCTAGTAATGTTTTACCACGTGTCAAAGAAAACTTTGACTATGAAAAGGTGTGTTCTTCTTCCTCTTTGTATACAATGCCCATTTTTATCTCTTTCTCTAGATATTGAGTGCTAAGTGAATTCATAGGCTTCGACCATTTCAAGAATTTGTTCATCAAGAGCTAAATATCAAGGACAACATGAAATTTGTTCATCTTGAGTTAATGATTCTAATTTTGACATCTTTGTTATCGCAGATTCGGTCATACTAGTCTAGACTATACCTACCACAATTGTGCACATGCCAAAAGAAAGAAAACTTCATTGAATGGCTAGGCCTTAATTATTCTAAATAAATAGAAATCAGGCATATAACCATGAATTTGATTTTTGAAAAATTATAATATGCGACGTTGGATCCTTAACTCATGAATTGAGTATTAAATTTGTCTCAAGTATCCAACAGATTCTTGAAATAGAAAATCCGTAGTGCAGCCATTGAGATAAACATTATTTCAATAGATACTTTCAACCTCAAAGACAGTAGAGTAATAGGATTAAGTAAATCAAATTATAATACGTTATTTGCATTGTAAACAATAAGTATCAAAGATTTGTATTGAAAGATTTAGTAATTAGTGGAAAGTAATATTTTGACCTCTATTTCAAACTAGCCACATAATTTAGCAATATTTTGTGTGATTACACAAGCTATAATATTGTAGGTGTTAAGTTGTAAATATGTCTCTTGTCAAGTAACTCTATCTTACAACTGGTCAATTTGTCTTATAATTTTTTTCTTAATCTTGATTTTCTTTCCTATTAGGCTGGACTCCTGCTGTAACATAGCTCTTGTTTCATATGTTTTCTTTTTGCTGCTCCTTTCCATATGTAATTAATCCTTCCTCCTTTTTCTCCTATATTTTCTCCTCCTTTTTCTCCGTGCTTTTTTATTGTTTAAAATAAAAAAAATGGAAAGTAAAACCACCGCGTCTTTCTTTGCTAGTTTCATGCCATTAAAATATTTTTGCAAAGGGTTGCGACTTTCCAAGTTGAGTGTTATTAATGTTGATTTAATATTTAATATTAATATTATTGATGTTGATTTATTAATATTATATTAATATTAGTGATATTGTTTTGTTAATATTAATATTGATAATTACATTTATTGATGTTGATTTATTATTACTAATATTAATAACTATATTAATATTATTACATTGATTAATAATATTAATTGTATATTAATCAATTCTATATTGATTAATTATTAGCATTATATTGATTATAATATTATTAGTTTTGAATATTAATTTGACTAATATTATTAATTATAGATTAATAAATAATATTCTTAATGTTGATTACTTAAGTAAAGACTTAGCAATATTCAAGCCAATTTACATACATACACATCAATTATGGCTCATGACATAGAAGTACAAACTTAGATACTGAAAATAAAGAACTATAGAATTGTATTAGAGAAGAACAGATCTAGAAATATCCTCATCATTTTAGTGTTTGACATCTGTATTTCTCAGGAGCTAAGGTTATATGGATGGAATGTTAAATAGATTAGATTCTCTTACACTGTGTTGAATCCAACTAAGGTATAGAATTGGCAAAATAATCATGTCAAGCTTTTCTTTAATTAAGTGGACCTAAGGTTATAAATTTATATGGATTAAATGTGACCGATCAGGTTGCTCTTAGTTGAATGCAACTGAAGTTTAGAATAAAAAAATTCACGCTGACTTTTTCTTTAATAAAGAAACCTAAGAATACAAATGCAAATGATAGATCTAATACATGCAAATAATATGCAATACAAATTATTGCCAAAAACTGAATTTAGTTTCAACCTTCAAACATGAGAATTCCTGGAATTGTCTTAAAGTTCATATAGAAAAAGGTCAGGTTTTTAAATTAAATATAAATTTAAAAAAATCTAAGTTGCCAGTTCGGATTTAGGTCCAGATGCGGGTTCGAAATTCGTTCAATTTTTTTTTTGGGTGGGTTCGAATTTGTTTTGGGTTTGATCGTACAAAAACATATGTTTTTTTTTTATATATATATATATATATAGCGAATAAGTTCATACACCACTATGCTAATAGTAAAGCAACATAGAACAACACACCACCATATATATTAATGTTTTAGTCCAAATTACATATGTTTTGCCTTTTTGGCCCTTTTAGTGGCCTTGTTAGGATTGGAGGGTTGGATTGACTAAAATAGACAAAAAAAAAACTTTTAAGAAGTCAAAAAAATTCATTTTTGACCAAATTCGGCCTGGGTATTTCCACAGATTTGCAAATTCGCCATAAAAACAACAAAATTCGTGCCGGGTGCGTTTGACAGAATTTGGACAGATTTTGAAGGTTTGTGGTAGACTTTTGCAAGAATATGATAAGGACCAGACTTTTGCAAGAACTGGACCAGACTTTGGGGTTACCAAGGAAGAATTTGGTAACATAGAAAAAAATGTTTTCAATAGAGTTTTTCATTTCTTTTTACATTGTATGATTGGGACGAGTAAAAACACATTGTGAGCTTCTTAGTGTTAGTATTGGCTTGTGACTCTGCTAGGAGGAAATTTTGTTTGTTTTTGCGCTTTGTGATGTGGTAGTGGTGACTATGGTCACTCATTGTTTCAAAGTTAGTTTAGGGCTATTTTTTTGAGCAGCAACTTCAGCAATGATGTGGAAGCTTTGTTGAGAGAAATAATGTGGAATCCTTTTCTTTCTCATATCGCTTCCGATAATTTTGCTCTTTGGTAATGATAATGTAATAGTAACGATGATAAACCAATTGCAGGGGCAGGAAAGTCAGCCTAGCAATAATCAACAATGAGAATCACTTTGTTAAGCACAAAAACCAATGTCAAGGCTACTAGCCTAACCTATCAAGTAGAAAATGAAATTATGAAAGGAAGGAATGCAAATCAAACTATCAAATTCATTAAGCCAAATACAAACCTTTTCACCTTGATTCTTCCTTGTCCATCTCTTCTTTATGTTTTTGTGATATGGGCTCTCAAATTCACACTTTTTCAACAAGCGACACACAAAGATTCAAAGTTTGTGGTTAATAATGTGGAAACATGGTCACTTTTATAGATTTCACAACTTTAATGGACGATTGAGATTAAGGGACACTGATTGATAATGGATGGCCTGGATTGGGTAAGATTGAATTGATTGATGAGATAACTCAAACTGATTGACAGATAATTGGCTGCAAGACATAATTGATTGATGAGTTAATTGAATTGATTGACAGATGACTAGATTGATTAGGGAGATGACTGTATTGATGACTTAGTCAGATAGGATTGATTGGAAAGTTAAACTGTCAGCCAACGACAATTAAAGAGGTGAGACTAGAAGACTTAATTAGCATTAACTAATTAAAAAAATATTTAATTGTGCATGAAAGGGTAAATAAATCAAATAAATATGTTTATTTAGTTTAGAAGGATTAGTTCTCTTTGGAAAGAGTGAATAATTAAATAAATTAACTTATTTAATTATAGGAGTTAACCAATTAAATAAGTAAAATAATTATTTAATTATGGGTGAGAAGAACGAGAAAGTTATTTTAATTAAATAATGAAGATTACTTTATTGAAGTTTGAGAGAAAGAATTAATAAATATAAAAATCATTTAGTTAAATTTTGAGGAATAATTAGATAATTATATGATTAAAATTATTTAATTATAGGAAATAGAGGGAAATGTTGAATTTGAATTTTGAATAAGAGGAAAGATACAAATTAATTAAATAATAAAGATTATTTAATTAATTAAGATGAATATTCTTAAAATTATCACTAGTAGGTAATGGGACAATTTTAGGTGTCTACATTTTGCCTCTCTTTAAGACAATGTGTTTTAATCGTTCTTTCAAAAAATAAATCATAAAATTTTTGCCCCAGTGTGCCCCAATGGGAATGAGGTGACAACGGGGTAATATGGTGCCCTCTCGAGAGATTGTTTGTGCATTAAAGTCATGAATGATCTCTCAAAAGATGAAGAATGTTAGATGAAAGATGAAATATGATGACAAAGGAGAATTAGTACGAAGTGAAGAATGTTAGTAGGTGATGATGGTTATTTGATTGACCTTGGACATATAGATGGTTCATGGATAAGTTGGAGCCAATAGATAGGAGATGGATGATAAGAATCATGTTTGGTTTCACTGAAGACACACCTTGTATAAGACAAGTGATAGTGTTTGGTTTTAGGGAAGACACACCCTGTATAAAACAAGCGATAATGTTTGGTTTCAGGAAAGACTCATCCTGTATAAGACAAGCAATGCTTGATTGACTGATTTGACTGATTGATGGATCAACTCATTTGATGAATTAATTGAAATGATTGTATGGACTGACAGAAGAAATGTGAGTGAGACAACTAGACAAGAATGATAAAATGGACCAGACAGAATGACCAACCAAATTTGAAGTTCTGAAATGATAAAGACCACTTTCTTTTCATCTTATGTATTGTGCTGTCATTTGCACTATTATTTTTATCATGGAGCCACTTTTATTTAGCAAATAAGGATGTTCACACCAAGATATGGAAGACCAAGGTGCTATGTTTCCCTTTGCATTGATAGGGATTATAACCAACACGAGTTCCTATCCATCTAAGGACGTGTGATAAGGGTCAAGGTATGTGTGACAGGCATGACCATTGTGATCCATGACAATATTTCTGCATGAGATACTTTGGTCATATGTGAATGTGCCAACATAGACACCCAAAACACCTGCCCTAAGACTTATGAAAAACATCCCACAAACATAGACAAAGAAAAACAAAACCATGAACCATCCCAACATCTCTAATCACTTATGGATATCCAGGAGAAGCATAAGAACATGATTTAAGATAATTCAAAATAAAATAAGACTCACTTAGGCAATGAGTGGACATCCATATTGATCCTTGTCTTTGTTAAATGTTTGTGTGATGATGACATCAGTGATGATGATGTCTAGTTCCAGGAATGAGCTACCTTGTTTAAGATTGACCTGTCTGGTTTTGAGTATATCCATCCTCTGTAAAAGACATAATGACCATGTGACAAAAGGATTGATAGTGATTGACTGATTGATAAGGCAAGGTGATCAATTCAATTGAGGACCAGTTGATAAGTTTGTCTATTAATGTGTGATTTGTTAAGCTCACTGTTTCAGTCTTGTTCTGCGTTTCATGTCTGTTCGATGCCTATCATTGCAAAAAGATTGTTTTATTTATGGACAATGAAGAAGAGAGAGTTTTTGGATTTTTTGACATTTTTTATTTTTAGTGTTTTCTTTAGGACATTTTGTGATTTTTAGACTTTTTTTCAAGTCATTTTATGGAAGATCCCCAACTGGATTTCTATGGCAAATATCTGATTTTTGTTTGTCCCCTTGTCTTTGACTAGTGATTCAATATAGAAGTCCATTTTGTTTGGATTTTGCAATATGTGATTTTTTGTGATTTTCAATGTTTCTGATTTTTTTGTATTTTTGGATATGAAGAGTGCAAGTTGAAATCTAACAAAAATAACTGAAATAAAATAACTTGCAAATTACAAACACACTGAGAAGAATTCTGATTTTTTATTTATTTTTCGTCCAAACAACTTCAAAAACTGTATCAGGGCTGTACGACCAAGAGTAAAAGTGAACAACAACTTGTCCTGAAATTATCCTGCAACTCTCTGATATGAGATCTCTGGTGTTCAGTATACTGCTGCCACTCAAAATTTACTGATTTTGGTGTTAACCATTGCCACAAAACCCTAATGCAAGTTGGGAGGTAGAGCGATATCTGCCTAGACTGTACGAGTGAGTCTGGTTGCTCATAAAATGATTAAAGATGCTGATAGAGTTACCGATCTGCAAACTGCTAAAGTTATTCTGCCAAAACCAATCTGCTGCAATGATATTTGCCTCCAGGGATGATGTCAGCTCTTGCCTGGAAGGTGTATGACTACGTCCAGATGCTGATGCAATGATTGATGTGCTGTTTATACCTCCAGATCTATAATTTTCTCAACTAATATCTGCCTTAATCAATCTGATCTGAGAAAACTCTTTCCACATTCAAAGATTCTGTGATGCAAATTCTGAATGGTGATGCAAACTGATACCTGGAAGGCTGGGTTTTCGTCTAACTCCCTCTACTTTCAAGAGTTTTCGTTCTTGGAAGCTTGAATATTCCTCAAACTCTTCCTAGAGCTCAAACTTCAATAGGTGATGTAAAAGTTATAATTTGGATGCTCAAAATGAAACCCCACAGCTATTTTTATCTTTTCTTCATTCACTCCAATATGTTCAAACCTAACTAGGGCTTCACACAAATTATTTTAAAGTTTTTTATAATACTTTATTTTATTTTATCCTCTAGGAAATTCGAACTCCAAGGCCTTATTTACCATGAATAGGAATGGCCTTTTTTAAAAATATAACTTATAACTCCACCTCCTAGGGAATTGTGCCATGGGGCCTTTTATTATAATATAATGTGACTAGATTAATTCACTTTATAATTATTTTATTTAAATCAAACTTAGGAAATAATTTAATTATTACCAATTTATTCATTAACTAATCATCTCGACTCCAAACTGAAATCTGACTGATGCTACTAGTCCATGGATGATACTTGAATGCTATAGGGAAACTAATAGTCTCCCTTAAAAAATAGGGATCCTACCTAAAAAATAGGAACTGCAACCAGAGTCTTTAGGATGATCCCAGAGGTCCCCTGATGCATTCCAGTCAACTCCCAGCCAATCCCTAAAAGTAGAATCTCTCCTAAAATTTAGGAGATTGTCCCAAACTGCCCTAAAGAACTCATAAAGCCCCTATGTAGCTCCACAACCCTCTGGATGGGTCCCCTATCCATAGTCCTGACCTACGGAAACCCGGGTTATAGGCCAACCCTCTGCTATCTGTTGAATGGTTTAAGGGACATTACATTTTATGTTTTTCTTGGGGATTTTTTTAGTACTTTTTATGACTTCTAGAATTTTTTTAGGACTTTTTGTATTTTTTAGAATTTTTTTTCAGGATTTTTTATGATTTTTAGAATTCTTTTAGGACTTTAGGGAATCATGACGTAGTTCTTGCCCTCAGTCAAGACATAGGACAATTTATTATGAGATTGATGAGATGGTCTAACTCATGATAACCATGGATGACAATGACACAAGACTTTCGAATAGGTGGTATGACATCAAGATTATTTTGAAAGACTGAAGTGGATGGCGACGTGATAATGGAAGGACGAATAACTAAGAATAAAGGCAGGCGATGGAGCATTAGTCTCTACACATGGTGCTTGATATAATCACATGAGTACGGAAATTAGGATATTAAACATTCTTGGATTTAAGTAAGCGTCAATTTATCATCCTTGAAAAATGCCATTTGATTTGCAACATGTTAGAGCAACTTACATTGATTGATATGCACAATTTCAAACTTTCAACTATTGATTTTGACGATGGTGAATGCACAGCTGCAACATGCTGTAGGAACCCTGTAAGGTAAAATTTGAGAAGTTTGGCAGCTGGATCAGACTGTAGAAGTGCTGTAACAACAATGGCAAGACAAATGACCTAGATGGGTGACTTGGCAGCTGGAAACAATAAATTAGAGGTAGCACAACAGCCAAAACCCTCCAAAATGTTGATAACAGCTCAGAAAATGCCCACAAACAGTAAAAAATGGTGGTGAAACTAGCTCAAACTAGTGATAGACCCTCCAAAGTTGGCGCACTCAGTTGTGGACTGGAAATGTGATCCAATAGAAAAAACAAGACAAGTCTGTACTCCCTAGGAAAGTGGTTGGAAAAGTTTCAACAGCAATATTGACACCAAAATCCTCTTCAGAACCCTCAACAGTTCTGGCGCAGGTTCTTGGATATCAGAAAATAAAATTCATGTTGATAGATCTGTCCTCTCAGGTGATATGCCCAAGCAAGTGGCTACATATGCTGGTTGCTGCAACAACGATGACTAACCATCAACCAAAATGATGAATTTACCCCTTGGAATGTTGGAGGCCTTCCTTTAGTAGTAATAACTGTTAAATATCATGCAAATTAATAAGCATGTAATGACTCCAAATAGGGCCGGCCTTAATTTTCTCTCAAAATTCCCAATTAGGATTTGGATTGCACTTGGGAATGACAATTTTGTAATGTTTCATACTAGGTTGATGCCAATTCCCAATAATTATCATACGTCATTATGCATTTAAATCATATTATATTAAGTATATTCCCTAATTCATAATATATACTTAAGCTCTAATTCCTTACTTCACTCCTAATGACAAATCTTAAGAAAGATGGTAGATTTATTGTGCTAGGATGCTTGCACAGTCTACAAGTGGATTCCCTCAAGGCTCTACCTATCTTGGGATCTTTCCATCATGTGACCTCATTTACTTGCTTCTTCCTACACACACTCCCTATCCTTTTAATTGTAATTAGTGAGTGAACAAGCAATAGACAAAGTATATATTTATTACTTATTTATCAATATATTTGAGTTATTTCATGTTTAATAATATAAGTTTACTTCATAACAATATTAATGTATTTCATAATCTATTATTTCAATGTTAATTTTGTTGTCGGGATATTTGAATGTACCGGTTAATATGTTAATTAAGTGTTATGTTAGCCTCGGTTGTTAGTCACCGAGAGGTAAACCATTGTGTCACGACGTTTCTGTCGTGGCCCTTTGGGTAGTTTATATAGCCTCTCAGTGGATGGACATGGGATATATTATTGTATTATCCTTATGATGTAAATGTACTTGCCAGTCTGGAATAATTAATGAAAGCATCTATTGTTCTGTGATATATTTTGTGTTTATTACACTTCCTGTACTATGTTTATGCAATACTAAGTTTACCCCAGTGGGCAAACATCTGGTGCCGTTGCCAAACGAATCTGGCAAGTGACGGAATGAGTGGATGAATGGGAATACGATTTGAGGAGAATATCAATGTGAGGATGAATGAGAACAAAATCACATAACTTTTTGACGAAGAGCCTGCTCTGACAATCAATGATTGAATAGAATTTATGCCTAATCAATTGAATAAAAATAGAAATTTAAAGAAGGAACTCGAGGAGGAACAAGCCGCTAGAAAAGCCGTACTCGCATAGTAGCAAGCTGAGTGAAGGGAGAGATTCAGAAGACGTGCCGAAGGACTTTCGAAGGGAGTAGGTGAAGGCTAGGGTCCTAGAGGAATTTGACCGGGAGGCCAGAAGAAGTGACGAGGACCGCTTAAAGGAAACAAGGAGCTTGTTCAGGTCCTTAACCTTAACACCACGGACGGAAGCAAGAGAAGCCCAAAGGAAGGAAGAAGAGGAAGCTGCATGGAGGGACGCTCAGGATACCGCTGCCGCCGAGAGTATCGAAGTGATAGAGGGGCACGGGGATCACAGTAGCCCACCAGGCTTGGACAATTCTAGTAGTTCGGGGACATCAAGTGGTATGGTACCAAACATTTCTGGGGTACCGACGCCGACAGTACCATCCTAGCCTGTAACACAACCGGTGCTGCAAACACAATTGACATCTAGGAAAGTAAACATGGCGACTAACAAAGAGAAGCTGCCAAAACTCCATGGAGATGGAAAGGAAGATCCAGTATAGCATTGTCGTACCTGCGAGACAATCTGGTCGACAAATGTAGTCGCCGACCGCGCAGAATGGGTGAAACAGTTTCCGGCCACACTCAGAGGGGTAACCATCGACTGGTACTCCGATGTGGACAAAACAAAGGTGATCACTTGGGTTGACCTCAAGAAAGAATTTGAGGAGTTTCGACTCTTGAGGGATGGCAATGAAATTGTTTATGAGATATACGGTACCAAACAAGGCAAGAAGGAGACTGTGCGTGCTTACGGTCCCTGACTAAAGGAGTTAGTCAGGAAAAAGGATAGCCAACTAGCAGATGGCCTCAAGAAAAGATGGTTTGTGGAAGGTCTAAAATCTAACTTGCAGAGGAAAATGAAGATAGTCCCTCCCACATCGTATGCAGATGCATATAATCGGGTGATGGACCTGGAAAGGGAACAAAAGACTTCCAAGAAAAAGAAAAGAAAGTCCTCTTCCTCAGAAGATGACACTTCGGAGGATGACAACAATAGTGACGGCGAATCAAAGAAAAAAGTCATGACACTAAAAAAGGACATGGAGAGGATGCTAAAGGAATCCAAGACGATGAAAGGAAGTATGAGCAAAACGGAAGACAAGTTGTGGTGTACCGAATGTAAAGAAAAGGGCCACATGAAGGGTGCCTGTCCCAAGAAGGCATTCTGTGACATCTGCTAGATTATGGGTCATTCCACCAAGGAATGCCCATACAACTTGAAGGTACGGAACCAACAAGTGCTATTTACCCAAGAGCAACCATCTACATCGAGGGCAGAGATTAACAATAACGCATCTTCGAGCAGGTACGGAGGCAACCGACGCGGTGGCGAAAGGGGAAATAAAAACACCAACACAAGGAGTCAAATACAATATGACTCCAAGGGTCGACCGATGATCCAGTGCCGAGCTTGCAATCAGTGGGGCCACTTTGCAAGGGACTGCGACAAGGGCGACACCTCGCCGAAGCTATGCCGCTGGTGTGGTCCTAGCAACCACGAGGATGCCAATTGCCCAAAATTCGGGGTCAACTTGCTCAACATCGAGGGAACGAGAAGTGACGAGGGGGTACTAGCCATCACACGATCATAAGCAAAACAAGCCACATATCCGAACCCTCGAACAAAAAAACAAGGGGCACAGGAGGGTAAGGAAGAAATAGAGAAGGCAATGAAAGCACAAAAAGAAACATGGGAGATGGCCACCACCTCAGACCAGAGGGAGGTAGAACAAAACATTCTGAGACAAATGTTGCATTTAGAGGTACCAGTGAAACTCTAGGACCTCCTTCACATCATGCCTTACTTGGGAACGACACTGTTGGGGAACTTGGCCACGCAGCCAAATACCACATGTATGGACACCCTCGGAGGGTCTGCAACCGACTCGATAATACTTGTAAACAGCGGCAGGTACCCAACAGTTGTCGAGATGGGCATCCTTGGCACGATCCTAACAGACACCATAGTGGATGGAGGGTCAGGAGTGAACGTCCTTCCGAAGGCAATGTGGGAAAAATCGGGAAAGCCCACCTTGTGGCTACCAACCTTCAACTTACTAGGTGCTGATCAACAGGGTATCAAACCACTTCGGACGCTGATGGCACAACTGGTCGCTGTCGGTACACAACCGTTTGTACTCGACTTTGTCGTCATTCCACTAAAGCAGAAAGGCTATGACACCATATTGGGTAGAGGGTGGTTAGTAACAGCCAAAGAGAACCATAATTGGAAAAGGAATACCCTTTCAGTGGAGAGTGCAAGAAAAAAGTTCACAATTGATCTTCGTACCCAGTTGGTGAGTGAGGAGATAGCTTCCTCCTCTGAATCGAAGGGATGAAGGAAGGGACGAAATGGAACCGAATAGCGAAGGTGTGCTAAGATTGGGGGAATGCTCAGAGGATGATGCAGATTCACTGAATGGTCTCTTCCACTGGCAAATAGAGGACTACAAACTCAACAATCGAAGGGATGAAGGAAGGGATGGAATGGAATTGAATAGCAAAGGTGTGCTAAGATTGGGGGAATGCTCAGAGGATGATGCAGATTCACCGAAGGGTCTCTTCCACTGGCAAATAGAGGACTACGAACTCTTCCAACCACCATGCAATGTACTAAGTATTGAGGAAGAGCCGAAAACATTTCCCTCAGATTATGATGAATACAAGGAAGGGGATGCGAAAGTAAGCGAAGTCCCGGTGCATAAATTTGATGAGCAAAACCCCATGAAGTATAAGGAGCCATCTATCAAACCAATGAATCTGGGCAAGGAAGAGGAACCTAACATCATTCCTATCGGTGACAATTGGAATCCTGAGTGGAAGATGGCAACCTTCAAAATCTTTATTCTCCTTCTTATGTACGGGCAAGAGACTGTGGTCCCTGTAGAATTTATGGTTCCAAGCTTTTGGATCACTATTGAAAATAGACTCGGCGACAGGGAAAGCTTGAGGGAGCGACTGCACACTCTCAATAAATTAGATGAAAGAAGAATGATAGCACGATGGGCAATGGAGGTCGCTTGACAACAGAGAAAATGTTGGCACGATAAGCACCTACGAAAGATGTGTTCCTCCCCTGGCCAGCTGGTGTTGTAGTACAATGGAAAGAATGAGATTAAGCTAGGAAAATTTCGGGAAGTCGGCTACGACGGGGTTGTCAAGCTGTGGACTCACGATGGACTGGAGATATATGAGGCCATCAACGGGTCCAAATTGAAACCTTATCCGGAGAGGATGGACCCGAGAGGAGGGACAAAGCACCCAAGAGGATGGAAAGGGATTCGAGAGGTCAGGCAGGCGACTTGAGAGCCGTCCATATGAGTGACTAGAGAAGCATTCGGATTGTAAATTGAGAAAAAAATAAAATAAAATAAACCCTACGGCTATGCATGACCGTATGGTGGAAAAAGAAAAAGAAATTTTTAAAAAAAAGCCATCACTAAATCGAAACCTCACCGTATGGTGTTTGACCGTACGACACATTAAGTCCGTACGACCAAGACACCGTACGACCAAAGGAAGAAAAGCATGGTCAAGTCATTGTACAACCTAGGCAAAATATACACGGGGTGAAGACCGTACGGCCCAAAGAAATTATGCGTTGAAGAAATAGACCGTACAACCAGGACACAATCTAAACTACCGTACAAACATAATACCGTACGACACATGCAAATGACCGTACAACGTAAAGCCACTAGCACGCGAAGGAAAAAATAATAAAGACCTTATGGCTCCAGCAGTAAAGTTCGTACGGTACATCTAGAAGGAAGAGAAGACGGAATGACTAGCAGAAAAGACCGTACGGTCTGAGCATTGTGGATACTGTATGAACATAAGAGGACTGTACGGACATCAAAGCTAGTTAAAAAACAAAGTGCCATTTGTTGTTTTTTCGTACGCACGCATTGGTAGAAGGAAAGACCATACGGTCGAGAAATAAAAAGGGCAAGGAAAGAATCTAGCAATCCCGTACAACTGAGAGCCAATAAGAAAAAGGGTACGGTATTAAAATGGAAGAATACAGTTATTGATGGCAAGGACGGGCAGCAGCAAGGAGAAGGTTCTAAAAAAAATGACAAATAAAGAACAGTTCACTGTGAATAGCATATGGCACCGAAGGGAAGGACACAAGCAAGTAGTGATTGGCCATTTTCATAGGCATCGTAAGAGGTTGGCAGAAAGAGTATGGCATCGGAAGAAAATCACGAAAATGGTGTGCCCCATGGACTTCTGTGTGCCCCATGACCTTGCGGGGGCGCTGCCCCTCGACCCCCATTTTATTTTTGAGGTACACTGCAATTGTGAGTTGGGGCATCGGAATGGCACTCCAAAATTATTCAATTCAATTAGCAACCTTTGGGGAGTGTGACCAGTTGATGGGACCCAGAATTGCTGCAGGCATGGAGTGTCTGCACGCCAAAGGTAGAGAGAGCACTGGAGCAAGCCTTTCGAGAGGGGTACTACGCTTTGAGACACTTAGAGTAGATTTTGGTTGGACGTGAGGCTGTCTTGGTGGATGCAAAGAGAGCTCGGGAGGAGCTGACCACCCGGTTGAAGGCAATAGAGCGACACTTGGCTTGGCTTACCCAGGAGCTGGAAGCGGAGAAGGCGACATAGGTGGCTATTGAGGTTCGATTGGCTAGGGAGATAGTATCATTTGAACAAGAGTTAGTGGAGGCTTCAGCTGAAAAGTGTTTTTGGAGACTAGTTTGGTGTAGGCATGGGAGGAATGTGATGTGACGGAAAAATAACTACTCGAAGCAGCATTGATGAGGAGGGCGACACTTTAGATTTTTCAGGGACGCCCCTCCGCCCCTTCTTCTTAGTGATTTTCTTATTCTATGTAGTGGATTTCATCTCCCTTTTGTTGTGAGTCGTCGGAGACGACTTGTTTTTTTTCGGGGGGGATGATGTCGTTGAGATATTTGAATGTACCGGTTAATATGTTAATTAAGTGTTATGTTAGCCTCGATCGTTAGTGACCGAGAGGTAAACTGTTGCATCACGACGTTCGGTCGTGGCGCTTCGGGTAGTTTATATACCCTCTCGGAGGATGGACACGGGATATATTATTGTATTATCCTTATGATGTAAATGTACTTGCTAGTCTGGAATAATTAATGAAAGCATCTATTGTTCTGTGATATATTTTGTGTTTATTACACTTCCTGTACTATGTCTGTGCAATACTAAGTTTACCCCAGCGGGCAAACAAATTTCATATACATTATTTCATAACCTATTATTCCCAAGTTTATTTCATATTATTATTAATATCTAATTCATGCAAGTCTTATAAATGAATTAACTTAAACAAGATATACTTACCTTCTTTTCACGTGGGATGTCTTTTCTTTGGCATATTCAATGTTTATTTTCTTTTAATAATCTCCTACATTTCCTCTTTTATTTTCTCCTACATTTCCTCCTTGATTTTCTCCTTTATTTCTTTTCTTGTTTTCAATTGAATAATCCCCTCTTATTATTATTTTGCTCCTTTTATTTGTTTCTTTTTTTCTATATTTCTCCTAACTTTGTTGCCTTCCTCTTACACTTTTTACAAACCCTCTTTTATATATAATTACGTGACCCTTCAAGGAAAAGTTGCATTGTTTCATTATGCTCAAATTCCATCGTTCTTGTCTTTGTTAATATAATATTATTATTGTTTGTTTTAATTATAATTTTATTAGTATGAATAATTTATTATTGATTACTATTATTAATATTATTGATTAGTTATGAATATTTAGAGTGTTATTTAGTTGTATTAATATATTTGTTAATATGAATATTCTATATATATAATTAATATTTGCATATCATTATTAATATAATATATAATCTATAATCAGTATATTCTCATTAATATAATCAATATTAATTTACTAATAATTATTTACAAATCATAATTTAGTTATTATTTATTAATATTGATTAAAATCTTTTACTCATTAAATAAAGAATTAATTATTGTTTAAGGAATTTAAATAAATAATTAATTATATATTTATACTTAAAGCAATTATATATGCATTAAATATCTCTGTTCATATTGTTTATATGTCAATATCGGATCATGACAAAGCATCACTCCTGAATTTTGGTAATAGATGATGCTTGAAATTCTCTTCCAATGTGGTGTACTAGATCTATCATGAAATGATGATGAACAAGTGCAATATCTCCAAAATCTGCAATGAAAATCTTGAAATCACAAACCCCAAGCCTGGAAAATATCCAAATCAGCACACATGCAACTCTTAGATGGAATTGCTAATGTTGGAGATGAAGGTTTTTCTTTCCAAATCTAACAATGAAAATTTATGAGGGTTTTTGTCCCCCTAGATCCCCAAATCAACTGAGGGGTTTTGTCCTCAGAAGCAAACTTGAACACAAAGCTCAAATTCTAGAAGTTGAATGGCAAAATGAATACAAAAGCATGAGATCTAAATGAATAAAGCACCCTCCTTTTGTAGTGCTTCAATTGGGTCCATTTGTCCAATCTCCTTAAGTATTAATAAATAATTTTAATTTTATTCTAATGTAAGTATTTAAAAATACTTTTTTCTTTACTAGTGTTAAAAGCTTTTTTTATTTAATAATAATATTATTTAAATCGCCCCTTAAATTAAAATTTATCAATTTCAACTTAAAATAATAAATTATTTCCTTTTCTTTACCCTTTAGCCTATAAGAAATGAGGATGGGCTAGAGGTCTTCTCCATGGCTCTATTTTTGAAAAGGGGACATGACAACAAACATTAAACATGAACCTTGTGTCGTAGTTTGTCATTGCAATCAAATACTGAAATTGTTGAATGCAACAAGAATCAACATGACAAGTTCATCCCCTCTATCTTAACAGCTGCTTTTGATTGGCACCTTTTGCTCTATTTTTGCATGGAGAAGGGGAAGCCTGGAAAAAAATGTTCAATGGCTTGAGATTGTCAAATTTATCTCTTACTATCCATATCATTGGCAAATCAATGAGAGCATTTGAAACAATTGTTTAAAGTCTTAAGTTGCTGGTACGGGTACAGGTACGTGGGTTTGATACGTCAGTACGACAAATATTTTTTTTTGGGGGTTGGGTACGTCCATACTAAAAGGCAATGAAAATCATAAATATATACATATTTGTAGCCTAAACAGTAAAAACAAGAATAAAATTCAGAATGTCACATATCATGCACGTTAAACAAAACTGGGAACTACCATAACAATTACATAGTAAAATACAATAATACTAACTTGATATCAATTTGTCGAAACTTAATGTTATGATAGCTATATTGAATTCATTGTTCACTGGTTCAACATTACAATAACACAATTACTAATTACTAATTACGCATCATATAAGATCAACATCATCATTGACGTTAGATGATGTCGGTGGATTAGTAGAACCGCATGCAACCCCACTGCCACTTGCACTAGAAGGATGGTGGCTATCTAATTGCACATTTAGTAAAGATTGTGTTAAGCTGAAAAATCCAAATCAGTTCGCTCTAGATCTACATCCCACAACTTTATGCCCCTTTCCTTGTCCTCATTTTGGCAATGAGTAAGAAGGCGCAAGTTGGAATGCATATAAACTATCTCTTATGCCTTACTTGCTCCCAATCGATTGCGTTTCACTAAGTGGATAAAGGAGCATGTACTCCAATTTTGCTCAGACGAAGAGGAACTAGCAACCTATTGAAACAAAGTGAGAGGGATAAAAATTTGTAAATCAAACTTTAAATTTGAAGTTAATAATTTTGTTGTTTTTACAAATGGTAAACAATACAAATTTAGAGAGTGCAACAAAAATAATGAAACTTACTTGTGATAAAAGTTTAATTGCAAGAGTTTGGAGGTGTGGTGACGTATGGCCATTGAGGTACCACCAAGCATGAGCATCCTTTGTATACTTGTCACGAAGAGCGGAAGCACTTTGACCATTGGAATCTACAAAATCAGCAAATTCACTCATTACTAAATCCTCTATTTCACAGTTGGGGAAGAGTTTTGTAAATGCTTTCCTGCACCCTTCACTAACTTCTACATCTCTGTATAGTGGCGCCCTTGTTGGCATAGAAAGAATTTTGTCATTATAAAATTTTGGAGTCAATGCAAATGCAAGATGAAGTGGGGTGGTCATTTTATTCCACCGATCAACACAAATTGCTTGCACTTCTGTGAAGAAAGTTTCTTTAGGGTCTTGCTCTTTTTCATTAATGATGAGTTTCATTTTCTCAATCATTGAGTCAATTCCATCATATACCTCTCCCAAACATGGATGATCCATGTCGGTATAACAAATCATACTCATGATTGGCTCAGTGAAACTAAGAAGATACTCCACTCGTTCCCACCAAGTGTCATCTAGGATCATCCGTTTTACATTTGTTGCCCTTTCAGTACTGGATTGGCTCCATAGTGACCAGCTTTGACTAATAATCATGCTAGCAAGCGACTCTCGCACCTTCACAAGTCGCCTCAAGACAATTGTGTGGATGTGAATCGGGTCTCAGCAACCTATTCAATACAAAAAAAAAAATTAAAATCAAAGGCAAGCAAAATACATAGATGTGCTCAAATTTAAAAACTAAATTTATAATTATTAATGAGAAATCTAAAATATAAAAGTTGAAGTGTTTCAATTACCTTTAGCAACTCCATGTAATATCCCTACTTATTCTCTTTATTTATTTTCCTGCAAAACCGATGCTAGTAGAAAGTATTACACAATATTTACATGACTCTTACTCTTTTCAAAGTTAGTAAGGGGGGATTTGATTCTTAGGGGCTGTCTCTAGGTCGGGCTTCACAGAATTGTCAATTCTTTGCTTGAGGGATATAAAATCCACTCTAAGCAATCGGGCTATCGGCACGTCTTCCCATAGAGCACTACCCATAAGAATCTCTTGGAAGCAATAAATGCCCTCCAAGCCTACACATATGCATATGACTGGTATCAATATATATACTGCCTACATGAGATTATAACAATCTCGAGACTAGGGAAACTATAACAATTTCCTCTAGCCCCCTCTAGATATAGGAATCCATCTCTAATGAATATAAGATTCATCTTATATGGTATCCATATCATCATCTTTGGTGAACATATAGATGTACAAACATTAATGTTGATTATAAAATCATAATTTTAGATTTATCCATAAAAGAAATCCAGGAGTATCCAAGAATGCATTAATTAAGAACTCACATAATATATATATTTATATCTTAGTTATATATATATATATAATATATACATATACATACATATATATATATATATATATATATATATATATATATATATATATATATATATGAGAATAGAATCATTCATATAAATATATATATATATATAATAATAATAATTAATAAATAATTTTTATTCATATTAAATGACATACCCTAATATTGAATGCCTTTAATGTTTTGCTGCCGACAATCAAATTTCCTTGTTGATTCTGCTTTTACTTCCCTTTATTTCTTATTCATTCTCTGTCTTTCTTTGAGTGAAGGATTCCAACCTCCTTACGTACCTTGCATAACCGAATGGTTGCATCTCTCAAGCATCGAAAGATATGCCTCTCCTATAACTTTGTCTCTCTCTATAAGAAGTCGTATTCCTCCAACACTAATATTATTGCTTCGTTAATCCTCAATTGATGATAGTTACATTATCATTGGTTTACTTTATCCCTCTCATAATTATTGGTCATCATGTCTCTTAACAACTCACAACAGTGTAGCCATCAATTATGTTGATTCTCCAAGTCATATTATCGATGCCTTCTAATTATCATTGGATCGGTTAATACCTTCTTAATTTATTAGTTAACATAATTATGGTTTAGTGAATATAGTCGTCTTTCCTTAGACGATGCTCAGACAATATTCTTCTTCCCCCATTTGGTTAATACACGTTGGCTTATTTATTAATTAGCGAGACGTAATCTTGATAAGGTACGATTGATCTGCCTTTTTATATCTTATGTTAAGAATGTAAAATACTAGATGCAAGAGCAGATAGATTTTAATGTATTGCTTGAATATTTACAATGAGCAACACGCTCATATATACAACACTAGATATTTACAAAATAGCAAGTATCTAATATTAGACTGCTACAATATAGGAACATAATAGCAAGTATCTAATATTAGACTGCTATAATACGGGAAGCTATCTTGAGCATTAAAGGAAACATTCAAAATATTCTAATACCCTCCCATAATGCTCAATCTATCAACAACACCAATAGATTCCTTGAATTTTACAAATTTATCAGAACCGAGGGACTTGGTGAAGATATTTGCGGGGTGCTCCAATGTAGGTACATACAACAACTGGATGGATTTGTCTTCAACCAGCTGACGAATGTAATGACAATGAGTTTCGACATGCTTGGTTCTTTCATGGAAGACCAGATTCTTTGCCAATTTGAGCACGCCCTGATTATCACAAAATAGGGGGGTCGGTCCTGTCAGAGGAACATGCATATCTGCAAGCATCTGCCGAAGACAAACTGCCTCACAAGCTGCCTTAATTGCTCCCCGATACTTTGCTTCAGTTGAAGACAGAGCCACCACCTGTTGCTTCTTACTAGTCCATGTGACAGCACCAGATCCCAAATTAAACACATATCCAGCAGTAGACTTACGATCATCAACAGAACCGGCCCATTCTGAATCTGTGTAGCCATATAGTGCAGGGTCAGGACTTCGAGTGTACAAAAGGCCATAATCAGAAGTACCGCTTACATAGCACAAGACACGCTTTGCTGCTGTCCAATGATTAGCCTAGGGAGCTGTCATAAAGTGGGATATGTAGCTTACTGCAAAACTAATGTCAGGTCTGGTGGCAGTAAGATATATGAGATTGCCCACGAGTTGTCTAAACAAAGATTCATCCACAATAGGTGAAGTGGACTGAGCTGACAATTTGAGCCTGGGTTCCATAGGAGTGGAGGCGGGTTTGCAATCCTGTGTTCTGGACTTGTCCACAAGATTTCTAGCATACTTGGACTGAGAAAGGAAGATACTGTGCTCAGTCTGCCAGACCTCAACTCCGAGATAATAGTGCAAGAGTCTCAAATCTATCATATCAAAGGTGCGACACAAATCCTATTTGATTTCAGTGATCAAATGTTCTGAACTGCCAGTAATGATCAAATCATCCACATAGACAACTATAAACAATATATCATCAACTACATGTTTGATATACAAATTTGAATCTGATGGACTCTGCTGAAAACTCTGATCGGTTAAGTATTTATCAATCTTCATGTACCAAGCCCGAGGGGCTTGTTTCAGACCATAGAGAGCTTTGACAAGTTTATAGACTTTGTGTTACTGGCCAACAACCTTAAATCTAGGGGGTGCGTCATGTAGACCTCTTCTACAAGTCACCATTCAAAAAGGCACTCTTAACGTCCATCTGATGGACTTTCCAACCAAACTGAGTTGCTAAGGAAAGGACAAGCTGTACGGTACTCATTTTGGCTGTAGGAGCAAAGGTCTCCTCATAGTCAATGCCTTCTTTCTATGAGAACCCACGAGCAACAAGACGAGCTTTATACTTGTCTAAGGTTCCATCAACTTTGTATTTCACCTTGTACACCCATTTGCAGCTAATGGGCTTCTTCCCTGAGGGAAGATCAGATAGGACCCAAGTGTGATTTTTCTGAAGACTTTGGAACTCTGCTTCCATAGCCTGTTCCCACTCAGGGATACCTTTAGCCTCAGAATAAGTCTGGGGCTCATAGACACTATGAATGTTAGCCATAAGAGCAAAATTAATTGTAGGCTGCTGTTTGTTCTTATTTCTAGAAGCTCTACCCTCAATGAGCTTATCATCCCTGAGATCACTAATAGTTTTAGTCCACCATTTAGGCCGGAGAGTGGAGGAGCCAATGTTTGGAGGGGCTGGAAGAGGCTCAGGAGTAGTAACAGGAGCAGGAAGAGGATTATGTTCCTGAGCCTCAACAAGATCAACAATAGGAGCCTCATGGCGGGCATCATCGGCATCATCCCTCCCATCAGGTGAAGCTAGAGGAAGAGGAACACTGTGAGGCTGATCCACAGTTTACTGCTCAGAAGAGAAAGGTCCTCAAGTTTCATAAAAAACATCACGACTGAAGATAAGATGATCAGTGTTGAGATCTATCGGTCTGTAGGCCTTACGATTGTCACTGTACCTTGTCATCATGAGGCTCTGACTCTTGGAATCCAACTTCGAGCGCTTAGCATTAGGAATCCAAACATATGCAAGAGAGCCAAAAATATTCAGGTGACGGATCCTGGGCTTACGACTAGACCAAACCTCTTCGGGAGTCTTTCCTTTAACAACCTGAGTAGCAGAACGATTTAGGAGGTAGACAACAGTAAACATTGCTTCTGCCCAATACTTATTAGGGACAGTTCTGTGTTGTAACATAGAACGAGCCATCTCAACAATCGTACGATTGCGACGCTCAACAACACTATTTTGTTGAGTGTGAGGTGTAGTGAACTAGTGTTTGATGCCATGGGTAGCACAGAAGTCGGAGAAAGCAGTGGAACAAAATTCTCCACTGTTATCTGTTCTAAGAGAAATGATACTATAGACAGACTCTTTTTCAACCAAAGATTTAAACTTCTGAAAGGTACTAAATGCATCTAATTTTTGTCTAAGAAAGTAGACCCACATCTTTCTACTAAAATCATCAACAATGAGCAGAAAGTATTTGCAACCAGTAATTGAAGAAGTATTCATAGGGCCACAAATATCAGCATGAAGTAAATGAAGTACCTTAGATGCATGCCAAGAATCTCCATCATTAAACGGAGTTGGATGTTGTTTGCCAGCTTGACAAGCGCCACACACTCCATGATGTTGTGTCTGAATATCAGGTAGGCCAAAAACAAGTCCCTCCTGGGACAGCTGAGACAGGTACTGGATGTTGAGATGTGTTGATGTTTATAGTTTTGATCAGATAAAATGATCATAATATTATGAGAATATAAATAAACATCATTAAATTGAGATGAGATAATATTATTCTACATTATATATACATATTGATATATATAATAATAATGATATTATTATATATATCAATATGCATATACAATGTATATATATTTTAGTTGATAAATAAATAATGTTAATCTCATATATATCTTACCGACTGATATCGGTTTAATCTCAATATTAGTGAGACCGATCAAACATCATGTATCGGTTTTACATTAACCAATTTGTATTGACTGATTTATATCAGTCAACACAATCCCTAAACTAAATGTTATCAACTGGTTTATGTAAACCTAATGAGATACCTTAAGTATTGGTTATTGGAGACAGTCCCGTGTGACTCGGCATTTGCTAATGCAAAGGGTAGTGTTGATGATATGTTCGGTCTCCATGCTATTCCATTGATTAAACGATGGTTACATTTGTTATAGATGAAGAGACATGAGTTGTGGATAGAATCGCCGATAGACGCAATCCACACAGGAGCTTGTGGATAGAATTGCCGATAGAGGCAATCCACACCATAGCTCATGAGTTATGGATAGAATCGCCGATAGAGGCAATCCATACAGGAGCTTGTGGATAGAATCGCCGATAGAGGCAATCCACCTGGGAACTGTGGATAGAATCGCCGATAGAGGCAATCCACCTGGGAACTGTGGATAGAATTGCCGATAGAGGCAATCCACCTGGGAACTAACTCTTACAATTTATGAACTTATTGTGAGTTACATTTTATCTTCTCTAACTAAGAGGGAGTGTTGATGTTTATAGTTTTGATCAGATAAAATGATCATAATATTATGAGAATATAAATAAACATCATTAAATTGAGATGAGATAATATTATTCTACATTATATATACATATTGATATATATAATAATAATGATATTATTAGATATATCAATATGCATATACAATGTATATGTATTTTAGTTGATAAATAAATAATGTTAATCTCATATATATCTTACCGACTGATATCGGTTTAATCTCAATATTAGTGAGACCGATCAAACATCATGTATCGGTTTTACATTAACCAATTTGTATTGACTGATTTATATCAGTCAACACAATCCCTAAACTAAATGTTATCAACTGGTTTATGTAAACCTAATGAGATACCTTAAGTATTGGTTATTGGAGACAGTCCCGTGTGACTCGGCATTTGCTAATGCAAAGGGTAGTGTCGATGATATGTTCGGTCTCCATGCTATTCCATTGATTAAACGATGGTTACATTTGTTATAGATGAAGAGACATGAGTTGTGGATAGAATCGCCGATAGAGGCAATCCACATAGGAGCTTGTGGATAGAATCGCCGATAGAGGCAATCCACACAGGAGCTTGTGGATAGAATCGCCGATCGAGGCAATCCACACCATAGCTCATGAGTTATGGATAGAATCGCCGATAGAGGCAATCCATACAGGAGCTTGTGGATAGAATCGCCGATAGAGGCAATCCACCTGGGAACTGTGGATAGAATCGCCGATAGAGGCAATCCACCTGGGAACTGTGGATAGAATTGCCGATAGAGGCAATCCACTTGGGAACTAACTCTTACAATTTATGAACTTATTGTGAGTTACATTTTATCTTCTCTAACTAAGAGGGAGTGTTGATGTTTATAGTTTTGATCAGATAAAATGATCATAATATTATGAGAATATAAATAAACATCATTAAATTGAGATGAGATAATATTATTCTACATTATATATACATATTGATATATATAATAATAATGATATTATTATATATATCAATATGCATATACAATGTATATATATTTTAGTTGATAAATAAATAATGTTAATCTCATATATATCTTACCGACTGATATCGGTTTAATCTCAATATTAGTGAGACCGATCAAACATCATGTATCGGTTTTACATTAACCAATTTGTATTGACTGATTTATATCAGTCAACACAATCCCTAAACTAAATGTTATCAACTGGTTTATGTAAACCTAATGAGATACCTTAAGTATTGGTTATTGGAGACAGTCCCGTGTGACTCGGCATTTGCTAATGCAAAGGGTAGTGTTGATGATATGTTCGGTCTCCATGCTATTCCATTGATTAAACGATGGTTACATTTGTTATAGATGAAGAGACATGACCGTACGGAGACATGTCTCTATACTTCCATGTCTTCCGTATATGTATATGTTCGGTGTTCAATATGAGAAATGAACAGGAAATAAAGTGAGTGAGAGCAGATAGCACAGCGAATAGAATATGAGAGATGCACAGCGAATAGAATATGTGCGAGATGCAGATTCAGCGACACATAACAGCGACAGTGATATGTACTGTAAAGATAAGTAATCTGAGTTACTCATCAACGATAACATGAATTATATATATATATATATATACATATATATATATATATATATATATATATATATATATATATATATATATATATATATATATATATATATATATATATATATAACTTGAAATAAATAAATTCTGATTTTAGTTTATATAATGTTGATTTTTAATATATATATATATATATATATATATATATTGTTGAAATATATATCATATATATATTAAGAGATTATATATATATATATTGAATTTTTAAAGTAAATTAAAAGTCATATAATCTGATCTAAAACTTAACAAGATGTCCATATCGCTGATGCCACAAAGTGTTGAGAGATGAAGTACGAGCTGCCATAGCTATCTCAGGAGAATCATTGGTGTCAGTAAGCCGATATAGGCCATGATCTTCTAGACCAGTAGCAATAGTAAGACGAGTCTCTCGATCAATAATGGAACATTTGTGAGTATTGAACACCACATCCAACTGAGGGGAATTCCTCATGGTCTGACTCACAGAAAGCAGATTGAGTGCCATACCATGAACATAGCACACATTGAGGAAGATGAGCTTCCTCCCACTAGACTGTATCTGAACATTTCCTCGGCCAACAATTTTGTATTCCTCACCTCCGCCAAACACAACTGAATCACTGTACGGAGAGAGATCTGTAAAGCAGTCACTCCGATGAGAAAAGTGACGTGAAGCACCAGAATTGATATACCAAGCATAAGACCTAGCTAAATTTGAGGGGCTTTTAGCCATAAAAGCATAGAAAACAGACTCCTTCTGCTTAGACTGTTCAACAACATTCGCCTGCTGAGGTGACCCTCCTTGTTTCCTTTGTTTAGAAGCGATTCTCTGATGGCAATCTTTCTTCACATGGCCGTACTTACGACAGTAGTGACACTGCACAGTCTTTTGCCCAGGGTTGCCTGAAGGTTGATGGAAACCTCCCTATGGTGAGGACTGAGATGGTTGAAATTTAGCTGCAAAGGCTTGTTCTGAAGGGGACGAGGGAGCACGGCTACCAAACTACTGCTTCCAGCGATCCTACTGTAGGAGTTTGGTGCACAACTCTGGGAATTTCAGGTCAACATTAGTCAAAGTAATGTTGAGAGTTTCTCTGAAGTGCTCATAAGATGTTGGTAGACTTTTCAGAGTAATAACTACCATATCTTCTTCCTCCATCTTCCAACCGATAGCGTCAAGCTTATTGCGAATGTCCTTAATCTTTGTGACATGCTCCTGTAAGGACATATGTTCATCCATCATAATGGAGAACAAGTGGTTCTTCAGAAAGAACGCGTGACTCCTTCAAATATTGCCAGATGTCTGCAGCAGACTTGCCAGAGGGAATATGAGGCAACTAATCATCTGTGATAGAGAGCTTGAGAAGCATAACAACTTCTTGATTCCGATCATCGAACTTATCCTGATCTTCTTGGATGGAGGTCGGACGAGACTCTGTGCCTAGAACAAGCGCATCCAGATGACGATACTCGAAGATGGTCAACATTCGCTGCTTCCAGGTGTTATAATTGCTGCCATTAAACCGTTGACTATTTTCCAGCATCAGGTTGGTCAAAGATGCCATTTCCAAGAACACAGAAAGATGACCAAAAAGAGGACTGAACAGTGTTAAGCAGAATAAGGTACAAACTTCAAGGATGAAATTTAATAGGCACAAATTTCAAGGCAAATTTCTGGCTGACCTAGAAAAATCCGACAAGTACCCAGAAAAGTTGACAAAAAACTTAGAAGGAATTTAAATCCGTTGGCTCGAAAATCGAGGCATGGAAAAGGAAGCACTCAAAAAAATTCGACGAAGACCTAGATAAGATCTTGAAAAACCCACCACAAATATATTATAAAAAAAAAATTTCTGACCTCGAAAGCTAGGGTTTCGAATAGAAAACGACCCTGGTTAAAAACCACTCAAAAAGGACCAAAAAACTTGTAGAAAAATGGCGCTCGAAATATTTGAGGGGGATGCAGCAGCCAAATAAACCCTTTCCACCAAAAAATGAAGCCAAAAATCGCGAGCTGAGTGTAAAGAAAATGCAGAAGCAAAATCCTGAGCAGAAAAACATGAGGCGCTAGAATGAAAACGCGTTGGATTAAGACGCCTGGAAGAAGAAAGGAGCTCGCGATAGCAGAGAAGCAATGGCGCCAAAATCATGAGCAGAGCATCGAAGGTCTTGCTGGATCAAATCGCGAGCTAACTCACACCCAGGAAAAAAAATGTGAACAGACTTGCACGATTTGCAGTAGTAGTGAATAATTTCAAAAATATTGCCCTGATAATTTCGATTAAGAAACTATAATTTTTTCAAAAAAATTCAAGTGGCTTTGATACCATAAAATACTAGATGCAAGAGCAAATAGATTTTAATGTATTGCTTGAATATTTACAATGAGCAACACGCTAATATATACAACACCAGATATTTACAAAATAGCAAGTATCTAATATTAGACTGGTACAATATAGGAACAAAATAGCAAGTATCTAATATTAGACTGCTACAATACGGGAAGCTATCTTGAGCATTAAAGGAAACATTCAAAATATTCTAATAGAATGATGATACACGATGCCAAGAGACATGACTAATTAGTATCTCCTTTCCTTATAACTAAACGCACCAGTACATTACTAATCACTATATTGCCTCCCACATATCTTATGATTAGCTTGCTTACTAAACAGTGCTTAATCACTTTGTGCCTTCTCATAATAACCTTAACTATTTTATCTTTCTCCATTTATTGATTATTATTGTTAAAGCTATTACCAATCTTTCTGTCATCACATCCTTCCCTTACGGATATTGGTATGTTTGACTAAAATTATCAATATTTGATTATTAATATTGATATTAGTCGTGCCTTTTTGTCTTCATTGGTCACTGATTAATATAAGCCCTTATGCGGTTCTTAACAAATCACTGGTAGTGATTAATCGTATCAAACCTAGTAACTCATCCTTTGTTCCAACTTATACTTCTTCAAGTTGCTGATCAATACTTGCCAGGATGTCAATCTATTTGCATCCCATGTTTCTTCACACGATATCAATTAATCAGTAGATATTATTTTATCGTATTCGATATCAATCACTAGTTTGACTAATTGATTCTCTTGAGGCTGTTCATTAATTCTTATTTGCTGTGAACTTAATTTTGTATATTGCCAATTAGCTTGTAATTGAAAAATTATCATTCACTTACCTTACAATGATATCATTAATCGATGTTGGGCATCGAGTAATGGATTTTTCTTACTTGAGTTGATGTCGCTTAAGTATTTATCACCTCCTTTTCACAGCGGCTTGATAATATTACTCACACCTAGTATGTATTAACGTAGTTTAATTGTAGGTTATCATAATCACTTTTGTTATAATCCAATGTCTTCTACTTTAGCATTTGATTGAGAATTAATATAATATTAAGAATTGATTTTTACGAGGATGCTTTGATATTGTTTTTGACAAGTATAATATTATTATTAATATTACAATTTAGATATTAAAATATTTTATTTTATTTTATTCATCTAACTTTATTATTATTCATTATTAAATACTATTTGTCAATAAAGACGATTATCTTTATGGTTTCCAATGGGGACATGACACTCTAGCTGTGAAAATGATCTACAAATGGCCTGTGACATGTGATGGTTTGTGATGAACATCTGGATCTCTTCAGCCTCTGCATATATTTCTTTGATCCAATTTATTTTCCTACCCAACTTTTGTAGCATAAGGTTGAGAGAGTGTACAACACAAGGTGTCCAAAATATGTGTTCAATCCGTGTCTCAATCAACATGCTTGCAGCTTTACAATTCTTTGCATTGTTCGTTATTACTTGGACAACATTTTAAGGGCCCACATCTTGAATGCATTGTATAAGGATGTAAGCAATAAATTGTGCTTCCTTCACCTGTCCTTCACAATCCACAACTTTCGGGAACATTGCTCCTTTAGGACACACTGCAATCACATTGATTAATGGCCGATTTTTGGCATCCTTCCACCCATCAGAAATAATTGAGACCCTTGTTTGTTTACATGAATTTCTAATGGGAGCCAATGCATTGCCTATGCTTTTTACCTCCTTTGCTAGCAAGGTGTTGCGCACCTTCTCATAACTTGGTCCCACATACCCTTGTGGAGTCTCATTTACTTTTCTCAACATATCTTGCTAGTATGGTGATCGTACAACATTGAATGACAAACCATTTGCATATAAACATCTTGCAACACTTTGATCTGCAATCTCTCTAGCATCATTCTTGAATGCTCGCTCTAATGACCCTTTGCTTCTCTTCACATTAGTATGCTCTTCAGTTCTACCCAAAAATGGGTGGCGCTCTACTACAACATCAAGAAAGTCACTATGAGATGGAGGAGGATGCATACTTGATGTCTTGCTCTTCTTCAAAGGATGGTTTGTTCCAAGAGAAACTCTTGCATCTGCTTCCTCTTGCTCTCTAATATATCCCGCTATTTGTTGAGGTCGTAATCCATTGTTATCCTCTCCTGGACATGCCTTGATACCCTCTTGGGGAATCGCACTAAGTGGGCTTTCACACGAGTGTACAAACTTTTGTACCTCACATTACAAAAGTTGCATATCCAAACAAATGTTTCGCCCCCTTTTACTTGTTCTACCATTTGTACATATTTCCATAAAGGTGAATTTGGATCGGTTTAGAAGGTTAAAGAGCTAGCCTTGGTTGTCATTATCCGTTAACAACAAATTCAAAAACTAATTATTAAACAATAAATGTCAAATATTTGATCTATTATCAAAAATTAATTAATATAATTATAATTTATCATTTATATTTTTAATAACATAAATTAGCAACAAATTCAAAAATCAATTATTAAACAATAAATGTCAAATATTTGATATATTATCAAAAAATTAATTAATACAATTATAATTTATTATTACCATTTATTTAATATATTTATACACAATGTAATAATTTTATTTATATGCATTAATTTTAATTTTACCATTTAGAGATTAATTGAATATTAAAATTAATTTATATAAATAATTTAATATTTAACAATACATTGTAAATTAATAAGTAAATAATATTGATGAAGATACAAATTACTAAGTATAATATTAAATTAATATAAAATTGATTAAAATTATAAACGAAAACCATAAGTAAAATTCATAAATGATAAATGTTAATAACAGTTTACAAATATTATATTAATAATAACTCAATAAGTATAAAACAAAAAAAATAAAAATTTGAAAATACATATTATATAATAATAATGATTATATTATTATTAAATTTTAATAAACAACAGAGAAAACAAAACGTGTATTATTGAATTATAATAATTGAAAGCGGATATAAAAGTCAAACTATTAAACTTATAAATTTAATAAATGTTTTAACTCTTAGGAATATTCATCGCTAAAAAATCTAGAATAATTGTGCGATGTATCCCTGCGATAGAAAAGTAAAACTATTAAACTCATAAAATTAATAAAGGTTTTAAGACATCAGTATTCATTGTTAAAAAAACAACAACAATACCGTGCAATTTAATGTCCGCCTGGGTATGCTGTCTCCTGCCAATTTTCTCCTCCAAATGCCCCGACGAAAATTTGGTGTTCGTACTCTTGGATGTCCGCCCATTTTATTGTGCAAATTGTGAGGAAAAATTAGAAGGTTTCTTTTTTATGACTGAAAAAAACAGAAAAAAACATTTCTAAAAAGGGCTGAACAGTTTGGATTTGTTTTGGAAACTCTACATTCACCTCAGACTCATCAGAATATGGCGGACATTTGTTAGAAACGGTTCAGACTCATGAAAATCAAACCTTGGACAAATCCACAGGTTTTTTTTGAGTACGTATCATTTCCGGAAACGGTGGGGCAAACCTTCCGTACCCGCAACTTAGTTTAAAGTCTTTCTTCATCATCCCTTGATAGCTCTTAGATGCATTTAAAGCATCATCTGTTGTGATTCAAGAAACCTGGATTACATATTTACAACAAAACTGATATGAGGCCTTGAAGTTGTGAGATAAATGAAATGAAATTCTCTACAATTTACCTGTATTACTTCTGGTTGAACTTGTTGCATCCCAATGAAATTCAATATTCATATTTCCATTTTATTCATTTGAAGTCAAATTGATCTTTGTTTGTGTGTTGATCTAATTCAATTTGTGGTCTCATGTCTCAATTTGCAAGGTAGTCATGTCATGGTCTTTATTCTTTGATTAATAGATTTTAGAGGATGATGGTTATCCCCACAAGTTCGACAAAAAATAATGGTGATGTTCAAAGATGAAAATACGTTAGCAAAGAAGATGGAAAAATAACTAAGTCATGACTTGTTTTCTTCTTGAAAGATGCCAAAGTCCTTGCATAATGCTGCCAAACATTAAAGAATGACATAACATGAGACAGTGCTACCACCTGAAAGTTCATCCTCATACCCAAAATGGTAGTAAGTGTAGAAGTTCTGACGACTTGCTAATTGGCAGGGTTACTTAACTTTTCTGCTTGATTGCCAAAGATAGCAACATTGATCAAAATCTCGAGCCAGCAAGAAGTTGGTTCAGTCCTTTTAAAATTCCGATTAGTAGGTATGGGACTAAGATAAAACTTTTGCCAAGATAGGAAAAGCTTGGCAAAGTCAAGACAAACTTTTTCCTTAGCAATAAATACATGGATAAGTCACTGTAATATCGTACCTCAAGTGAGCTTGGCACAAACTTATGCACAAATCATGACAACTGGTTCTTCTTTTGGTTCAAGTGTCTTGAAGGTCTTCCAAGCATGTAGGGAAAAAGGTGGCAAACTTACCAAGGGTGTGCATTAGGGCAGAGATAAGCAAGTTTTAGAAGATCAAAAAGATGGCAAACTATGACGAGGCATGCTAGTGATGGCTTAGCCATCTAGGATTTATGCGCAAGTTTAGGAAATGTGGTTTCAAAGTCAAAAATTTATGCTCAAAGAGAAAGGTGGCAAAAAATGGTCTGAATTTCTTCTCAGCAATCTAAAAGTGGCTAAGCCATTATGGTTCAACCATCTGAGAGTTTCACTCAGATATGTAAGAATTGGCTTGATTGAGAAAAAGCTCATTCTAATGTAAGAAGTTGCAATATCCTTCATAAGTGCACCTAGGGGTAAGGGACTGAACTTTGAAGGATAAACATGCATAAATCGACTGTATAAGTCTGATATAAGGTGTGGATAAGTGATGAGGATAGAGACAAAAATTCTCTTGATGGGAAGGATAATTTTGATTGGTTGGAATTGTAGATGGGAACTATGATAGGGTTTTTAGTAGCGAAGGACAATGTTCACAAATTTATCAGCAAGTTTTGAAGTTCCCTATGGACAACAATTATTGGAAATGTGTAGGGCAGCATTCATGATAGTTTGATGTGATAGGGTTTGTTTGACTTGTCCTTAATATCAACTTTCAGTTTTAGGAATGAAACCATAGCTTTGGAAAGTGTAGTTCTTAGCATTTTGGAAAGGATTGGACAGTGACTCTTTAAGCATCATGCATTACAGATTTAAGGTTTTGTCATATGAAGAAGCAAAGCTGTAAATGGTTGGCTGATGAAAAATTCAACCAGGGAGGTTCTCAGCAGAAGGCCCATGTTGCAGAGCATTCGGAGCTGGAGTTTGCATTTTATGTGTTTATGTCCAAAAGACTAATAGATCACGTCAAAACATATGCCCAGTACATTGATTTTGGAGCTTCTTGTTAGTATTTTCCAGATTTATCAAGGAATGATCAAACTATAGAGGTCTTCCAAACACTAAGCATAGGATATAGGAAAATAAGCACAAGAAAGGTGAGATGTTACTTGGATCTGAAGCCCTTATGTTGCCTATAAATCTGCTCTTCAATGCTTATTCCATCTAGGATATGAACTTATACTGTCCCGAATTTGCACCAAGTGTGAATTTATCTCTTGTAGATTTGAGCATCAAATCCTATGCAATACTGATCAGATTTGACTTCACATAATCTGCACTCGAAGATCAGATGTAAGTCTGATCCAATTCGCTGATTCAGACATTGCTAGGTGTACAGTATATATATCGCAGCTCCTTCTTCTTAGTTCGTTGCACACCAAGCTTGCAACACATATATCACAACACCTTCTACTTGATTTTCTGCTCATGCCTTAAACTGCAGGCAGATTGATTCGCTGCCTTAATTACTCCCATTCTCTCTTTCTTATGCTGCTCTTTAATGTGCAGGGACGACCGATTCTTGAGGAGAGGAAGGCACGTTAATTCTTCTATACCTTCTCCTCAAGGATCGATCCATATATATATGAGAACAAAATCATTTATTCTAAGAGGCCGACTTTGGCCCTAAAATAAACTTAGCTCATATATATATAGATTAAATTGATTTTCACTAAATAAACAACAAATAATACATATCTCTAATATTTATTATTATTATTTATGCATATCGATTTATTATAATAATAAATATATTCCATATATTTATTATTATTATCCAAGGTAGAGATATTTTCCGTAAAGGCCAAAATATCAACACTTCTTGGCATTCTAATTTTTAACACATAAGAGATTCACGAATTACATGGCTTTCTTTGATTCAGTGATCTTTAATAGAGGTGAAAAGTATATAGTTGTCGGAAAGGGCAACGTTCAGATTGCATCTAGTGGAAAAAATCTCATATTTCTCAACCTATACCATGTTTTGGGCATGCAGCTCTAACAGTCCCAACCGGTGTTGAGAGGGAAGGGGTGAATCAACACCTCTAAAACTTTTCCCTTTAACTCTGGTGAAGTATACTTATAACTGTGAGTCAAACAGATTGAAGCATATAATAACAGTAAGCAAACAATTACATAATGACACCAGATTTATCACGTGGAAACCCGATTAGGGTGAAAACCACGGTGTGAGGAGACCTCACAAATTCTGTACTCTTCTGGAGTACGCCCTATTAAGAGCCTTTTCGGTTAAAGGATCAAAACGCACTGTTAGATGCGACCCAGTTAAGGGATTTGTTACAATAAAGCCGGTTAGTGCCTGCCTGGTTAGAGGACTTTGAACACCTAAAGATGTCACCCAGTTAAGGGATTTGATACAAGGGACCTGTTAGAGTCCACCCAAATACTGGGATTTAACGATTGTAATTGCTAGAAAACAATAGAAAGATTGACTTTTTACAAATGGCTTTGCATAGCCTTATAAAATCTCTGTTTGTGCTTAGCTGAGAAACATCATCGGTCGGCGCAGGTGTGTTCTCCTCTACTGTTGTGCTTCTCTGCACAATCTTCTTTCTCTCTTCTTCAAACTTCTTTTTACCCTGGCTTCTACAGCATACAGGTTCACTCTTTTGCTCGGTAGAATGAAGGCAACCCATATTCTTAACAGGCATAAGAATATTTAGAGTTATTACCCTAATTGTGCCTCTCATGCATGACCTAATTTCATATCCCTTTTGGATACATCACTCCGTAGAGTACCAGTTTACTGAGGAAACATCCGATGCATTCTTATGCTTTATTTGCTTTATGAAGAAAGCAATAGATGTGTATCAAGCACCTTTCCTTCACAAGAGGTAAATCTTTGTTTTAAAGCCACAGATTTCGGCTTTAAAACCTTTAAATGTGCCTCAAACCGATCACCAAGTTAACTCAAAGTTATCCGAATTTACTGCGATAAATCCTGGTCAAAGAGTTGGTTGAAACAGATAGTTGACTATGACTTCCTCGGTTCATACCGGAGTCATTACTAGATCGGTTGAGATCCTTATGTAGTGAACAGGTAAAAGTCTTTGACCTGTTACTGTCCTTTCTTTTGCTTATTAGTTGCACATTCCTTGGTTGTATTGTTGACACCGGTTTGTACATTTGCTTCCTCTGTGCTTGACTTATACCGGTTGTACCTTGGTCCTCGGTTGAATCCTTCTTTCCTTGATAGTATGCATTGTCCGGTTGCAGATGCTTAGTGTAGTGATCGGTTACTCTTGATTACGGTCATTCCTTTCTTGCATGTAGTCACTGGGTGCCAAACCAGCCTCTTTTCATACAAATCTCCTTAGAGCTTTAGACTTTAGAGAGATGACAAAACTCTATCCTCTTTTGCCAATCAATGACAATATTTGTACCGATAACAGGCTTACTGGTTACCATCTCTTAATGCCAACAATCTCCCCCTTTGGCATTGATGAAAAAATTTTGATGGGCAATCATATGCTTGCATATCTGTATTACTGCTACTGTCCTTTCCACTTGTCTACTAGCTTATTGCGAAACTTATCTCCCCCTTTTTGACAATAATGCCAAATGCTAGTCAGAAAGACTTCCGTTTTCTAATCTACTCCCCCTACAAGTAGCAGTCCTTTTCATCAATCCAGAAAAGATGAGGTGTAACCCTCTGTTGAAGAATAATGAACTGATGATCACCTTTGCAGGTTTACTGAAGATCTTGAAGGGGTATCACCCCTAGTTTACCTCTGAGATACTCAACAGTACTCTTTGGTAATGGCTTTGTGAAGATATCAACAATTTGTTCCTTTGTGGGAATATACTCCAATCTACCTCTTTGTCTTGTACCAACTCTCTCAAGTAGTGATACTTGATGGCAATGTGCTTTGTCTTGGAGTGCATGACAGGGTTCTTGGATATGTTGATTGCACTGGTGCTATCACAATAGATAACTATCAGTTCAAGCATAGTTCAAAATATCGCCGACTTATCGGCGATAAGTCAACTTATCGTGATAAGTCTGGCAGGGCGATAAAACTTGTATACTTATCGGCTACCAAATTTATCGCCGATAAGTTGAACTTATCGGCGATAAGTTCATAACTTATCGCCATTTATCGCGGGCAGCGGCATGTTAAAATGCAGTCGCCATTTTAAACGCCCAGTTTTTTTTTTTCGACTGCCAGTGACTTTTTGTGGAGAGAAAACATAGCAAGAAGGGTTTTGGAGGAGAAACATTAGCATTTGACACATTTTGGATCAATTCGGAGTGGATTCGAAGCGGATTCGAAGGGATTTTTCAAGCAAATTCAAAATCACAAGTAGGTTTTCAAAGTTCTTTCCCTTTTTTTTTTAAAATCATTTTTTCTCATATTAAATGCATTCAAGTTTATACAAACTATCTAATATCATTTCCAATCTACTCTAACTTGTTTTAGAACGTAATGAATAAGATCTAACATCAATTTTTAGCAATTTTTGCAAATTTTTCATAGTTTTCTCAAAAACTTCATATTTTCTCAAAAATTTCATAACCTTTCAAGTTTTTTGGTTTTTTCCTTCAAGTTTCCGCTATGTTTAAACTTATTTAAAATTTTAAACTAACTTAGTTTGTTTCTAAATTTCTTTGTTAAATTTCTAAATTTGTGCCCTCATTTTGTATGTGACATGCAGTTTGATTCTTCATCAAAATGGCAAATAGGGATTCGTCTACAACTGGCTCAGCTGCAGGGTCTGCCAGTACCCCAGTAGATGCATGTCCATCGGAATATGTAGGAACGTGCCCTAAAGGGGCTAGAGACAAGGCATGGGCATATGCTTTTGAAGGACCCGAATATAATACCGTGATATGCATAAGATGTGAAAAACTAGTTAGTGGAGGCATATTTCGTTTGAAATACCACCTTGGAGGGATCACAAAGCGTGACACAAGGATTTGTGACGCCACCACCCCTGAAATAATGAGAGATGAATGCCTTGCTTGCTTCCCAAAAAGAGAAAAAGTTGCAAAGGGAAAGGGCAAAATTGGCCATGAGGGCAGCCATTTCTAATTCGCAAGGTATCTCACACTGTCTCATTTTTAAGAATCATTTATAATTTTATTATTTTATAATCATAATGAAATAATGATCATAATGAAATAATGTGGGTTGTGATTTGTGACCAGGTATCCCATCCACCCTTGAAGAAGATGAAGCAGCACTTGAGGGCATAGTGGGCTCTCATCGTGGCCCACGGATCCGCAAATCTACCTTGTCCTCGCTTTCCACTTCCGCTGGTTCTAGTAGACCAGCACCATGCTCATCTCCTATAGACAATTTTTTTGTGCCCAGAAACACACCTGGAACACAACCATCACTAGAGGCTACTAGGTGGAACAGCGATGTGTATCGGCAAGTTGACATTCAATGTGCTGATTTTTGGTTTTTTAACAATATCCCCTTCAATGTTGCAGCAAGTCCCTATTGGCTGAATTTTGTGACAGGAGTCACTGTAGCGGGAAAGGGCTACAAGGCACCTACTCCTGCAGACTTGAGTGGGAGGTTAGTTCACTTTTACGGTTTTACAATTTACTTATTTTTGTTGAATGTAATTTTTTTAAACAAAGTTGTGTACTTAAATGTTATTTTTATTTTGTTCTTGTAGATTGCTCAAAGATGTTGTTACTAGGGCCAATGAAGTGGTAGAAGACCAAAAATTGCAATGGAAACAATTTGGCTACTCTATACTTTCAGATGGATGGACGGATGGAAGAAACCGTACCATCATCAATTTTTTAGTTTCTTGCAAGGATCAAGTGGTCTTTCTGAAATCCTTGGATGCCTCAGACAAAATAAAGACAGTTGAAACTTTGGCTCTAATGTTAGAGCAAGTTGTGATGGAGGTGGGGGTTGCTAATGTGGTGCAAATAATAATCGACAATGCAGCGGCATATGTGGCAGCAGGCAAGATCCTCCAAGATAAGTATAGCACACTTTTTTGGTCTCCTTGTGCAGCGCACGTCCTTGACCTTCTTTTGGAGGACATAGGAAAATTGGATTGGGTGAAATCGGTTGTAGAGGATGCAAGAAAGATAACAAAATATATCTACAATCACCCTTGGGTTCTCGCTTTGATGAGAAAATTCACCCATGGTAAGGAGTTGGTTAGACCTGCAGTTACAAGGTTTGCAACGATTTTCTTAACGTTGCAAAGTGTTCTTGATTCTTTGAATGCTTTGAAGCAATTGTTTGTGAGTCCACCATGGTTAGACTCAAATTATTCAAAGAAGGCTGATGGTCAAAGTGTTGCATACATTGTCTTTGACAACCACTTTTTTGAAGATGCTATAGAAATTGTGAAGGTATCTTTGAAACTTCAAAAGTTGAATATTTAGTTTTTTTGTATTCAAGAATCAAGTCTTTCATTATTAATTTGGAACTCTAGTCTATAATTAATGATAATCTTTTTCTACTTTTCAATTGTAGATGACAGAGCCCTTGGTTAGAGTTCTCCGCTTGGTAGATGGGGATCAAACCCCAATGGGGTATCTTTATGAGGCCATGGATAGGGCCAAAGAGGCTGTAAAAAATATGTACAAGGGGAACAGCCTAAAATTTGACCCCATATGGAAAATTATTGATAGGAGATGGAACAATCAGCTCCACCAACCCACTCATGCAGCAGGGTACTTCCTCAACCCTTCTTTTCGCTTCTCTCCATCCTACGGGGATTCCAATGGAGAGGTCATGGAGGGCTTCATTGATTGCATGCAGAGGATGGTACCTGAGGTTGAGGTGAGAGACCTCATTGTGGCCGAGATGGAAGTGTATCAGAATGCAATGGGCAAGCTATTCTCCTCAAACTGTGCAAGAAGAGGAAGAAAGACTCAAACCCCAGGTACAATATTTGGATTTTTGTTGTCTTTCACATGCATGATAAGTAGATAAAAACTAAGTTACTAAAATATGTTTTCACCTTTCTTTCTAACTCTTTAATATTTATCTTGCAGATGCTTGGTGGCGAAATTGGGGTGGGAATGTCCCAAATCTGCAAAATCTTGCCTTGCGTATCTTGTGTCAGCCATGTAGCTCATCTAGTTGTGAGAGTAATTGGAGTTTATTTGAGGCCATTCACACGAAGAAGAGGAACAAGTTAGCACAGAAACGCCTCAATGACCTTGTTTATGTGCAATATAACCTTAAGTTGCGCATAAGAAAGGTAGAGTTACCAGAAGCAGGGCCACTTGATTTGGATGACATAGATCCGTACTCTGATTGGACATCACAGGAGCGGCCTCCATTGTTCACAGAGGATGACATCTATGATTTGGAGAGGCAGGCTATGGAGGAGGATGGATTCGCAGCAGGATTAGATGACATTCAGCAGGATGATCATGAGAGCAGTGAGAGTGAGGAGCTGGAGGATACAGATGATGAGGAGTCATTGCCAGTGTCAGCACTATCTACATCTAGGGTGGAGGTCCAGTCACAGCTAGTTGTGCAGAGGGAGGTGTCACAGCCACAGCGGACTACTAGGGCTAGACCCCCCCACTCCCGTAGTTTTTACTAGAGCTACTGGGAAGGGGAAGAGGAAGATGTAGACTAGTTTGATATTGTACTTGGCATATGTATTTGCTTATAGTTTTACAAAGACAATTTGCTATTTTTAGTTTTCTTCAGAGTTCAGACTATCAGACTATGGCTACCAGCCATCAGCATTCCACATGAGGATGCAATTTTGATACATATTTGCATTTATATATATCTAGATCAGCTTGTTTGGTTTGTTTACTCATTTACTAACTCATTAGATGAATCTCCTTATTGAATTTTGCAAAAAAAATGCATTTCTAATTAAATTTAAGCCATTTTTTAAGTTCCCGATAAGTTCGCCGATAAGTTCCCGACTTATCTCTGATATATCCCGATATTTTTTTTTCGCCCTCGGCGATAAGTTGCCGATAACTATATTTTGAACTATGAGTTCAAGTATCTGTTCTTTGATTCCTTCTAAAAGTTGTTTGATCCAGATTACCTGTGTACAATTGATTGCAGCAGCAACATATTTAGCCTCTGCAATAGATTGTGATATGCAGTTCTGTTTCTTGCTTGTCCAAGAGACAATTCTCCCACTGAGAAAGAATGCACCACGACTTGTGCTTTTTCTGTCATCAATGTTGCCAGCCCAGTCTGCATCAGTGTAAATTTTTACTTGGAATCCACCCTTGTGTGGAAACCACAAGCCATATTCCTCAGTACCCTTCAGATATCTGAAAATTCTCTTCACAGCTATGAGATGTGTCTCTTTGGGATTTGCAGAGAATCTTGCCACTATGCCAACGGCATGTGCAATGTCCAGTCTATTGTGAACAACATACTGTAGTTTTCCTATCATGGACCGATACATTGTTTCATTTACTTCTTTTGCATCATCTTACTTTGATAACTTGAGGTTAGTTATCATTGGAGTTTCAACCAGTTTGGATTCTTCAAGTCCAAAAGTCTTAAGAATTTCTTTTATATACTTGGATTGAGAGATAAAAATACCTTCTTTTAGCTGATGGACTTATAGTCCAATGAAGAATTTTATGGCACCTATCATAGACATCTCAAAATCTTTCTTCATTTCTTCAGCAAAGGCTTTGCTCATCCTGTCATCTCCTCCAAAGATGATGTCATCCACAAAGATCTCAGCAATTAGATTTCCATCTTTTCCGGTCTTGAGATACATGTTGTTGTCCTCGGTTCTTGTGAATCCTATGGTCATAAGGTATGAATGCAACTTTTCATACCAGGCCCTTGGAGCTTGCTTAAGCCCATAGAGAGCCTTTTTCAGTTTACAGACCATACCACCTTTGTTGTGCAGATGTGAAGCCTTCTAGTTGTTCAATGTAGACTTTCTCTTCTAGTATTCCATTGAGGAATGCAGACTTGACATCCATCTGATATACTTTGAACTTCTTGTGAGTAGCATAGGCAAGAAGAATTCTCACTCCTTCCAATCTGGCCACTGGTGCAAAAGTTTCTCCATAGTCTAGTCCAGCTTCCTGGGCATACCCTTTGCAGACCAGTCTTGCCTTATTTCTTATTACTTTCCCTTCTTCATTTTGCTTGTTCCTATAGACCCACTTGGTTCCTATGACATTCTTGTCCTGTGGTCTTGGCACAAGCTCCCATGTGTCATTCTTCTCAATTTGCTCAATTTCTTCTTTCATAGCCTTGACCCAATTTTCATCTTCTAGTGCTTCCCTGGTGGATTTGGGCTCTATAGAGGAGAGCAAACAGATAATCTCGTTGGCCTTTTTCATGGTCAAGACATTTGCATGTTTGTCACCAATTATATTGTCAGTGGAATGATATGTGACATACCTTGGGAGAACCGGTCGTTGTTCTTGGTCAGGTTCTTCTGGTTGAGCATCTTCTTCATCATGGTTCTGAACAACTTCTTGTTCACCATCCTGTGATGACCTGTCAGCTTTAGGTATAGTCTCCCGCTCCAAATGTCTGTTCATATGTTGTTCTCTTTCATCTTCAGTTGTTGTTTTGTTGAATTCAAAGACATTTCCTTCTGTTTGACCTTCAAGATTGTTCTGATTATTATGTTCTAGCTTCTTGATCAGTTCTGAAGTTTCATCAATTTTTACATTGACGCTTTCAATTATTTTGCCCGTTCTCTTGTTCAGACACCGGTAGGCTTTGCTTTTGGTAGATTAACCTAAAAATGTTCCTTCATCGCTCTTGGGATTAAACTTCCCAGAGTACATATCTCTTTTGATGTAACATTTACTAGCAAAGATTTTGAGGTAGCCTACACTAAGAGTATGTTTGAACCATAGTTCATAGGGGGTCTTACCGGTTCCCTTTTTGACTTGAACTCGGTTCAGTGTGTAGAGAGCAGTGCTGATGGCTTCTCTCTAGAAGTGATGAGAAAGATCCTTTTGAATCAACAAGGTTCTTGCACAATCAATCAACGTCCCGTTTCTTCTTTCTGCAACTCCATTTTGCTGAGGAGTTCTTGGTGCAGATAGCTGCCTCTTTATGCCATGTTCCTCATAGTAGTGAGTGAACTCTTGAGAGGTATATTCACCTCCTCTATCTGACCTCAGACACTTCAGGCTTTTACCGGTCTCCTTTTCCACTCTGGCCTTGTACATTTTGAACATGTGGAAGGCTTCTGATTGTTTTATAAGAAAGAGTGTCCACATCATTCTTGAGAAGTCATCTACAAACGACATGAAGTACCGGTCTCCATAATAGCTCTTTGTCTTCATCGGTCCTCACAAATCTGTGTGCACAAGATCTAGAACATTTTCAACAGAGAATGACTTACTGTTGAAAGTTGTTCCTGTTAGTTTTCCTAATTGACAGTCTTTACAAAAACCTCTGATGGGTTTTGTAATCTCAGGGAGTCCTCTAACCGATTTCTTTTTGCTTACTTTGACAATAATGTCAAAGTTTATGTGGCAGAGTCTCTTGTGCCATAGCCAACTATTTTCTTCTTTGGATATAAGACAGATTTTGCTTGATTTTTCTTTGACTGAAGCTATGAGACAAGCTCCTTTCGTTGAGTTTAGGTAGAACAGATTGCCTTTGCTCTATCTACCGGTTGCAACATGAGTTCAAGGTTGATTCTTAACTATACAGGAACCTTGTCTGAATTCCAACAGGAATCCTTTGTTGTTCAGTTGTGCAACACTCATTAAGTTGTACTTGAGTCCTTCAACCTAGTACACATCTTCACAGACAACATTGTTGCAGAGTGCAATAGAACCTTTACCTTTGATGTCATAGAGAGCATTATTTCCAAAGGTAATTGATCTGCTATCATTGAGCTCCGGTCTGATAAATTTGTTCTTGTCACCCGACATGTGGTGAGTGCAACCGCTGTCAATGATCCAATCATCATTCTGATGAGATCTTGATATAAGTGCTATTTCATTTACTACTGGGCTCTCCTCTTTTATTGCTACAAATGCAATTTCTGAATCTTCAAAGTCTTTAGATTCATAGTCTGTGACTCCTTCCTCTGCAAGATAGCATTCCTTATTTGCTTTGCTCTTGAACCGGTCTCTCTTATCTTTATTTTCATTATTAGGACATCTTGCCACAATATGTCCTATCTTGTTGCAAGAGAAACATTTCAAAGGAAGTTTTCCTTTGTACTTCCCTTTTCCTTTGGGCAATCTCCTAGTGATGAGTGCTTCAAACTCATCTTGCTCCATCTCTTTTGAGGGCAGATTTTCAACAAGATTACCAATCTTACTGGTAGAGTAGTTACTGGTTTCTCTTCCCTTTTTAGTGGAAGAGATGTTGGCAAAGGACTTAAAAGCTGCTTCCTGATTGGGTAAGCTATTATCGAAATTACTCAATTCAAATGCAGTCAACTTATCGATTAGGGAGTCTAGGGTGACTTGATCTGTGGTGACCGATCTGAGCTCTTGAATGGCTGAGATCTTTATGGCATACTGAGGTCTGAGCGTTCTCAGTATTTTGCTAACCACCTCCTCTTTACTAAGCTTTCGTCCAACGCTTTTGATCGAGTTGATCACTTCTTTGATCTAGTTGCTGTATTGTTCAATGTCTTCTCCCTCATTCATCCTCATGTCATCGTATTTTCCTCTGAAGCTTTCAACCTTGGCTCTTTGAACATTTGGGTCCCCTCCATTACTAGTTGTAGCTTATCCCACATCTTTTAAGCAGAAGCTAGGTGCTCAATCTCAGCTTTGACATGATCAGGTAGAGTACTGGCTATCATGTCCATAGCAGCCGCGTGGTTAGTTTTGATTTTCAATTCATCAGGTGTCAGGGTGCCAGTGGGTTCAGTGTAATCAGTGGTAACATGGGTTCAGTATTGATCCCCGGTGGTCTTCATGTACAACTTCATCCTGCTACACCATAGAGTTCCTTCCTTTCTCATCATCTTGACTTGTTCTTTATGCGGTTAGGCAGCAAAGAAACCAGACTTGGCTCTGATACCAATTGACAGTCCCAACCGGTGTTGAGAGGGGAGGGGTGAATCAACACCTCTAAAACTTATCCCTTTAACTCTGGTGAAGTATACTTATAACTGTATGTTAAACAGATTCAAGCATATAATAACAATAAGAAAACAATTACATAGTGACACCAGATTTATCACGTGGAAACCCGATTAGGGTGAAAACCACGGTGTGAGGAGACCTAACAAATTCTGTACTCTTCTGGAGTACGCCCTGTTAGGAGCCTTCCCGGTTAAAGGATCAAAACACACTGTTAGATGCGACCCGGTTAAGGGATTTGTTACAATAAAGCCGGTTAGTGCCTGCCTGGTTAGAGGACTTTGAACACCTTGAAAGATGTCACCTGGTTAAGGGATTTGATACAGGGGACCTGTTAGAGTCCACCCAAATACTGAGATTTAACTATTGTAATTGCTAGAAAACAATATAAAGATTGACCTTTTACAAATGGCTTTGCATAGCCTGATAAAATCTCTATTTGTGCTCAACTGAGAAGCATCACTGGTCGCCTTAGGTGTGTTCTCCTCTATTGTTGTGCTTCTCTGCACAATCTTCTTTCTCTCTTCTTCAAACTTCTTTTTACCCTGGCTTCTACAACATACATGTTCACTCTTTTGCTCGGCAGAATGAAGGCAACCCATATTCTTAACAGGCATAAGAATATATAGAGTTATTACCCTAATTGCCCCTTTCATGCATGACCTAATTTTAGATCCCTTTCGGATACATCACTCAGTAGAGTACTAGTTTACTGAGGAAACATCCGATGCATGCTTATGCTTTATTTGCTTTATGAAGAAAGCAATAGATGCGTATCAAGCTCCTTTCCTTCACAAGAGATAACTCTTCGTTTTAAAGCCACAGATTCCGGCTTTAAAACCTTCAAACACGCCTCAAATCGATCACCAAGTTAACTCAAAGTTATCCGAATTTATTGCAATAAATCCCGGTTAAAGAGTTGGTTGAAATAGATAGTTGACTATGACTTCCTCGGTTCATACCAGAGCCATTACTAGATCGGTTGAGATCCTTATGTAGTGAACAGATAAAAGTCTTTGACCCGTTACTGTCCTTTCTTTTGCTTACCGGTCACACATTCGTCGGTTGTATTGTTGACACCGGTTTGTACATTTGCTTCTTCTGTGCTTGACTTATACCGGTTGTACCTTGGTCCTCGGTTGAATCCTTCTTTCCTTGATAGTATGCATTGTCCGGTTGCAGATGCTTAGTGTAGTGACCAGTTACTCTTGATTACAGTCATTCCTTTCTTGCATGTAGTCACTGAGTGCCAAACCAACCTCTTTTCATATAGATCTCCTTAGAGCTTTAGACTTTAGAGAGATGACAAAACTTTATCCTCTTTTGCCAATCAATGACAATACTTGTACCAGTAGCAAGCTTACTGGTTACCATCTGTTAATGCCAACAAGATCAATCTGCTCCTTGAGTCAGATTATGCAAAATTTTCCAAAGGTGGATATCGTCTTTAGTGCATGCAAGTGTCACATTTTTGATAAGGAGTTCATGAAAACAATTGCAGTTAGCGTTGAAGATCATGGATTATTTTGCCTAGCTAATATTGGGGAGTCTTAGAAATTTGCCATGGCTGTGAAGAGTCCATCCATCAATTGTCTTTGGAATCAGCGGTATGGACACCTTAACCTATTATCTCTCTCAATTGGCTCAGAAGAATCTGGTAAATGGATCACCTAAGATTCACTTGTAGACACATGATATTTGCGGAGCTTGCTAGGTAGAGAAGAAGCATCAAACTCCCGTCTCAGATGGAGACTCTTGGAGAGCATCCAAAGTCTTGTAGCTGGTTCATGCGGATGTTTGTGGACCAATGAATACTACATCGGTCATTGCTGTCAGGTATTTTCTTCTATTTGTAGATGATTTTAGTTGGAAAATGTGGGTCTTTTTCCTAAAGGAAAAATCAAATGTGTTTAATGAATTCTAGAAGTTTAAAGCATTTGTTGAAAAAGAGTTAGGATGTCAGATTATTTCTCTTAGGTTGGATAATGGGGGGAATTCTACTCGAATGAATTAACTCATTATATGCTAAATACAGTATAAAGCGTTAGCTTACGATATCCTACATCCCTCAGTAGAAAGGTCTTGTTGAGAAGAGGAAACATATAATTATGGAGATGGCTTGGTGTATGTTGGAGCATAGAAATGTTTTTAAGAAGTTTTGGGCATAGGCAGTGTATATTGTAGTGTACCTTTTGAATTAGTCTCCCACATAGGTTGTCAAGAAGAAGACCCCAAAGGAAGCATGGTCTTGGAGGAAACCAAATATTAACCACTTGATGGTTTTTGGTTTGACATTGTATGCTTGGATTCTAAATGCAAAGAGGACCAAACTGGATTCCACAAGTCAAAATTTGATGGTTACAGGCTACAATGACAATCATAAAGCCTATTGGTTGATTGATGTGGACATTGATCATCTCACATTCAATAGAGATGTGGTTTTTGATGAAGGTGGGCCCTTTATGCTCTATTCTCCTATCCTACGCCTTGAACATCAGCCTTTGTAGTCAAAAGATTTGGGTGCTAGGCTTCCATTAGCTTCACCTGAAGGGAGGGATTATGATGATTTTGAACTTGAACTTGTGGAATCTCCTAGGCATGACTATAGTGCTAGACACAAGCTGGAGGTAGGAAAGAACATGGCTAAGATAAATCTTCTTTGAGACAAAATCATATGCAAGAATTTCCTCCCAAGCATAAAGTGGTCATTTCAGAGGGTCAAATATTCAAGACAGATAGTTTCAATACTAGAGATCAAACTTTCTATTTTTGAAAAGTTTCCATTTTTAGGACAAGCTGCTTTTTGCTTTACCATTGAGTCTTGGATTGAGGAGATAAGTATTTATCACAACTTACTATATTTAGACTTTTTTTTTTTTTCTACTTTTTTCAAGGAAAACTGTTTTGTTTTTTCTACTTTTTTGGTGAAAAGTGCTAGATGGCATTGGCAAGAAGGTCAATAATATAGATTCAAGCTTTACTGAGGAAAATGGTTTTAGGAGGGAGTGAATGATGGAAAAGGTTTCATTGTGCAACATTCAAGAAAATATAAATGGACCAATTTTAATAAAAGAATAAAAGTTTTGTGAAATTATTTGAATAATTATCAAAAAGCAGTGTGAGTGGCCATGCCTTTTTCACTCTTGGCATCTCATTTAAATATCTTCACATTTGTGGCATCCATTGAGGAAAACCTCTGATGAGTATCAACTTTTGTTTTTGTCATTTAGAAATGCTTAATTTGGTGTCCATTGGGGAAATCTCTGAGTGCCATTTTGGCATAAAGTGGGCAAATACTTGATTTTGCATCGATTAGGGAAAAACTCCGACAAGTACCAATTTGGCGTCAAGTGGTCAAAATCTCCAATTTTAGTATTCATTGGGGAAAATCCCTGATGATTGTCAATATGACATTTATTGGTCCAAATTGATTTTTGCATCTATTAGAGAAATCCTTGATGAGTGCCAAAATCAAAGTAACTAAAAAATGGCATCGACATTAGTGAATCTTTGATGATAATTATATGGGAATGTTTTATGACACAAAGATTAGGTTAAGAAAAACAATTGAGTAACTAAGTTCTTTTGAAGGCCAAAATAAAATATTTATCTTGCCAAAACCAAGATAGAAACAAAGAAAAAATGATTTCCCATGTTGGTATATGCACTCAATTGAAGATTGGAAGAAAAATAAAGTGTACAAATATACCTTTGATATTCCATCCTTCATCTAGACATGCTTCCAAGGTAAATCTTATCTCTTTCAACGTTCCAGATGATAACCATCTATAACATTACCTAGTAGAGTACTGCTACAATTGTGCTATGCCTTGGATTTGCTTGTCTTTCAGAACAATTGCAAGATTACTTAGTTGAGACATTTATTTGTTTAACCTTTCTTTCTCTACCTTAATTTCTTTTATTTTCTGCCATTCTTGTTGGTCTCAAAATGGTCAAATGTGATGGGTGGGGGATGCCTTGATGAGGACATTCGGTACTCCAGGCTGTTCCCAAAGTACTAAAACAAAGGGTACTTATTGTGACCTTTTCACACATCACTCAATTGCAAATGGGAACCTTTGCCTTCCAGTTTAGTGGTTTGCTTAGGTTAGTTTTAGTCTGACAACAATTTTGAAGTCTCAGATGAGGATGATGATGAGCATTCATAAAGATGAAGCAATTTGGGAATATGAGCCATCACAATTGTTCACAAGAAATGGATAGTTTCAGAAGAGTTAATCAAAGTCAGATTGACAATGTTGAGTATCAAGAGATGTCTCTTCTTTTTGTTGAATTGTGATTAGGCTTTAGAACGAAAAGGTCTGGGCAGAGAAAGGACGATGAAATCAAGTCTTGCGGGGATTAAGGATCAATTTTCAAAGTGATAAAGTGAGAAGTGAAAGGAAATTCCTTGTGAAATCTCAAGTTTGGAGATGAAAATCCTTAGGAGAATTAGGAATTTTGCTATGTTACCTTGAGTTTCCAGGATGGGGAAACGGGTTTCTGGGACGTTTGTTTTTTCTCAGAGCAGGAGATGGTAGGGGACAGCTATATATATATATATGGAAATCTGAAATTTCAAATATACTCATGAATTATATAACATTGTAACATTCATCATAGCAACATAAGAACATTTATAAATCTAAAATCAATCATCATTCATCAAATTATCATAGAAAATAGCATCAAATAAATCAAATCAAATCATCATAGAATAAGAACATAGGATAGCATCAAATGAAAGTTCAAATTTCAATTTCATACATTCATAGATATAATTCATTGAAACAATGAAAAGTATCATATCATATATCAAAATGCTCAAAGGCTGCAAGTTTCAACAAAATGCGAAGTTAAAAACTGAAAGTATCATATCATATATCAAGATTCAATTATCATTGCATCAATGCATCATGTAATGTCAAAACACTCAAAGTCTCAAACTTCAAAGTCAAAATGAAAACAAATATAGTATGTTGCTGCCCTTAAGATTTGGTCTAAGAATACTAAATATTACTTAGATTTACATTCTCAATCTGCAAAGACTTACAGAACTGATAGATAACTCTGTTCACATTCTAATAGCAGCAACAACAATTGATTATTCACTCGGGCATAACTCTGTTCACTCAGGCCAATCTATACACAACTTGCAAGGAATACACGATTTGATATTTTCAATCATATACTTAAGATTTGATATTAGTAATAACATATTTTAATATTTAGGGCTGCCTCGATGTGGGAACCCCTGCAGGTTATAACTTCACAAAACACTAGATTGCTAAACCAATGATAGATATTGTTTTGAAATTTGAATGTTTAACATTTGGTCAAACACTTAGCATGCAAGCTTTGATACCACTGTGAAGACTCTTAGTCCTCCCTGTTTGTAATATTCAATCCTTGGATGTAGTAATGAAGTTTTGTTTTGGTTTTTTTGAGTTTTTCCATTTTTTTGGAGTTTTTGATATAAAAAGTAGATGCAAATATAAACATAGAAATTAAATGCAGGAAGGAATAATAACATGCAACCTCATAAGATATATATTTTATTTATTTGAAAACCCTTTAATACACATGCATACTCGGGAATGAAATGCTTAGTCTTCTTATGCTTCTACTGGCAAAAAGCAACCGTTGTAGGGTTCTATTCTCATCTAAAACTGAAAATAATTCCTCCAAAATGATGCCAATGTCTTCTAATTGATCCCACAGCCTTTTTGAAAATTTCTTCAGAATTATTTAGCCTTCCTTGACCAAAAATCACCCTCAAACCCTAGGTGCCTCTTTGCTGTAATGAATGACTGCTAAAAAGAAGTTGTACGGCCTGGAAATGAATGTCAACAATCACCAATATGTAGCCATCCAACCCTTTAACTGAAACCTGCAAGCTGATTAATGTTTCTCTGTAATTTCTTCTAATCTGCACAATCTTGGCCTCTGAATGAAGCCAACTGATAAGCAACTTTAGTTGAATATTTCACACCCTCAAATCGCTGTTGCAATGAAATCTGAAATCTCCGAAATCTCTAAAATCTGCAGAAACCATTGTTCCTCCTTCCAAAGCAAAGTTCATGAAAACAAGTTTTATCAAATGCCAAGAATGAATTCAATTTTCCCTTTGGAAGCTTTTATGATTCCTCATGAAGTCAAATTTCCCCCCAAAAGCATTTTAATAACATTAAAATGTTATTTCATTAAAACATAGGGAAAACATTTAATATTTCGTTAAAATTGGCATTCATAACTAATTCCTCAAATGACCCTCTTTTAATGATGACTTGACCCTCAATTATAAAGTTAAGTTATATCTTTATAATAAGCTCTTTTTATAATTTAATATCAATTTGGCCACTTAAATATTAATAACTCTCTAACCACTATTTTTTTTCTCTGCTGTCTAAACTGGGAGACAACATTGCCAATCCCCATGTGACCAAGTGCTCTACTAAAAATAAAAAGGGTCCTTCTCGAACAACCCAAGACTTACTATAAATAGTAAGTATATGAAACTGAGCCCAAATGAAGTCCACTTTGAGCCAAACGAAAGACCAAATTGGAATATATTGAATTCTGGAGAAGACAAGAACTTCTATTAACTAAGCCTCTGCCTCAAAAGACCCTCTCCACAATAATTAACCTATGAGGGTCACAATAATAGGCTAATCCCTTGAACGCTGATGCTCATGAAAATGGGGACATTACACTCGAGGTGTGGGGCCCACACAAGATTAAAAGAATTTGTAAATGTTTTATAAAATAATCTTACTTTTTGCCTCTTGCTGTTGGAAACAGCCAGTAGTCCCTGGGACGGCTTGGTAGTCCCCAGTTGTCTTGGGGATGGTCAAAGGTTTCTGAAACTTTCATTGACTGTCCCCGAGTTTCTGGGGCGATTTCTAAAAATTTTGCTTCATCGGGGATGGCTTGGAAAAGTCCCCAGCCGTCCCCGCTTCCTCGAAACCATCTCCGTTTCCAAAACTTGCCCATTAGGGGAGGAAACACGTTTCCAAGTAACATAGGAATTTTGGAAATGAAAAAGTGAAAATCCTTATAAATATAGGAATTCCAAAATAACAAATAAAAAATCCTTAAGAGAGGAAAATTGCTAGGCAAAATGAAATAATCCCTATCTAGGTTGAGATTCCTTTTCAAAAATCCTTAGCGACATGGAATTTCTGCCCACATCAGGAGGAAAATCCTTAGAGATATGGAATTTGTTCTCATGTAGTGGAGGAAAATCCTTTATACATAAGGAATTTGCGCCCACTTTCTCCTTGAACAATTAAAATTCTAAGTCCAGAATTTGCAAGGCAAGAGAAAATCAAAGTGAAAATCCTTAATGAGGATTAGCGATTTCAAACTTGAGATACAAAAATCCTTTCAAAGTTGAGTAAGCTGCTCATAGAGAATGGAAAATCCTTACACCTATGGAAAATCTGCTCATGCTTGGATGGAAGATCCTTACACTCATGGAATTTGCACCAGGTTTGTCCTTGTCCATATCAAAATCCCGCCCAGCAAGTGAAAAATTCTTAGAAACCTCTCAAACGTGCCTCGCAATGGTGGAAAATTCTCAAGCATATGGAAAACACGCCCAACAATGGTGGAAAATCCACAAGCATAGGATAACGCCCCCATCAATGGTGGAAATTGCCCAAACATATGGAAATTGCGCTCAACAATAAGTGAAAAATCTTTAGAGATATCAAAATCCCGCTCACCTAGCTGAGGGAAATTCTTACAAGTAAGAAATTTGTGCCATGTTTTGACAAATGCGAATGAGGTCGGCTCATATTGGGGCGTTCATGACTTGAAAAAGGACAAGATTAAATTAAATGCAATAAGCTAGGTCAGCCCTCTATACTAAAGAGTGTGACCTTCAGCTTGAAAGATACAAAATAAGGCATCACAATCACAAGTCAAACATAGATCGAATGCAATTTAGATTGTGGTAAGTGCGAGCAAGAGCAGATCAAGGCAGACAGAAGAAAAATACAGACTTGGGGGTGGAAAGTTTAATCATTGAAGTGCGAAATTGTTCAAGGACAATGGCAGAGAAGTGTGATTTTCCCAGCAGAAGGTATGGATCTGCAATATAAGGTGCGAATTTGAGGCAAGACTGGAGCAAATTTATCCCCACTAAGGCAGAGTTTAGGCAGATTAGAAGCGAATTCAATCAGAATTCAATGCGAACTTCCAGTAAGGATTAAACACTCAGAGCTGATCATCAAGTTGGTGAATATGAAGGCAGACCTTAACAGAAACCCTGGTTCCTTGCAGAAGAGTGCAAATTTGGAGCAATAGATGCGAATTTCCAGCAGCTAGGTGTAATTTGAAGGTGAACTCTGCCGTAGAAAGGGGCAAAATAATCAGGTCTGCAATCAGAAATAAATGGAGGCATTTTTAAAGTCCTAAATGCAAAAATCGGATCAAGAAAGGCGAAAATAATCAGAGCTAGAATCTGATTTCCAAAACAAAGAGAAGTTGAATTGTGCAAAAGAGAAATCATATCAAACACTTTGAATAGTGAAAATCAGAAATACAACCAGACCTTGTAAGGAACCTATTTTGTGCAGGAAAAGGATAAAATTCATAAATCACAGAAAAGATAAGGATGTAAACAATTTTTAGGTTCTTGAAGGTTAAAATTTTCAAATTGTTTGCAATATTTTGATGTGAATCCTTTCAATTCTTGAGAATGCATGTTTTAATAATTATTTTCTTATAAAGCCTTTTCTTTTTAAGCCAAGCGTTCTTTATTTCTTTGCAAGGAACGATGCTCATCGAAAGAAGAAGAAAGGAGAGCTTTCACAAATCATTCAAGGAAGAGGGAAGACATCAATATGTTGAGAGAATTAACTCACGGATCAAGTTCGAGAAAGGAAATGTTAAGCAACCAAATTGTTTCACGAGGGGATAATGCTACACGATCCTTGGATTTCCTTTGGAAATCCAATAATCAACATGGAGATGATTACACTATCAAGATCAACATGGAAGACTCAACGAGGAGTTTCAATACAAAGGCAATTTCAAGTGGCTCATCAAGCAAAAGAAGATCAAGGTTGAAATCAAAGTGGAAATAAAAAATGTCAATAGAAATGCAAGTGCAATGGTCCAAGTTGACAACCACATAAGGAAGATAAAAAAATGAGGTTCATGATGAAACACGAGGAAGACAATTTGAAGTTCGAGGAAAGTCAAGGAGATGATCATTCAAAAGAGAAAACCTCTATGAAGAAAGATAGTTGCAGAAGAGCTAATCAAGATTGGAATTGTTGAGTATCAAGAGATATCGTTTGAAATGCACAACACTTCTTGGTGACAAGTAAGAAGTATTTCAAGATAAGCAAGATGATGTGGTATCCACCCATTTTCAGTCAATAAAATGATTCCACATCATCATCATGACTATATGCATCGAATTTACCATCAAGGATAAGGATAAGGAATGCATCCTTCTAAAGGAAAGTTTGTTATGATCCTACATGGCATGGAATTTTCCTATTTGCCCATGAAGGATGCCTTATTTTTCATTAGCTAACATTTAATGATTATAGATGGTAGTTATAGCGAACCCTAATTAGGGTTACTCAGAATTATCTTGGTCGTCGATCTTGAATCAATGTGTACCCTTGATTGTAATTGAAATCCTGATATAAAGGCTTTCTCATTTCATTTGTAAGAAGAGGAGAGACTTATTGTGAAATTGTTGCCAAAATAATTGCAAATTCATTGAAGCTTGGTGAATACTTGTGTTATTTTGGGTGTTAGCATGGTTTCCTACTTCTCAATTAGTTAGAATTTGTTAATTCTTAGTAGTTGAATGGTAGATATTGTTGTTGATTAATGGAGAAACCTCTTATGTTCATACCATTTGTAATTTGTTGATTGCAAGTTGTAGAACTCATTGTAAAGGTTAACTTCAATTGCTCTATGCTCATTGATGACTTATGGTGTTGATATGCACAAGTGATTTGAAAACCTTTCACATACCCTTGGGAGATTGCATCATCTTTGTGTAGTTGTGCCAATTGGCGAAGCAAAGCTTGGTTCGGTTTCACTAAATGAGCAATACTCTCTTGCATTGTAGAAGTACATTAGACCTCTATACTCAACCTCTTTTTGCATTTTATTTGAAAACCCTTGTGAGGATTCGTTGAAGAGTCTACATTGCAAAATCATTCTCTATTTGAAGGAAGTTGATAGATTCATGAAAGAATAGTGTAAGTCCATTTTTGAGAACCAGCATATCACATCATATAAACTGAGTTGTATCCAATGTAAAGTTGCTAGTATGCATTGTAAACCTTGGGGTTGCTTCATTTGATAAAACGTTTGTTACATTGTTTGGCATTTGAAATTTCCTTGTAAAAGAGAGGATATCATACTCGGTATTTTATTTTGCATGTTGGAGTGGTCATAAAATTCACATCAGCGCTACCTATCCCAAAATATTAGTTTCTTAGGAGGAGGGGGAAATGTTTTGTGACTTGTCGTTATTCCTATGCTCCCAAAACATTCCTGAATGGGCAATGCCAATTTAACCTTGTGGATGGGTTTGTAGGTTGTGGCTTGTTCTAAGCTATGCAGAGCCTTGATATGTACACTCTCAAGCACAACTATTCATAAAATTAGCGAAAATTATACAACCACCATTTTACTTGAACTTGTTTCAAATGACAGCAATAGAATGTTTGTTCAAATGATTAAAGAGTAATATTAGTGTTATCCTGTAAAGGATATATGGATGGTTCTTGAAACACCTAAACAACAATGAGAAGGAAGTATTATTATCCTCTTGCTTAGTTTGAGAATGATGTTGAGGCCAAGTCTTGCGAGTGATATGTCCAATTTTTCAATCCAATTGGCAAAGAAAATTAGTTAGCTGATGATTTGGCTTTAGAGTACTGAATTTTGGACGATGGTACATTATGTTCTGTTTATCTCAAATTTGTCTTGGCCACCTGGTGGGACCTACAAAATGCTTATTACACTCATAAATTTGTAACTGACTTTTGAAACGTCATACCCCCAGCCAGAACTATCATGAATTAAATCTTTTATGTCAATGCGCATTATAATTATGTCAATTGGTAAGTGGCCTACCATAAACAAAACAGAAAAATCATAGAGCAAGTGCAGCTAATGGAAATGACCACAAATATTTATTTAGAACTTGATCCTCTATTATGTGATAATTACCCCAAGGGTTTATTGAATTAAAGGTACTATGAAATGTTTCATGAAATTACTATTTCTGTAACTGTTTATCAGTTACTGCTAGTATGTAGGATTCTGGCTGACTAGAATTCTTACATGAACAAATGATGCTTAAATCTGTTTGTAGGGCTACATTTCCTTTCATTCACATTTTGTAAGTTGTAATAGTCTCAAATGCAGTGCTTTAAGTAGGTGACTGAATGCTTGTTTCTCTCTGCCATTTTTTGGAGGTGACTTCATGAAAGTTCTTAAACCGAAACTGATGCTTCCTTCTAAATTAATTTGGGATTCTAAATCATCTTAGTGTGCTGATACGGACGCGGTCAAATGTTAAATCAATTGCAGACGACTTGCAAGCCTTGGTATGTTCATTCTGAATTGGTTCTCTATTATGATATTATCATGTTTACATAAATACTGTTATCAGTCATATTTCAGAATAACAATCCTGAAATGCAATATTAAGGCTCTTGTCAGGTGACTGATCTCTCTGAAGCGATTAATGAGAATGTGTAAGTTAAGGTACAAAACTACAAACTGACCTTCAAACATAATGAAATGCTCTTACTAAATTCGATAAGGACCTGTTATTAAATCACACAGAAAAAACAGCATGTTCTTTTAATATCGACAGCAGAACATAGTAGATTAAATAGAATGTATTACAGATTTGGTTTTTATGATTGATAGAACTTAGCAGAGAATAGCACAGATTGTGTAACAGTGATATAGCTGAAATGGGCAGGACTCAGGTATGAAATATTTATGAGCAGATTGGAAATGCTGTAGCAAAAAATGAAAGCTGGGCCATTTTAATGGGTTGACTTCCCAAAAGTGTTCAGCTAAGGTTAGAACGCATAATTATTAAGAACTGACTACCTAGCTCATATGTATAGAAGATTAGGGTGACTGCAAAGCCCTAACATAGCCAGCCATCTATAAGTTATAAATCTAGAAACTAACATATGACTAGCACCAGTCATGCATGTTACAGTTCACCTGCTCCATATTTTGAAGCAACATATTGGCACACACAAGGTTAGGATCATGACAGTATTTTTGTAATCCAAATTGGTTGAGTTAAAATTTGCATGATAGTTATGGACAGATTTTGAATTGATGCAATGAAAATATGTGGGTGCTGGTCATGCAGTGGGGTTACTTTTCTGTGATATCCATCTTACTTATGTTTTGTGGCACTCCCTTTGTTTCTCCTTGATTTATTTGAAATGTCATTTGATTGTGAATGTTTAACCATCATGGTTTTACTAAATTGCATCCAAGTTTGTAATGCTGCATTCCTAAGTGCAAACAATTTCTAGCAGGATTAGCCTATTAGCAAGGTCCTCATAGGATAATACAATGGATAGGGAGCCCATTCAGGGGTCTTGTGGTCCTTTGGGGAGGTTTGTGTGGCGTTTTAGGAGCTTAGAGCCAATCTCCTAATTTTTAGGTGTTCCTATTTTTTAAGAGACTGGTAGTTCGCTTGTTAACAACCCTAAGTTTGTGGAGCTTTGCAGGGGGCTTTACGAGCCATTTCAGATGTTCAGAGACAGTTTCCTATTTTTAAGGAGATCGGGAGTTGGCCTGCTATTTTTAGAAATCACTAGGAGACCAAGCGCATCATCAGTTTTCAGTGGAAGAGGTTAGGCGGATGGCTTCAGAATAATAATATTTTAAATAAAATAAAATAAAATAAAATACTTTATTATAAAGTTACTTTATGAGGATTTAAAAGTGACTTTTTAATAATATTATAAAAGTCACATTTTAATGTTAAAATGACTTTAAGTTAGATTTTAATTTCCTAGAGGTGGATGCCACATTGGAGGAGTGAGTAATTAAACATTAAAGTGGGAAATATTTTATTAAAAAATAAAATACGTGCAACCCTAAAAGTGGCGTTGGTGTTTGAGGAAGAATCATTATTATTTGGAGAATTCATCTTTGGCACAATAGAGCTCTTAGAGATAGGGTTTGGCAGGAAGTATTTGTGAAGATGAAATTCTTTATAGATCTGAATTTCTACAGGTGTGGAAGATCACCCAAGGGCATAATATATAAACAATTTCACGCAGGGATTGCATTGGGCTTCATAGCAATTAATTATTTTCTTTGAGAGAATACTACAAGAGAAATTCATTCATCAATTTGCAGCAGTGGATAGGACAGGGTTTCATTGTTATTTATGAATAAGGTGCAGATCTGAAGTATTTTGACACTATACCTCATCATTATTCCCATCTATAGCCAGTCATACCATTTTGCCTGGACAAATAATTAACTATAGGGGATGACGTTGGGTTGGACAGATTCAGATTAGGAAAATTCTACAATTATATCATATTTTACAATTCCATTAGCTCACAACATTTCATCAGCAAATATTATATTCCCCAGCTAGGTGTTTGAGTTTGGGCTGCTTGGCAACCTTAGGCATTGAAAAATCAGGGTTATTTTTGCATTATCAGAATTATGAGATACTGGTTTGCTGCTGATAAGAATAATATCAGACTTGGTGCGATTATATGCTGATATCATCACTGTCTGGCTTGAGGCATTGGATACATTAATGGTATTCAAGCTTTTGATGAGCAAGGGATAACTAATAAGCCAAGCTCGATTTTTGGTACATTAATGGTATTCACCACTCTATAACTTATGATGAGCAAGGGATAACTAACACTAGAAATTTAGTAGTTTTTGATCATTTTCTAGATGGTGGTACTGATTTGTTTGATGACACTCATAGCGGACCAGCCATTCAAGAGTTGTCCTTGATGGGTGTTACATGCTACCATAACTTGTTTTTGGGGTTGCCGCCAACCTCTTATGATATAGCAGCTACTTATTTGCCATGGGTTAGTGGCTGTCGTATTGAGAATTACTGTGCACTTTCTGTTTTTTCATGGTCTACATTATTTATTCAGTCATTTGGAGGTGTGTGGAGGTACGTCTATTGTAAGAGTCAGCCCTGTTTGACCAACATTTTTTTACAAAAAGTGATATGTAATGGACTTTCTGCTCTAAAGGATTTATCAACTGGTTATTTCATAGTACAGAATTATTCCTTTTTTCTTAAGAGATCAGATGCTGGAACATCTAAAGAAATTGTGTAAATAACTATTCCGGTTGCTGACCACTTGTACATACATTTTGCATGAGTTTTTTGTTCTTTGCTTTCTTTAGGTTTGAAATTAGAACTCCCTGTTCATTTATAAGTTGCACAGAAATTTGATACTACAGGATTCAAGAAATAATCTGATTTTTTTACAGCCATATGCTTTTCAAATATTCAGCACAGCAGTGTAACAAATTCAACATCTCTCGGGGAAATAAGAAAAAACATTATAATAAGTTCAAAGTGCAGAGGATGGCCCAAAATTGAACCGTAATTCTTTGAAAACCACAAGAAACCTCTCCAAGTCCAGCTTGAGTGGTCACTGCTTTAGAACCAAGTGTAGGTCAACTGTTGCCAAATGCTCCGATTAATCTTTCAACTGTTCATGGCCGCTGCGTAACCCAAACCACGCTTCGATGAAACTAGACGCTTGACTCAGATTGTGATGTCCTTTCAATAATGAACTATTTTAAGCCTGATGGTGTCTTATACCCAACACGAAAGGCTAATGCATGGATATATTATATGAATATCGCTTAGATGTCAAAGGTATAACAAATAGTTGAACTTCTCCAAACAGGCACAATGAATTGTGTTTCACTAGTTCGGTTATGACTCAACTATGGTAATCTGCACACATAGGCCCTTTCTCTTTTTCATACGGTTGCCTCAATCAACCATATGTAATTTGTTCTATCCATTAGATGTGGGCATATGACTTCTCCAGTGTCTGAGTTAGTATGCCTTTTCCTGTTTCCTCAGCTCAATAAACACCCAAAATTTTGATCAGAATCTCTGTGAATGTTTTTTGTCCTTTTCTTTTTTGTGGTGAAGGGTTCTTGACTAAAATTTACTCCTTGAAGTAGAAGCTTCCATCTCCCTTGCTCTTTTGATTTTCTCCTGCAAATTTGATGGGTTGAAAGCTTTAACCCATCCCCTTAAAGGATCCATCAATCCATCCACAAAAGTTACTACTCTTCTTTCTGAAATATCCATTACTGACACTGAAAGTTTCTGAAAATCTGCAATAAAAGATTCCACTGAACCCCATTGTTTAAGCTTTGCCAACTCCTTGAAATTCAACTCAGGATCCTTCTTGTCAGAGCGGTCTATGAGCCTCTCTGTAAACTCTACATAGGACACAATTTGATCATGGCCCAAGGTAATCAGCCCATGATACCACCACTCATGAGCACTACCTTCCAAATGTAAAGTTGCATATTTTATGGCTTCTTCTTCAGCCATAGGCTTAAGCTGAAAGAAAGTATCTAGTTTTTGGACTCAAGATCTAGCTGTGACGTTTCCTGAACCATCAAAATATGGTATAGTAACCTTGCCAACTTTCTTTTGTAACTCTTGATTTTGAAATCTCCCACCATCTCTGCATGGTCTAGTTCTTTCTTTGAAGGCTAGATAATCTGCAAAAGTCATTTCCTACTGAAATTCATCACCCAAACCTTGTCAGTCAGTCCAAACTTGTCTATGAAACTCTTCTTCAGTTGGTTCATTTTCAGCTGGTGGGTCATTTGCTTGAGTAAATGTGGGCATAAATGGTCTAGAGTTAATTGTAAAACTAGAAGTTCTAGGCTGCTCATTCCCATTATTGGTTGATTCTTGTCCATGATTTCCATTATTTCCATTGTTAACATTCTGTCCAACATTACCCTGATTGTCATTTTGTTGCACCGAGTGATCATTTGAGCCATTTGCTGGTGGGATTGTGTCATCATATGTAACATTTCTCTTTGTGCCCTGGCCAACAATCCTAATGCATTCTCAATACCACTAGTGTTATGTGCATCTCTGTCCCCCATTGTTCGTGTAGGATTTTCAGTTTGTTCAAACACTGGTTGCTGGTCTAAATTCGGATTCGATCTATTTCTCTGGAGGTAATAATGATGAGTTGTAGGACGCATTACATTCACCCAACATGCTGCAAGCTCTGATACCACTGTAAGAGTCAGCCCTGTTTGACCAACTCTTTTTACCAAAAGTGATATGTAATGGGCTTTCTGCTCTAAAGGATTTATTAACTAGTTATTTCATAGTACAAAATTATTCCTTCTTTTTTGTAAGAGATCAGATGCTGGAACATTTGAAGCAATTGTGTAAATAACTATTCTGGTTTCTGACCACTTGTACATACATTCTGCATAAGTTTTTTTGTTCTTTGCTTGCTTTAGGTTTGAAATTAGAATTCCCTGTTTGTTTATAAGTTGCACAAAAATTTGATACTACAGGATTCAAGAAATAATCTGACATTTTTACAACCATATGCTTTTCAAATATTTAGCACAGCGGTATAACAAACTCAACATTTGTCAGGGAAGTAAGAAAAAAACATTATAATAAGTTCAAAGTGTAGAGGGTGGCCCAAAATTGCACCTTAATTCTTTGAAAACCACAAGAAATCTCTCCACTTCTTGCTTGAGCAGTCACTTCTCTAGAGCCAAGTGTAGGTTGATTGTTGCCAAATGCTTAAGTTAATCTTTCAACTGTTCATGGCCGTTACATAACCCAGACCACTCTTCGGTGAAACTAGAAGCTTGATTTAGATTGTGACATCCTTTCAGCAATGAACTATTGTAAGCCTGATGGTGTCTTATACCCGACACAAATGGCTAATGCATGAATATATTTTATGAATATCGCCCAAACGTCAAAGGTATAACAAATAGTTGAACTTCTCCAAACAAGCACAATGAACTGTGTTTCACTAGTTCGGTTATGATTCAACTATGGTGATCTGCATGCACGGGCCTTTTCTCTTTTTCATACGGCTGCTTTAGTTGATCAGATGTAATTTGTTCTATCCATTAGATGTGAGCGTATGACTTCTCCAACGTTTGAGTTAGTATGCCTTTTCCTATTTCCTCCTCAGCCCAATAAACACCGAGATTAATAATCACGATACTTTCTCATTGAGTCTTCTCTTTCCCTTGGTTTTCGACACCCGATTATTGAATCAAGATAGCATCAGCAACTCAAAAATTTCCAGCCACGCCAAATGGAGAGTCTCTGTTCAATGCAAAAACATCTTTTTCCTGTTCGTTCCTCATTTCCTCAAGCATAAACTATTCCCAGTAACCATAAGACTCCACCATGGAAGAATGCGAACCACCAAATACTAGGAACTCCCAGATTATTGGTTAAAGCGCGGCATAGAATTTTCTGAGAGCATGCAACACTCACAACATAGCTCCTCTCAAAATTTGACTACAATCAATGAATAGCTTTTTGCTTACAACAAAACTTAGATAGGGAGAAAACAGTAACTCAAAATCGATACCATCCTAGAATTTTACTTTCTTTAGTCAATAATTATTAAACTCCTTGCTGTGGCTCTGTTCAAATGAACAATTGTCCTAAAATTGCCCTGAGATTCTCTTTCAAACCTGAAGACAATGTCCTCTTGGAAAGTGTTCATTCTCTAGAAGCTGATAATGAACTAATCTCTGCAATATTCTTGACGATGAAATCTGAATTATCAGTCTACTCCTTTTCAGAAAAGCTCCTTTTAACCAATCTTCTTCCGCAACGTAACTCCCCCATTTCCCTTTCTTGAATTGTATATATTTTTTATTCTGTAATTTCACTTCACACAAAAGACAAACTTGGGGAAATATTTCACTGTTTTATGATAAGCTATGATAAGCAATTATAAATCCAAGTGAAACGTTTTGAAATAATTAAATGCTAAGTAGGGGATATTAGTATTTAATTTTAATAAACAATTATTAACATCTTTCATTTGAGGGGGACATTACATCTATCAAATGGATATTGAGTATGAGGTAAATTCCTTTGGCTTGTATGGGTATGTTGACACTGTCGGTATCATTCATATTGCTTGCCATAGTCATAATACCGATACTAGGAGACATTGTGTATTGACTTATTGGCATGTGAGCATTCCTCACATCTCTTTGCTGGTCTTCCTTCACGGATGGTTGTTTCTCGGTGATGTCAGTGATACAGGTTCTTTTTGTGTCTTGAACATCCATGGAGCTCTTGATTAGTTTGTTTGAGACACGTCTCACCTAGTGGACGACTCCCTAGTAGAGGATGTATCTGTTCTATCCTAGTGATTGGGGATGCATAGGATAGAGAGTCATGCATTCAGTTGGTATACCTCAGATATTTTGTTGGCTCATGAATTTATTTATGGAGACATTGCTACAATTTATGATCAAAAGACACTAATGTGTGCAATGCAATGGGATTATCTTCTCCTTTTTGGAGAATATCATAGGGGTGATTTTCTATCATCCTTTGTCACTAGAGACAACTTTTACTCCCATACAGGTCTGTTAGTCAATCACGACTTTGTTGTTTTGTCATATGTCAGCAACCTAGGAGTTATTGGATATTGTCTCGCATCCATTCCAATTATTCCTCTCATCCTTGTAGGTCCTATAGGATTTGGATGGTGGTTTGGTGTTGATGACACTTCGAGGTGCTTCCATCTCCTCATGTCTATTGAATATGGAGATATGATGGTTTGGCATTTACGTGGTGACTCGTTTGGTAATGCATTCCATTCAGGTCTAGTTGAGTTGCATCATTGCTCTCGACACAACGATGATGGTTTTTTCAAAGTAGCGCAGGGGAGGTCAATGGGTGTTGAGTATAGTGGGTTTCTTGTTGAGATGAGGGACGTTCATTTCATCTTGCAGGAGCAGGTTAGTTCTATGACTTGGATTCCATTGCAATGTAGGATGCAACATTTTGCCAATGATGCTAGAGTGGTGCAGCAAAGCCCCATCAAGCAGTGGGAATAACAGTATCCCTTTTTGGCATTACGATTGAGGGTGTTTACCCTCGTGGGGTAATAGAGTGTATAGATAACTAAGTACTCAGCATATAATATAAAAGACTATTGTATTCATGTATTCACAAGAGTTTCCAGTACATAATCATCGTGTCTTTTTCAAAGGGACAAGTACATATATATAACGTCCGAAGGGGTGCGAGGCAAACCATCGCACCCGTGTAACTCCTCCGGATGGACCAACTGTCTAACTAGCCAAATTACCCGACAACATCATCCCCCACAAAAGAAAAGTCGTCTCCGGCGACTAAACAACAAAATTGACAACAATAGATAATAGCAAAACTAAATGCTCGGAGGGGGCTGAGAATGCGTCCCTGAAGAAGCTAACCCAGTCAACCGTGCCAGCTGCTCGCGAAGGGCATCCACTTGTTCCGTGCTGGCCTTCAACTGGCTTTGAAGTCGCAACTCACTTTCCAAAAACAACCTCACCATAACGGTTGCTCGCTGGATCTCCCGTTGGGTGGCCTCATCCGAAGCCCGTGCCAGATCCCTTTCCTGAATAAGGGCAGCCCGCTCGGTCGCAACCTGTGCCTCCAAATCTGCCTTTTCTTGCCGTTGAGTCTCGACATATTCCTCCATGGCAGCCCGCTCCTTATCCCAAGTAGACATTTGGGTGACCCAGTCCTTATGCTGCTCCTCCAAGGATTGCATTTGCTCCAAACTGACAAGTTGAGTGTTCAACATCAGCTGAGATTCAGATGCCACCCGATGCTCTTCCGTGTAAGAGTGCTCCATCCTGCGGAAAGCATAGTACTGCTGGCGAAAAGATCTCTCCAATTCCATCACCAAGGCCTCCACCCTACTGGCTACCACAGGTTTCGTCACCTGCCAAGCCTCCAACATAGCCAATGTCTCATCACTAGGCCAATCCCCACTAAAACATGAAGCAAACCAGATTGGACACTCCGTCCTTACAAAAGTGAGAAGGCGCTGCAAATTGGTGGCCACATCCTCTAGTTCCTGTCCCTGCGTGCTCGCTACCATCGCTCGTCCTCGGGTCACTACTTTTGTCCAGAAAGCCTCCATGACATCTCTTCGCTGTGGCTGACTAACCGCTGCCTCGATCCTACCCGTGCTATCTCCAATCTCCTCCTCCTTCTGCACCTCGGAGGACAGTATGATGGGTGCCTCTCTTCCTACCGCATCTACTGCCAAGACCTCCTCCGCTGGTGGAGGGGAGAACTTCTCAGGTTCGTCTACCTTTGCCGGTGGTATCTCAACCCTGGTAAGCCACTCCTGCATTGAAGCCAACTGGATGTCCTCATCCTCAGTCGCTGGAAGCTAGCCGTCCATACCCTGCCCCGTTGGCTGGTGCTCTGCTAACTGCCTAGCCGGAGGCACAACTTGACTAATCACCACTGGTGCCATCGGTTGCCCGAACACTGGAAGAGAAACTGCATCAAGCAAAGCAGTGGCCGGAGAAAATTGAATATCCCCAAGTTGTGGTGGAGTGAACAACACTGGTGCCGACTCCACTGCCAACTCCATACGGCCGCTAATCTGGGATGAACTGTTGTTGCCAGATGATGTGGGCTCCCGGCCACTGTCGACCTCTTCCGACTCCTTAGGCTGGCGTTTTCTCTTTGATGCTGAGGTGACCTCTCCAATATCCAAGTAACGCCAAAGGAAATTCATTGGTTCATCCGGAGCTATGACACTCCTTGGTCTTAGTACCAATTTCTCCTCTGGAATCTGCAACCGAGTAGCCTCCAAAAAGAGCCCAATGGCATAGTGTGGCATATAGAAGGTACGATGTTGCAGAGTCATGAAATCATACATCCGGTGTGCAAGCAGTGTCGCCCAATCGTACACTATACCATTCAAGATACCACACATTAAGGGGATCCGGGTGATGGTTATGTCGGAGGCCCTACTGGCACCTGTGAGCCGACTTTTGTTGACGTCCATGATACACTGCCAATGCCCTTTGGCAATGTCAGCTCTCTTTAGTCCCTTTCCTGCTTTTGTTCGTGCCAATGCAGTTACGCGCTCAACAGTGAGATTCCCTGAAACTCTTCTTATCCACATTTCCTTAGCCTCTTGTGTCAACTTCTGGGGCTTAGTGTCGATCTTCTGCCCTTTCTTTCCTGGACTGCCAAATACTTTGGTAAAATCTCCTGCATGAAACAACACTTTAACGTGGTATCCCAAGTAACAGACTATGCTCGTGTGGGAAAATGTGTCAAAGTTCTCTATCATTTGGCGTAGTTGGGGCTCAAAATCTTTGATGCAAAATAGGGGCATTAGAATGGCCCAGTGGACCCCTGAGCGTCTCAGACTGTTCTTCACCAGTTCGTCCTCTGGCATCTCGTACCACCATTTTCTGCATTCCACCCCATTCAACGCTTCAAATGTGATATTTTGTGCACTCACCGCTTCCTTTGAATCTGCTGTCTTCTTTTTAGAACTTCTAGTATCCATGGTTCTGTGGTCTACATGCTGCAATTGTTTCCACCATCTTTCCAGCCGAATTCATAACGGTTTCTTGAATCCCTCTTATGTAAAAACAATTTTTTAAATACTGCTGGCAGCCAAACGATGCTTGGGTGTGCAAAACCCTTAACTGAAAATAACTTCTTTTTACCGTAGGCACCCATACGGTTGCTGTTTCTTCCCCTTTTTGCTATGGCTGAAAATGGCCTTTGTAATTTTGTCTCTTGTGCTGCTACGGTGGACAACTATTCTCGTGCCTTTACCTTTTCCTTCATGCTACGGTGCTGCCTTTGCTTTTCGCGCGAAGGCTTCCGCTCTCAAATTTTTGGAGTTCCTTGGGCTGCTGCTTACGAACGCCTCCAACTCTTTAGCCTTCCGCCTTAGCCGTCTGCCTTACCAACGCCTTAGCCGTCTGTCTGCCTTCGTTTTGGTTTGGTTTCCCGCGGTGGCTTTATGCCACCGTTCGGTGGCATGTCCCACCGTTCGATGACATGTCCCACTATTCGGTGGGCATGCCACCGTTCGGTGACATGTTCGACCGTTCGGTGGGTCCTCCACTGTTCGGTGCTCTTCCTTCTTTTTTCTTTCTTTTTTTTTATTAATTTTTTTTTTTAATTGCGCATTTGCCGTCGGCTAGGGCTCTTTGGCCTCTGATGGTAAGCTTTCAATTTCGAGTCGTTCACAGCATTGGGGATTTCTTGTCCATCGAGGGTCCACAACTTGACCGACCCGTTGGCTGCAACCTCCTGAACCTTGTAGCGGCCTAGCCACTTAACTTTGAATTTCTCAGGCTTAATCTCATTTCGCCCATTATACTTTAATACTAACTAGCCTGGTGTGAATTGCATTCGGCGGAGGTGCTTGTCGCACCATAGTTTCCTCCGTTGTTGTGTTGCTTCCATGGCCCACTGTGCCAGTGCTCTTTTCTCATCGAGTTTATTCAAAATATAAAGTCTTTCCCTCAAACTCTCCATGTCACCGAGTTTGTTCTCTATAGCTATCCGCAGGCTGGGCACCATGAATTCAGTCGGTACCACTGCCTCCTACCCGTACATCAGCTGGAACGGTGTCTGCCCGGTGGTTACCTTGTACGAAGTCCGGTAGGCCCATAACACAGAGGGCGACTTTTCTTCCCAATCTTCACCTTCAACGCCACATGACTTATAGATTACAAAGACCAAAATCTTGTTCGTCGCCTCCGCTTGACCGTTCGCCGGAGGATAGTAGGGACTTGACAGTGTATGGAAGATCTTGAATTCCGTGGTCAAGAGTTTAATCACGTGATTGACAAAGTAACCACCCCTGTTACCACCCCTGTTGCTTGTCAACTGAATCGGAATGCCATATCTGGTTATTATCTATTCGTAAATGAACTTTGCAGTGCTTATGGAAAAGTTATCAGTCAATACACGTGCCTCTACCCATTTGGTCAAATATTTTGTTGCCACCACAATGTAGTGGCAGCGCCGAGCATAACTGGCCTTCAGAGGCCCAACGAAGTCCAATCCCCATCTTTTGAACAACTCCTGTGCATAGGAGGGGTTGAGTGGCATAAAGTGTCGTTTGAGGGGTCTCCCGACGCACTGACAAGTGTCGCATTTGACTACCCATTCTCTGGCGTCATCGTATAATGTTGGCCACCATAAGCCAGCCAACAATACCTTCCTGGCCGTGGTATCTGGACCCATGTGTCCTCCGACAAGTCCTTCATGAGCTTCCCTCAGCACTCTCGATACCTCTTCTTCCATCACACATCACCTTAGCACCTTGTCTGGACCCATCTTGTACAACAATCCATTGATTAGCTGAAAGGTCCTGCTTCTCAGAACCAACTTCCTCCGTTCTCCCGGAGACATGCCCTCGGGGAATCGGGTCGTGGACAAATACTCCCCGATACTCGGTTACCACTTCGGGAGTATGACGATATGGAACAAGTGTGCGTTTGGGAAGTCGTCATTTATTCCCACAAGTGGCTCGCCTGACTTGATGCGTGACAACTGGTCGGCAATCACATGGCTGCGTCTTGGCCGTACTATGATGTTGAACATGAATTCCTGAAGCAGGAGGAGCCACTGGCTTACCCTTCCTTGGATGATAGGTTTGTTGACGAGGTACATTAGGGCCCGGTGGTCCACATAGAAGGTGAACGACATGGCTAGTAGATAATTCCTAAATTTCTGGACCGAGTAAATCATTCCTAGAGCCTCCCTTTCCGTGGTACTATAATTCTTCTCCGTGTTTGACAGTAACTGGCTTGCAAAATAAATGGGATGATCGAGCCTGTGCCCTCCCTCCTGAGCCAGAGTGGCTCCGATGGCATAGTTCGATGCATCCACGTGGACGTGGAACTCCCTGTCCCAATTCGGAAATGCGAGGATAGGAGCCACCAACAGTCTTGTTTTTAGATCATCGAAGGCTTCCCCTTGCTCCTTTGCCCAGACGTACAGCTCCCCCTTCTTCATGAGTTTATCCATCAGGTATGAAACCCGGGCAAAGTTTTTTATGAATCGTCAGTAGTACCCAATATGGCCGAGAAAGGATTTGACATCGGTTACGTCGGTGGGGGCCTCCATCTCGACTATCACCCGGACCTTATGAGGGTCCGTCTTTAAACCTTCTTTGCAGACTATGTGCCCGAGCAACTTCCCTTGCGGCACCATAAATCGACATTTCTTTGGGTTGAGTGCGAGACGGGCTCGCCGACACTGCTCCATACATTTCCCCAAGGCTCCAATGTGTTTCTCCTGGCCACTGAATATGGACCAATTGTCCAAAAATGCTTTAAAATTCCCTTTGGACATCTTGTAAAAAATATGGAGGATAATCCTTTGGAAAGTCGCAAGTGCATTGCACAGACCGAAGGGCATCCGATTGTACGCGTACACACCATCCTCCACTACAAAGGTTGTTTTCAACTTATCTTCCTCTGCAATGGATATCTGGTTATATTCCGAGAACCCATCCATAAAGGAATAAATCTTGTGGCCCGCCACCTCCTCCAATATGCTATCCATGAAAGGGATCGGAAAGGGGTCCTTGATTGTTACTGCATTGAGGCACCTAAAGTCTATGCAAATGTGGATCTAGTTGGCCTCCTTCTGGGAGATCACAATTGGTGAAACCCACTCGCTTGTGTCAACCCGGAAGATGATCCTAGCTTCTAACATCCACTCGATTTCAGTCTCCACCCTTGCCGCATAATTCTTATTCATTCTGTATGGCCTCTTCCGCACAGGTTTGGCTCCCGGAACCAGAGGAATGCGATGCACGCATAGTTCCGGAGGTATGCCCTTTAGATCTTTGTAGGTCCAGGCAAACACATCCTTGTATACTGTAAAATTTTTGAAGGTCGTCGTTTTCAATATAGGGCTCCAGTCATCTCCCATGAGGACGGTTTTCGGATTTTGCTCATCCCCGAGGTTTATTTCATTCAACTTTGCTTCCTTGTACCGGATTGGTTCCTCCTTCGGAAACTCATGGGCAGGGCTCTCTCTCATCCGGGCTTCTCCTTCTCTGTATTCCGTGTATTCTGGAGGGAACTCATTCCGGTCTTCCTCAATCTCCAGTATGTTGCTGGACGGCGGAAATAATTCATAATCGCGAATCTACCAGTGGAATAGACCGTCCATCGAATTTGTATCATCCTCCAGTTTCAGTATCCCTTCAGCATTGGGCTCCATGGTTCCTTCCCCTCCGTCTATTCCGTCGTCTGATTCTGAATTGGAGGAGGATGCCATTTCTTCTCCGACCATCTGCGTTGTGAGGTCTATCACAAACTTCCTTCCCCCTTTCTCAAATGACAAGTTGTTTCTTTTCCAATTATGATTGGCTCTGGGAGTCACCAACCACCCCCTCCCTAGGATGGCGTCATACCCCTTCTGCTTCAGGGGAATTACTACAAAGTCGAGGATGAATGGTTGGGTCCTGATGGTTAACTGTTGTGCCATCAGGGTTCCAAGGGGCTTGATGCCGTGCTGGTCGACCCCTAGTAGATTGAAGGTTGGCGACCACAGTGTTGGTTTCCCCAAGCTCTTCCAGGTTTCCTCTGGTAGGACGTTCACCCCAGATCCACCGTCAACAATCGTGTTTGTGAGGATGGTACCGAAGATACCCATCTCCACCACTGCAGGGTTCCGCCCACTATTTATTGATAACATCATGGGGTCGGCTGCGGAGCCGCCGGGAACCTCCATCCGTTCAACTGTGCTCGCTGGAATGTTCTACCTAGGAATAAGGCCGTTTTCAGATGCGGCATAGTTTCCAATAGGTCCTTGACCTTCACGGGTATCTCCAGTTGCATCATCTGCCTTAAGATATTTTGTTCGGCCATGGCTCAAGTAGAAGTGTCAGTGTCAGTGGAGTCCCTTCGGTCCTGCATACCCTTCTCGATCTCGACCTTCGTCTCGAGCACCCTTTGTTTCTTCGTTGGAGGGTGAGGATATGTGGCTTTCTTGGTCTGCCCGCATGTGATTGCTAAGACCTTCTCAGTGCCCCCTCGTTCCATATCTTGGATGTTGCAGTCGAGCTTCAGACAGTTAGCGTCCTCGTGGTCCCCCGGTCCGCATCACTCCCCATTGATTACAGTTTCTACACTGTATCATAGGTCTCCCCTTCGCATCATATTGGATCCGTGGCTTGTTCTCATTATTGCCTCGGCCTCCTTGTCGGTTGTTTCTGGAACCGCCGGATGATGCAGCATTTTGTTGACAGCCGGTTCTAGACGTGGAGAGTTGCTCCTGGGTGAAGAGCACTTGTTGATTTCTGGTCCTTAGGTTGTAGGGACATTCTTTGGTGGAATGTCCCGCAATCTGGCAGATATCGCAAAAGGCGTTCTTGGGACAAGAACCTTTCGTGTGGCTTGCTTCTTTGTAGTCTGTGCACCACATGGTGTCTTCCTATGTTTTGCTCGAGCCTCCCTTGGTGGCCTTCTGTTCGTTCATCATCCTCTCCAGATCTTTCTATAGGGCAAGCACTTTCTTACTCGATTCGCCCTCCTTGCTTTCCACCTCTGATTCATCATCCGAAGACTTAGTCTTCCTGGAGGTCTTACATTCGCTCTCCAGATCCATTGCTCGGTTGTACACGTTGTTGTATGATGTGGGCAGGACGATTTTCATTTTCTTGTGAAGGGAAGTTTTTAGTCCCTCCACGAACCACCTTTTCTTGAGTTCGTCTGTCGGCGCTGGCTCCATCTTCCCGATGAGTTCCTTCAATCGCTGCCCGTAGGCGCGGACAGACTCACTCTTTGTTTGCTTTGTATTATAAATCTCAGCCAGGATCTCATTGTCCTCCCTTAGCAACTGGAATTCCGTTTGGAAGGCCTTTTTCACATTGTCCCAAATCGTTAGGCCTGTTTTGTCTACATTCAAATACCAGTCAATGGCTCCTTCCCTTAATGTTGTAGGGAACTGTCGGATCCATTCATCCTAGTCCATAACCCCGTTGGTAGCCCATATAGTCTCACAGGTTCGGCAATGCCGAACCAGATTCTCATTTGCTTGGCCCGTGAACTTGGGAAATTTTTGTTTACTCGCGGCCATGTTTACTTGGTGTTGTCTCTGCGGTGGATTCGGTGCTCCGGTACCACCTGTACCAGCACTCGTACCCGTACTCCCTTGATTATTGTGTGCAGTATTAACCAGTGGCACTTGCGTAATTGGTGGGACCGTATTGTGTGGAGTTCTTGGCTCCATCGGAGGGTTCGCTTGTGTGTTAGTAGCACCTTCGGCCGTACTGTCCTCTCCGTGGGTTTGGTTCTCCGCACCTGGTGTACGGGTCAGACCCTCCTCGAACCGATCTCGCTCGTCCTGAAGGAAGATCTTTCTCAGTCGTGTTTCCTCGAGTAGTTCCTCCCTACTTCGCACTCTCCGATGCTCCGGCAAAGTGAATTATGCCTCGTCGGCTTGTGCACCTTCCGTACCACTTCCGAGGTCCCCTTCAGGCAACCCTCCGGTAAGTTGGTCCTGGACAAGTTGCTTTTCAAAAAAAAGAACACTTATTTTATTTATTCATGTTGGTTTACAACATTTCCAATTGCATTACAATTGTTTCTGTGTTCCGTTCTCCCTTTCGTGCGACTTCATATTTCAAAGTCCCCTAGGTTGCCATTGCCTTCTTCGTGACAGCGGCGGAGGTGCTCTCAAGCATGGTAAGTGCGGAGGATTTCCTGACGGTGCTCCTCTCGGGCAATCTCCTCTTGGCGAGTGCATTGTTCAAGCGATGCTTGTGCTAGCAAACGAGGAAGGTGGTTTAGCAGTCTGTTGGCTGTAGGGTTGGCCTCGATCGCGGCCCACACAGCACTGGCTGGAACTTCTTTGCCGGTGGCTTCTTGACGGACGTAGGTTTCTATCGTCACTTGAAACAGGATTCTAAATTCCCGTGTTTGGTTATCTTCTCCTTCGTACAGTTCCGTACGGGCGTCGTTGGCTTCCGGATTGAGTTCTCCAAGTTGTAAGCCCATTGTGTCCGCACGCCATCCAAGTGCGTCTAGGCAACGACACCAGATGTTTACCCTCATGGGGTAACAGACAGTACAGATAACTAAGTACTTAGCATATAATATAAAATACTATTGTATTCATGTATTCACAAGAGTTTTTAGTACATAATCATCGTGTCTTTATCAAAGGGACAAGTACATATATATAACTTCCGAAGGGGTGCGAGGTGAACCGTCGCACCCGTGTAACTCCTCCGGACGGACCAACCGTCTAACTACCCAAATTACCTGAGAACAGAGGGAAGATTGTGAGGAGTGTTTTCCTTCACCCAGTGGTAGAGATTCACAGAGTGCCAAGTATAGACAAGGTCTTAGGCTGCAATTTCATTTAGAGGGATTTTGGTACAATTTCTTCTAGATTCTTTTGGGGTTTGGGTAGCTGGCAAACAATTGCTGTTGGTACTTTGTCTAGGTATACTGATGCAGGAGCATCCTAGGTGTAAGAGCAATCTTGCATCACCCAAAAATATTTTTGTTTTTGTATTCAATAAGGGCTATCTTGTGCAGAGCTGCTATTTATGGAAACTTGCTATTTTTAGTAAGTTGGTCATATGATCTCGGAATGTTTTGATTTTACATGTGGAGGTTCATCTCAGTCATATCAGCCTGCCAGTAAAGTTTCATGGCTAGATCAGATCTAGTTTTGAAGATATTGAAGATTTTCGATATTGGCAGCAGGGTACAGAAACTTTGAACTCAGTTTTGAAGGCTTTAGAGGCCTCGGATGAGGTCGAAAATTTGGGTGACAGGTGCTTGCGATAGTCAAACATGTAGAGCGCTTCGTGGTCTTTCCGAAATGGGATTATAATAGTCCATCGGGTCAACTGGTGATGACTTATGGTCTTCGGAAGTCAAATCACCTGAAGTGGCGGAAAATAATTTTCCTTCAAAATTTCTGTTTGGGTTTCAAAAGTCATTTTGAGCCGACTTTGATGTAATAAATTGAAAAATAAAATAATTCTAAGTTTGGTCGGCCCTAAGGGCTAAATTTCTAGAACCTTCTCGGGCGGTGGAAAATGCCTATATAAAGAAGGCCCGTAGTGTTGTCTAGGGCAGTTCTGGGTAGTAGATCTGGGTATTGATTCGAGGCTTTGTCCTACAGAATATTGTAAGGGAATGCCCATGTGGCTTTGCATATTGTAATTCTGAAAGTTTGTAATTCCACATTTGTGGAGATAATAAGAAGCCAATTTTCTGTTCTTGCATATTATTGTTGTTCTCTATTTCTGTTATGTGTTTGTGGTTTTAAGGGGAGCACCCTTCATCATATACCATTACAGGGGGCAATCGAGAATTGCTTGTGGACAAGCAATCTTTGGGTGGACAAACTATAACGTCCCCTTCTTGAGTGCAAATGATTTCTAGTAGGATTAACCTATTAGCAGAGTTCTCGTAGGCTAATATAGGGGATAGGGAGCCCATTCAAGGGTCTTATGGTGCCTTTGGGAGGTTTGCGTGGTGTTTTAAGAGTTTATAGCTAGTCTACTAATTTTTAAGAAGTGGTTGATAGTTTCTAGTTGACCACCCGAAGCTTGTGGAGCCTCGCAGGGGGCTTGATGAACCATTTTAGATGTTTAGAGACAGTTTCCTATTTTTAAGGAAACTAGGAGTTGGCCTGCTATTTTTAGACATCACCAAGAGACCAAGTGCTTCCTTAGTTTTCAGTGGAAGAGGTTAGGTGGATAGTTTCAGAATAAAATTAAAATATTAAAGTATTAAATTTAATGTTTTAATTAAATAAAATAAAGTACTTTATTATAAAGTTACTTTATGAGGAAATAAAAGTGACTTTTTAATAATATTATAAGTGTCACATTTTAATGTTAAAATAAGTGACTTTAAGTTACATTTTAATTTCCTAGAGGTGGACACCACATTGGATGAGTGAATAACTAAACATTAAAGTGGAATATATTTTATTAAAAAATAAAATACTTGAAACCCTAAAAGTGGCATTAGGGTTTGAGGAAGAATAAAAAAAGATATCTGGGCTTTCATTTTGCCATCTTTGGAATTAATATTATTTGGAGAACTCATCTTTGGCACTTCAGAGTTCTCAGAGCTAGTGTTTGACAGGAATTATTTGTGAAAACGAAACCCTTCACAGATTTGAATGTCTACAGGTTTGGAAGATCACTCAAGGGCATAATATACAGGCAATTTCACATAGGGATAGCATTGGGCTTCATAACAATTAATTAATTTCTTTTAGAGAATACTATAGGAGGAATTCATTCTTCAGTTTGCAGTAGTGGAGAGGACAGGGTTTCAGTTTTATTTTTGTATAAGAAGCAGATCTTAAATATTTTGATACTATAGCTCAGCATTATTCCCATCTACAACCGGCCACACCATTTTGCCTGCAGGAATAATTTACTATAGGAGGTGATGTGGGGTTTGGGTATATTCAGATAGGAAATTTCTACAATTATTGCAGATCTTACAATTCCACGAGCTCAGAGCCTTTCATCAGTAGATATTACATGCACCCAACTAGACGTTTGAGTTTGGGTTGTCTGGCAACCCTAGGCTTTGAAAAATCAGGGTTATTATTGCATTATCAGATTTACGAGACACTGGTTTGCTGCTGATAAGAATAACATCAGACTTGCTGCGATTACATGCTGATATCATCATTGCTTGGTTTGAGGTGTTGGAACTAGGGTATGTGCTTGATTATATTAACTGCAATAAAAACCTTAGGTTTATTAAATATTTATTATTTTGCATTTTTAAGTTGTTTTCCTGTTATTCTTTCCTGCACTTATTTCAATATCTGAAAAAAAAACACAAAAAAACAGAAAACTGCGAAAACACAAAAAATCATAAATTCAGGAAAATAAAAAATTCAGGAAACTGAAGCTTCAGATCAGGGTTGGATTTTTCAGAGTTATTGTTTGATATATTGAATCCAGATTATGATTGCTGAATGGTGGAAACGCCTAAGAAGTGATGCATGCTTGCCCAAAATAGTTCTTGACAGTGTTTGGCCATTTTGAGTTGATATCATATTTAATCAGTTCTCTAAAGGTTTCAACAAGTATTATTGTAATCTGAATAGAGTGATAGGAAGCTAAACAAGTGGATGAGTATTTAGAGATCAGTTTCAGGGAGAATGTTCTGGAAGATTCTACCTTGAAGTCCAGTAATAACTAATATGGTGAAATTAAATAAGAACTATATTCGATCTATGGATGTCAATGGCTGATGACAATGGCAATACAGAAAAGTGTTGATCTTTTTTTTATTTTTATAATTGCTTTTTGAAAGTCTTGATCTTTACATGATCACTCATGCTTCTTGTTTTAAATTACATTGTGGGATAAGTTGCTACAAAGATTCGAACTTTCCATGCATTATACTGTGAGAATGAAATCAGCATCCTAGTTTTAAAAAATGCATTAATTGACGGATAGATTACAATGATGCAATTGAACAGATATTATTCCTTGGCAAATCTTCTCTCAACCAAAAAGGTTTCCATAGGCACCTTTGAAACTAAGGTATTATGTGAAATATGTGGAAAATTAGGTGCATAGACATTTATGATATACAACACCAATCCCAAATATATTACTTTTAAGAATGATACCAGATGAATAATACTTGTCATAATTTACTGTTTGAATTGCTCATCTTTGAAGTTCTTGCTCTCATTTTATTGGATACCTTTTATTAATTTAGTTCATAGTTTCCAGACTTATGTACGTACCCGAGCAGATACGATACTTCAAAGTTTGATGATCACAAAATCCACAATAATAAATATTGTAGAAAATCTTGTGCATTCTGAAAGGCTATAAGGGAAGAAACCCTTCGTTGCTGCACCTTCACTATACCCATAAGTAGCAGCATATGATACTCGCTGCCTCACCAGAAAAGGTAGCAGCAGATGATACTTTCTGCCTCATCACTTTCTGGTTGGGAAGAATAAGAATTTCAGTGAATGTGCATATTTGCTCTTCAACTTTTTAAGTTGTATGCGTTGTTTGAGGTCGAGAGAAGAATCTTCAATGTGGCACAATGAGGCAGAGAGAAGAGTCTTCAATGTGGCAACTAGAGAACATCAAAATCATCCAAATTTGCAACCCTAATTTGGCACTTCGAATTGTAGCAATGGTGATCCCTAGATGGAATCACACCAAGAAGCTTAGGGGGGTTTTGTTCCTAAAACTAATAAACATTGTAAGGGTTTTTGTTCTCAAAATATTTGTAAACATTCTGAATTTGTTCCAGTGGCATGACAATAATAAATTCATCAAGTCTATCCCTCAAATGAGTCCAACACCTCCTTATATAGCTGTTTGGAGAGTAATTTTCAGTTTTCAATTTTCTTTTCCCCTCACAAAACCTTCTTGGATAATTAATATTACTTTTCATGAGAAAAGGACCTCAAGTCTAGGCATCCAACCCAAAATACTCCTTAACACCTTTCCAATGAGCTATTACACTAAGTTGTCCTTGTAATATTTCCCAACATTATACAACTTAAGTGAATTAATTAGACAATAACTGAATAGCTCACCCAAGTTGTGAAAAGCTTTTAAATTGCACAAGAATCAAACTCAAATCACATTGAGATGATACTGCAGATGTAATATGATGATTAGAGTCAACTGAGCAACTAAAAATAGACAACTCACCCAAGAAGTTTGAAGAATTTCCCATGTGTTGAAAATCACTATTGAAAGTGTCATATTGATCCATATAGCCTACTGAGTTCATTTCTAAGAATCAAAGTCATTGCTAACCAACCCAGAACACTCCAATAAGTTTTGGGTCCTCAATGAACACCAAGTTGTGTAAGGGAAAATTAAAAAAACAGGGCAAAAGTTCACAAATAAATTCTGCTAAAAATGGGAACATTGCACCCATCTTAGGAAATAGATGGTTTGGAAGGTCTACACTTTCAATATGCAGATAGGTTGAAATGATTTTGATCTCTAAAGAAAATTTTGGCAATGAAGATAGTGTGTAGGTAAAACTCCGAAGAGTATAATGTCTAGAGATAATCTTGGCTCCTAGTTAAAGAATAAAGGAAGGCTGAATTTAGAGCCGAATGACAAGCTCCCAACAATAATGTAGGTTTTGAAATGGGTAAAGAGCGATAATGACTTTGGGCTAGGAGACATCAATGATAAAACACACACTTGGAACATTGTCAGTAGGAGGTAAAGGTGATTTATGGACAAAATCTCATTCCTATGGATGTAGGAGAATTGAATAATAAGGGGAGAAAGATAGAAGCTTCCAAAACCAAGAAGAAGGCTTTGGAACAACTGAAAATGGAACTCAAGCATTGATGGAAAAAATTGTCAAGTTTGGGGGCAAGCATCTCCATGCAAGGAAGAATCAATGAAGATTTTAAGCTAAAATATTTGTGGCCTAAATGGCCCAAAGAAGCGTCATTCGGTAAAGTGGTTAATTGAGATGGAAGGTCCTGACATAATTCTCATTCAAAAGACAAATACAGAGATTGCGGGTTTTAAGGAACTACTTCCCACATTATGGAGAAATGGTGATTGTGCTACAGAAGATGTTGATGGGACGGTGGGAGTTTTGTCTACTTTGTGGAACATTGTTTTCTAGGTAGGATTGTTGAAGGTTCTCATTGTTGTCTCTTAGTTTCAGAAATCTTTATGATAATAATAAAAAATATATCAAATATTCACGTGTCCTGAATTTAGAAAGAGATAGAAAGAAGACTTAGAAGTACATAAAGATGTTTAGACAAGATTACAACGAAGGGAATGGATAGGAGGGGGTGATTTTAATGGCATTCTAGCCCAAAAAGAAAAGAAAGGAGGAGATTTTACTTAAATCCAAAGCCTTTGGAGTTCAAGAAACTTTTCGAGAATCCTTTGTCAGTAGACATAAAACCTAAGACCAATTGGTTTACATGGAAGAATAATAGATTAGGAGATGAGAACATTATTAATCTAAGTTATCGAATCCTTGCATATAGGCCCAAATCTTGATTCCGGTGCGATATTGGCATTGTTTACTCCTTGATTCCGACGGGATTCTGACCGGGCATCTGGATTCCCTGTAGGATCGGCTCTACAGAACCCATGGGGAATCCGGATGCCCAACCCGAATCGTACAGAAATCCGGAGGAATCCATGGGCACCCAAGGCTATGAGCACCCAAAAACGGGCCCCACATGCCATTTTTTATTTTTTATTTTAAATCTAAAAAGCATCTAAAACCTTAATATCAACCATAAAGTATGCATTTGGTCATTTGATTATCATTCATTCATCTCTCAAGAATTTTTCACCATTTTTGCCTTGTTCTACAGCTGTAGCATTTTTCTTCAAATGATGTTGAAGTGGAACCAAATGTTGACCTTGATTCCTATGAAGATAAGAAATTAAATATGAAATATGGCTTGTAATTTAAATTCTCATTGTGTAATGACATTTTGAGACTTTTGCGAAGTATGAATATGATATATGAGGTATTTTATTTATAATTATTGGCAAATATGGATTTATGGGTATCACGCTTCTAACTTATTATTATTAAATGTTTGAAGTTTTGAACCAATGATGACTGAACATTGAACATGTTACATGTATGAATCTATGAACATACATACATACATACACGCACACACAGATATATATATATATATATATATATATATATAAAGGTTGAAAATCTTGAACTCGGCAATAACTCGGCCGGCCCAAAAAATTTGAAAAACTCGGAATTGGCAAAAACTTGGTGGAAAAATCGGCAATAAATCGGCACTTTTATCGAACATTTGAAAATATATAATTTCTTAAAATATTCTAAAACATACACATATACACCAAATTTGTAGAACAAATACTGATTTGAGATATCCACCATATATGAATCAAAGTTTTAAGTTAAATACATAGCAATTACTATTAGAACTTAGCAAATTAACATAGAATCATATACCAAAAAACAAGTGCGACATCTAAATAAAAATAAGTTCAATACATATCAAAGTCAAACTCCATGAAACTACAACTTTTGAATACATAGTAGGTTCAAGTTTCAGTATCAATGAAAACTAGAAGTAGAAATCATAAATTGCTTCTACGACTAAAGCTCAAAAGTGATCGCTGCTGTTGGGTGGGTGGTGCTGAAGTAGTTGCGCCATCCCCAACAGGGGGCTGAATAGGCGCCTCAATAGAAGCCCCTGATGGATCATGACCAAGCTCATGTTCCTCCTCATGTGCTGCCACTTCTGCAGCCCAATCATCTTCCTCCATATCAAAGTCAGATAGCTCATCATCAGTCAAGAAAGGATCCACATCCACATCATCACCATCAGGAGGAGCAACCCAATCTGCTCCATATGGATCAATCTCATCGAGGTCAAGTGCTTCATATGAAGCCTGTCCTCGCACCTTCTTCTCATGCACTCGAAGGTTGTACCGCACATAAACCAAGTCATTCAAGCACTTCTGAGTCAACCTATTGCGCTTCTTTGTATGTATGTTCTCAAACACACTCCAATTTTGCTCACAACCAGAAGCACTACATGGCTGCGATAATATTCGGATGGCAAGCTTTTGAAGATTAGGTGTTGTGGCACCATAATCTTCCCACTGCAGATCTGCAAGGATTAAAAAAAAGTTAAACCATTTATAATGTGGTGAAGATTCTAATAAACTTAATGAGCGAAATAAACGGTATAATAAAAGTAAACACATGTTCTTGTTTACCTGGTTGCAGAGTGTATCTCCTACGTTTGCAATCAGGTGAAGAAAACAATGGCCCATCTTCCCTCTTGTAGCTCTGTAACTCATCAAGTACAAGGTCTCAAAGGTCCAAATCAGCAACCAATCTCCGAATACATGTGTCTATGCCAACTTGAACCTTTGCATCTGCTTTGAAAGTGTCGGAGAAGTAATACTTGGGGTTCAAGTAGTAGGCAGCAGCATGAATATGTTGGTGGAGTTGTCGGTTCCACCTACGATTGATTATGTTCCATATGGGTCTATATTTGGTCTCATTTGACCTATACAAGTGTTGAATGGCCTCTTTGGCCCTATCCATGGCCTCATATTGATACCCCATGGGGCTTTTATCTCCATCCACTATTCGAAGAACCTTCACCAACGGTTCTGACACCTGGACATAAAACATTTAACCAAAATCAGCGAATTGCATTATCTAAAAATTAAATAACAAAATTATAAATCATCAATCAAGGTTCAAAAACTTACCTTGATGATCTCCTCTATTAGCTTGCCAAATGTAACATCAAACACAACCTTCGCAACCTTCTCTGCTTCAGGCTTCTTGGCATAAGGACTCTCCAACCATTCCACACTCACAAACATCCGCCTTAGGTCGGGCAATGCATCTGATACGCTTTGCAAGTTGAGAAAATTAGTAGCAAAGTGTGTGACCCCTGATTGCACGAGATCCTTACCATTAGTGTATTATCTCATAAGACTCAGGACCCATGTGTGATTGTAGATGTACTTTGTGATATTTCTTCCATCTTGACCACCTTCTCCACCCAACTCAGTTTCCCTAGGTCCTCAAGGAGCAAGTCAAGACAATGGGCAGCACAAGGGCTCCAAAATAATGTGGGATGCCTATCCATCAGAAGTCTACCGACTGCCACATATGCAGCTGCATTATCAGTCACAATCTGGATGAGATTACTCACTCCCACTTCCACCACCACCTCATCCAACATGTTGCACAAAGTCTCTGCATTTTTCACTTTATCAAAGGCATCAACTGATTTTAGAAATACTAACTACCCTCCTGAAGCAACAAGAAAGTTGATGAGCATCCTATTCCAACCATCAGTCCACCCATCGGATATAATAGTGCAACCTCTCTGTTCCCAAATTCTTCTTTTCTCTTCCACAAGTTGATGAATGCTTCAGACCTCATCCTGTAACAACGCCACTCACCTCATAACGAGATGGGGGCTTGAACCCTTTACCAGACACGGAGATCGCAGCGACCACTTGATCTTAATATGGACTACATAAAGCATTGAAGGAAAGATTGTTGTAGAACCAAAATCTTGCAACTGCCACCTTTGTCTTTGCATGCATTTCTTTGTTCCATGCAGTGCCTTGCAATTCGGGCTGAGCACCAGGAGTGTTACGTGGAACCCAAAAGTCGGATATAAACCCACCCACATTTCTTGATCCTCGTACCCGTGGCCCAATGGAAGAAGAAGCCTCTGCACCTGTTTGTGACCCTGTAGAACTAAAACTCCCCAGTGGGGCTGCCATGGCCTCTGCTGTCCTCTTTTTATTTACCTTATTTTGTGCATATGCTTCAAGGATTGCGAAAGCCTCCTTCATAACCTCTTCTAGACACTTATCACACGGTGTAATATCATTTCCAGGAATCTTTGCAAGGTGATATTTCAGTCGGCTTATGGCCCCACTCATCTCCTTAAGGCAATGGATACATTGGGCATCTCCTTGATTTGGACCTGGTGTCCCATGTTTCCATAAAGGGTCCCTCTTTCTGCCACCAGCCATTTTCTACAGTTACTGGCACTGGAAATCTGCAAGTACAAGGAAAAAGAATCATATATTAGATCAAAATGGACTATGAAGTAACTGAGATCAAAATGTAAGAGGCGATTAGAGAGGGCAATCACCAAATAATTGTCCAAGTTTGAGATCAAATATATTATATATTATTATATAGTATAATTGTAACAGATATACTGATATATGTAAAAAAATAAAAAGGTGATTTGCAATTTTGCATATATACTGTGAAACTGAAATTGGTTGAATGTTACACTTAATAATAAAATTAAATATAATATATAATTATAAATATATGTAACTATTAGTTCAAAATTTAACAAAATTACAAATATATATATGTTAACTATTAGTTTATTAGTTTAAAATTTAATATTACAAATTTTTCGATAAACATATTTTGTTACACATTATTTAAAATTTTATTTAACATTTAATTGTTAATAAGTTAATACTAAATTACTAATAGTAATTTCTAAATACTAAATAGTAAAACTAAATACTAAATACTAATTAGTAAAGATAAAAAATATTACTAATTGCTCAGTTTTATACCAAGTTTGGTCAATGAGGTTCAAAAAGAATCTCCGTTAGCTCCTCTTTTTTTATGGAAGAAATTAAGTTTTCTGCTATTAGCTTCATTGAAAAGGAATTGAAAATACAAAGTTGTGTCAATGGATGACAAGAGTTTGGGTACTTTTGGTGGAGCTCCTAGAGGTGGCAATCCATGCTTTTTCTTTATTGCTATGCTTCGAAAGAAGTCTGCATGGTGTGGAGACGAAGACGGAGAAGGAAGATTTGGTATGCACTATGTGTAATAATGTTTGTTGGGGCTAATATAATTTTCCCTAACCCCATGCAAAAGTATCTGTTGGCTTGTTTCTCTAAGTTTTTTGGATAGAGTAGGGAATAAAGTTTATGGCTTTGGGCCTTTTTGGGAAGAAAGTTTGTTTGGTAGGATTATATTATGGTTGTTTCATGTCAACTAGGGATAATCTATGTTTTTCTGTTTCAAACTATGGGTTTTGCCCCAATATTTTTGATGCTTCCTGGACCTAAAGCAGGTTTTATGAACAATAATAATAATAATGATATATATATCATTCTTAGCTCACCTTCACAGCTCTTAACATGATTATTCAGGTGCTTTGGTTTACAAAAAGACTAACTCGTGAAGCTATTTAAGTGCTTGAAATCAAAGTAGAAAATTGAAGGGATAAACGACTGAAGTCATTCGCACAAAGGGAGATAAACACAATAATTTACCCAAGGGAAACAAAATGTAGTAAAATCTGTAATATTCTCAGTCAATTGCAGCTAAGATTTTTTTATAATTTTCCTGGTTGGCTGAAGATGTTCTTATTGAAGTTACTGTTGAATAGGTATTCATTCTCACGGTTAGGATGTAAATATTTCTTTTCAGATATTTACTGTTGCAGATATTTGGTTCTCATGAGTTTACTGTTGCAGCTATTTCTTCCACTAACTCAACTGGTAGTTGACTGTCACTATTGTAGGTAGATGCCTGTCCCGTTTTGAGGTTTACGTTTGTGGTAGAGTTTTCAAACAAATAATATATATATACTCAAAACAACAACTACAAACATGCCGCACTGAGTAATATATTTGGCAAAAATAATGACAGAAGTCTTCTACAGAATAATAAGACTGTTCGAGTTGCCAGAACATTCACGCAAACATACATATACACAGGTGTGAGAATCCAAGGATAAGAATGTGACTCGTATGCACCTGGTGGCCAATCACGTGAGGTGTGGGATGTCACGCTCGGTCTCTGGCTGCCTTCCCAAACTGGTGGACTGCTGAATCCTTCCACGTGAACCGGACCAGAATGTTGGGAGCGGGCTGTGTAATCCAAGGGTGAGCTCGAACCAGTTCGTAGTATCCAATGACGCGTTTTTGGGAGGCACGCAATAGATGTTCAGTAGCTATCGTGTCCAATGTAAGTGCCGCAGTGAAAATACTGTCTATTCGTGACGTCAATGGCTGTAGGTGTGAGACGGCTGTGGGATCTCTCTATAGCTCATCCCAATCACCGAAGACTACTCCTGCATAGAATCCCGTGGTCTTCCACTTAAGGGAGGCTGGAAGAAGACATACTCCTGTCTGCCGAGCATGGATTGACCACCAAATTCCCCAAGTTGACTGCGTGTTGGATGTGCGGGTGTAATGCCTGGTGCTGATTCGCAGCTGGCAGTGTTTACAAGGAACAATGATAACCAAAGAAACGAGAATCAGAATCGGCAAGGCCGAATTGAATCGCGAATCGGCCATGAATCGGAATCGAATCGCCCATGAATCGACAAATTTAAAAAACCCTAAATTTTAACTATTTAAAAAACCCTAGATTTTAACAAATTAAAAAAATCGCCGAGCCGATTCAACGGTTCATAAAAAATCAGCCAGAGTGAATCGAATCGCCGAACCGGCGATTCACTGGCGATTCTCGGATCTATGGTGATAACAACTGCTCGTATCCCTAGGATGATACCTGTCTGGTCTTTAAACTTCTAAACAGTCTCCAAGAACAAATGTGGACTTCTCCTCTATTTCTGAATATTTTACTTTATTTCTTGTCTACCTTCAAAATTTACTGAATCTCCTTGTAAATAAAACTGAAGCTGGAGTAACTATCATACCACAATTTCTTGATGCTCAGCCTATGAAATCTGAATGATCTCACCAAAATAGAGATGTTGGGTTTGCGTCCAACGTCTCGAGATTTTCTCCAAGGGGTTCCGTCCTTGAGAAATTACCAGTCACGATGTAACCAATTTTTTCTTTCTTTTTTTAATATTATTTCATGGTGCTTTTTCCGAGGTGTACTATTCCTTTTTATAACCTCGAAGTGAGTTCAAGTACAAAAAGCTAAGCCATGTGGGATAAAAGCTCACTTAAGTCACTTTTATAACTTAAAGTGACTTTATAATAAGTCATTAAGTGACTTTATAACACACTTTATAAAATAAAGTGATTCTGACTATAGAAACTGAGCCCCGAATATAAATATTCGCCCGTGCAACAATGTGACTGGCTGACATCCTCCGAAAAGCGGCCATTAGTCCATCCAGATGGATAGATAGACTAATCAGGCATCTAAATAGCCTAGTGCCGAGAAGGGGACATTACAAAATCCCAGCAACTTGGGGATGCATCTCAATCAAAATCATCAAGAATTACAAGCAAAATGCTACTGTAGAGGTTCTAAGAACATTTGGGACCATAACAATTCTTCTACAATGCTCTTAAAAAATTCCAAGTTCTAAAACTCACTAAAGACAATTTACTTTATTTCTGCACTTAGTTATATCACCATTGTAGAACTCTAGATGATTTTACATGAACTCACTGGACATATTTATGCTTGTGCTTCATTGTCGGCTTATTGCAAGAGATGATTGCATATCTAGCCTGGGTTATCAACTTTGAAGAATCTAAGGGCAAAAGGCCATTAGAAATTTTTTGCTTGGCTTTGGGCCTCTTTCTCATGACATAAAAAAGGTAGAAAACACTTTATTTGGCTCAGAGTGAATCCATTGACAACTCTTTGGGGCTCTTAAACAATATTGAACAAGAGCTTCATCCCTCACTGAGATGTAGATTATTTACTTGAAAGGATTTTTAACCCACCAAGTACCTCACTGATCCTTCTTGGGAAGACTTCCTTTTGGTTCAGCTCCTCAGTTTATCAGATGTCCATTTTTCTTTATCTTTTCTTTTTGTAGCATCGTCTGGGCTCTTCATTATTTTGTATGTGAGCCGAATGCTTTGCTCTCAGTCATTTAGATTTTTAATATGATAGTTTATATCATTTTATTAGTGCAACATCTTTTTTCTTATTCAAATAAAAACATAGAACTGGGACCTCGGTTAGTCCAGAAAAGGGCAAGTATTAATCTACACATTGCTCAAAAGCATCTAAACAACCCCACATTAGCATAAAAATAATAATAAAAGGTGCACCATATTACACTAATTAAATTTACTACAAAATAAATAGTTAAACCATGAAAGTAAAACAAAATGAGACAAACAACGTATTTAATATACATTAATTAAATGTACATTTCAAGCAATCAGTATGCATATCAAAATTGGAAAAATGCTTATAATTGAGTACCATGAAAGCGAGTTGTCTAAAATTTTTCCTCTCCAGGCGCTACATTGTTAGATTAGTGTTCACTTTTTTTGTTAGCTGCTATGTCAACTATAATGTTCTAACTGGGAACTTCCTGTTCACATGTGGCTTGCTTTGGTCCTCATTTTGCCATGTCATCTATATCTGGTAGGGGAATATTAGTCCACAGTACAATTTTGCAGGTAAAACTAGAAGAAAAATTGCATGTAGTATGGAGTATGCTGGAAAGTTTGGAGAGATATTTTAAGAGGGTTCTGCTACTTATTTGTTTGAAATTGTCAGTTTTTAGAACTTTACTGCTTAAGGCAGCAATCAGCATACCATTGATGTTTGGCTAGTACACATTTCCTTTATGTTATCAAAGAAATATTGAATGTTAAGAACCTTGAAATTGCAACTTTATGAATTTTGAAAACATTTGAACTACGATTTCATGATTTTCTCAACTATTATTCTAAATAAGGTTCTTGTTATTATTTATGGGATTTTTTTCATTTTTTGAATAGGTGGATCGATTCTCTTTGGTGGGGTTTGTTATTGGATATCCATTTCCCATGTATAGATATCAATCTACACAGGTATGTACACATTTCTATGCTTCCCCTGGGGCTTATATTTTATTTTCTTGTAACTTTATTTTGCTACATTCATCCAGTTCTATAATGATTTGAGTCACCCATAGACATTTCTATCGACATTTTTCATAGGAATCATATGCATTAAACTTTTCTTATATTTGTTTCTACTCGTTTAGATTTTCAAGTAAGAAAAGGAATGTTAAAAATAAACATTGTCATGTTTTGGTACCAAGTCAACTCATCATTGTTTGCCCGCTGGGGTAAACTTAGTATTGCACAGACATAGTACAGGAAATATAATAAACACAGAATGTATCATAGAATAATAAATACTTTCATTAATCATTCCAGACTGGCAAGTACATTTACATCGTGATGATCCTACAATCATATCTCCCGTGTCCATCCTCCAAGAGGGTATGTAAACTACCCGAAGTCAACTCATCATTGTTTGCCCGCTGGGGTAAACTTAGTATTGCACAGACATAGTACAGGAAATATAATAAACACAGAATGTATCATAGAATAATAAATACTTTCATTAATCATTCCAGACTGGCAAGTACATTTACATCGTGATGATCCTACAATCATATCTCCCGTGTCCATCCTCCAAGAGGGTATGTAAACTACCCGAAGGGCCACGACCGAAGCGTCGTGACGGAACTGTCTAACCTCTCGGTCGCTAACGACCGAGAGTAACATAATACTTTACTAATATAATAACCCGTACATACAATTATCCCGACAACATCATCCCCCCCAAAAAAACAAGTCGTCTCCGACGACTTACAACAACAGGAAGATGAAATACACCACATAGAAGAAGAAAATCACTAAGGGGCAGAGGGGCGTCCCTGAAAAGATGAAGTGCCGCCCTCCCCATCAATGTTGCGTCCAGTAGGTCTTTTCCGTCACATCCCATTCCTCTCGTGCCTGCACCAAACTTGTCTCCAAAACATACTGTTCAGCTATAGCCTCCACTAACACCATACTGTCTCCTTAGCCAATCTGACCGTGATAGCCACCCGTGCCAACTTCTCTGCTTCCAACTCCTGGGACAGCGCGGGGTCGAGGGGCAGCGCCCCCGCCGCCAAGACCAATTTAGCACTCTCAAACCCACACAGAAGTTTATGGAACACACCATTTTGTGATTTTCTTTTGATCCCATACTCTTTTCTGTAAAGCGCTTATGTTTTCCTTACTACCTCATTATGCCCTTCCCTTTGGTACCATAAGTTACTCATTTTGAACTGTTTTGATTTGTCGTCGTTTTTTTTTTTTAAATCTTCTCCTCCTTGCTGCCAGTCCTTTCTTGCCGTCAAGAACTAAATTCTTCTGTACTCTTTTTGATTTCCAGACTTATTCCTTGCCGTACGAAATGCTACATTCCTTGGACGGTATTCCTGTTACACCTTTTAGTGCCGTACGCTTGCTCTTGTTTCGCCTTCCAACTTTTAATTTGCCAAAGAAGGCCGTATGGTTCAGCTTTTATTACTTGCGAGCTTCTCTTAAAATTGCCGTACATTGTTTTCTATGTATTCTTCCTTCGACCGTACGGTTGTAACTTTGCAATTCATACGGTGCCTTTTTTTGCTTTGCCTGTGATGTCCATACGGTTAAATACTCATTCCCTTCGAACTTTGAAAGTTGCCACTTAATACTCATTAAAACTATTACCGTACGGTCATTTTTGCTTGACCTATGCCTTCGTAAAATTGCCTTCAAACTTATAAACTTGTCGTACGGTTATCATTTTGGACTTATACTAACCGTACGGTACCTTTTCTAAGCTACCTTCGTTTCTCCAAGTTGTCGTACGGCCGTACGGTTTCATAAATGTCTTCGTTCACTATGTCTTCCCTCAATATGTCTTCGTTCATTATGTCTTCGCTCAATATGTCTTCGTTCATTATGTCTTCGCTCAATATGTCTTCGTCTTCGGACTTTGTCTTCGGATTTTATGTCTTCGTCTTCGGACTTTATGTCTTCATCTTCGAACTTTGTCTTCGGACTTTATGTCTTCGTCTGTTGTTTTTTATGTGCTTGCTTGCCTTCCCTCCCAAGTTGCCGTACGACCTTTATTGCTTCGTTTCAAAATTTTTTATTTTTTATTTTTCATTTTTCAAATTTTTTTTCAAAAATTTTTTTCAATTTTTTTTTTTTCCCCTCCACCGTACGGTCATGTATAGCCGTATGGGTGTTTTTCAATTTCCTGTCTGGAGGCTTCTCTGGTTGCCCGTACGGATGACTCTCGGGTCCCCTGCATGACCACTTGAGTCATTTTCCATCCTCTCAGTTGCTCTGTCCCTCGTCTCTGGTCCATCCTCTCCAGGGAAGGTTTCAATTTGGTCTCGTTGATGGCATCATGTATCCGTTCGTCGAAAGTCCACAGAGTGTGCAGCCGTTCCCTCTCCCTGTCGCCGAGTCTGTTTCCAATGGCAATCCAAAGGCTTGGAACCATAAATTCTACCAGGACCATGGTCTCTTGCCCATACATCAGAAGAAGGAGAATCAAGATTTTCAAGGCTATAATCTTCCACACAGGATTCCAGTCGTCTCTCATGACGATGGTTTTCGGATTTCTCTCATCCCCGAGGTTTATTTCTTTCAACTTTGCTTCTTTGTACAAGATGGGTTCCTCCTTGTTTTTAGACTGGTGTGCGGGTACGATGTCCATTGTAGCTTCTCCTTCCTTATACTCCCCGTACTTTGGAGGATATTTATCTAGCTCCTCTTCGTCGACGCTTAATGCGTTACAGGAGGGTGAGAACATCTCATAGTCCTCCTGCTGCCAATGGAACAATCCATTTAGTGAATTCGTGCCATCCTCCGAACGGCATCCTCCGAGTTTTAGTATGCCTTCGGCATCCGAATCCATCCCCTCTCTGCCTTCGTCTCGTGGGTTATTCTCCCCTTCAGATTCAGATCCCGAGGAAGAGGCAAGTTCCTCGCTCGCCAACTGAGTCCGGAGATCAATAGTAAACTTCTTGCCTCCGCTCTCCATCGAGAGTGTATTCCGTTTCCAGTTGTGGTTTGCCTTCGCTGCCACCAGCCATCCTCTTCCGAGTATGGCGTCATACCCTTTCTGTTTTAATGGGATGACCACAAAGTCGAGCACAAATGGTTGTGCACCCACGGTGACTTGTTGTGCCATCAACGTGCCGAGGGGTTTAATTCCGTGCTGGTCGGCACTTAGCAGATTAAACGTAGGTGGCCACAGAGTGGGCTTCCCTAGCTTTTTCCATGTGTCCTCCGGAAGGACATTTACCCCGGATCCGCCGTCTACTATAGTATCCATTAGGATGGTGCCCAGGATGCCCATCTCCACCGCGGCTGGATGTCTGCCATTGTTGACGGCAAGCAGCATTGGATTTGTCACCGAGTTTCCCGGTACAGAAGCATCCGTGTGTCTCGGTTTGGGTTTATCAACCTTTGTACCCAACAGCACTATCCCCAATTGAGGCATGGTGTATAGGAGGTCCTCTAGCTTGACAGGCACCTCCAGTTGAAGCATCTGTCGTACAATGTTCCTCTCCGCGTTTGTGCAGTAGGGTCCGGATGATTCGTGTGTCTCTCCCCGTTGGGCTTTCATTGCCCTTTCTATTTCCTCCCTTGCCTCCGCCATTCTCTGCTTCTCTGTTCGGAGATGGGGGTAGCGGGCTTCCTTCGCTTGCCCTTGGGTAAGAGCAAGTATAGCTTCTTTAATCCGTGTGTTGCCTTCGATATCAATCAGATTGGCCCCTACGCCAGACTTTGGACAATCGGCATCTTCATGGTTACCGGGCCCACACCACCGACATAGCTTCTGAGGGGCATCATTATTACTACATTCCCTTGCGAAGTGACCCCACTCGTTGCACGCCCGACATTGAATCATTGGGCGTCCCTTCGCATCATACTGGACTCTGCTTTGGGTGGAATTATTATTATTCCCTCTTCCGCCTCCTCGGTTTCCCCGACAGCCTCCGAAAGATGCGTTATTGTTTGAATCTGATGTGGAAGGCTGCTCCTGTGTATAGAGCACTTGTTGGTTACGCGCCTTCAAATTGTATGGGCATTCCTTCGTAGAATGTCCCATAATCTGGCAGATGTCACAGAATGCCTTCTTGGGACAGGCACCCTTCGTGTGGCCGCTCTCCTTACAATCCGTGCACCACAGTTCATCATCCTTGCTTGTTGTCCCCTTCATTGTCTTAAACTCTTTTAACATCCGTTCCATATCCTTCTGAAGGGCCGTGACTTTCTTCTTCGGCTTCTCGTCGTTGCTACTCTCCTCTTCGGACGTATCGTCTTCGGATGACAAAGATCTATTCTTCTTCTTTTTGGCCGTCTTATCTTCGCTTTCTAAGTCCATGGCCCGGTTGTATGCATCATTGTAGGATGTCGGAGGCACAATTTTCATCTTCCGTCGTAGTTTAGGATTCAGGCCCTCGACAAACCACCTCTTCTTTAGGCCGTCAGCCGGTTGGCTTTCCATCTTTCCGACTAATTCCTTTAGCCGTCGGCCATACGCTCGTACGGTCTCCCTCTTCCCTTGCTTCATTCCATAAATCTCTGAGACTATCTCATTATCGTCTCGTAGTAGCCGGAATTCCTTCTCGAATCCCCCCTTCAAGTAATCCCATGTGGTTATGTTCGTTCTATCCAAATCCGTGTACCAGTCAATGGCCACGCCTCTCAGTGTGGCGGGGAACTGCCTCATCCATTCGTTCTGGTCAGTCACCCCGTTGGCTGCCCAGATGGTTTCACACGTACGGCAATGCCGTACTGGATCGTCCTTTCCATCATCGTGGAATTTTGGCAACTTTTCCTTATGTGTCGCCATGGTTGGTCGGGCTGATTTTGGTTGTTGCGTGCACGGTGGATTTTGTGCTCTTGCACCGCCTGTGCTAGAACCGGCACCCACGTTCCCTTGGCCGATTACTAATGGTACTTGTATTTGTGTAGCGGGTGGAACCGTATTGTGTGGAGTCGTTGGCTCCAATGGCGGGTTCGCCTGCGCGTCCCATGTGCCTTTGGTCGTACCTTCTCGTGTGCCTTTGGTCGTACCTTCCCGTGTGCCTTCGGTCGTACCTTCCCGTGTGCCTTCGGCAATGCGCTCACCTTCGTAGTTCCCTTCCTCCGCACGCCACGTGCGGTTCAAGTCTTCAAACTAGTCTTGCTCTTCTTGAAGCAAGACTTGTCTAAGTCGTGTTTCTTCGAGTAGTTCTTCTCTACTCCGCACTCTCCGATGTTCCGACGAGATGAACGATTCCCAGTCGGCCCCTGCACCTTCCGTACCACTTCCGGAGTTCCCTTCGGGCAACCCTCCGGCAAGCTGGTCTTTGGCAAGTTGCCTCAGCCGACACCGACGTTCACGCTGTTGCGCGGAGATCAAAGCTTTTTGTGCGGCTTCCCCTTCGTCATCTCGTGCCTTTTTATTTCTATCTTTATTTAAGACATTGGGCATAAATCCTTCCCTCAACTCTCTTCCCGAGTACGTCTAGGCAACAGCGCCAGATGTTTGCCCACTGGGGTAAACTTAGTATTGCACAGACATAGTACAGGAAATATAATAAACACAGAATGTATCATAGAATAATAAATACTTTCATTAATCATTCCAGATTGCAAGTACATTTACATCGTGATGATCCTACAATCATATCTCCCGTGTCCATCCTCCGAGAGGGTATGTAAACTACCCGAAGGGCTACGACCGAAGCGTCGTGACGGAACTATCTAACCTCTCGGTCGCTAACGACCGAGAGTAACATAATACTTTACTAATATAATAACCCGTACATACAATTATCCCGACAACAATCATTTTATGTCTTGGATTGTTTATCTCATGGTACAAAAATTTGTTATGAGGAATAAATCAGCAAACCAAAAGAGAGATATTTTTCTAAAAATTGCGATTTGATCAAAACGAAAATTGAATTAGAATTAGGGTTTTTGAAAGAACGAACAAAAATCAGGTTAGGTTTTTTGAAAAAATGAAAAAATAACAATGTACAGTTAGAAGAACTGCCAAGAAACACAGTTGAATCATGACCTCTATGGTCTGCTGACGACGAGTTTAACAAAAAATCACAGTTTATCAGTTCAAAAATTCGTTTTCCAGAGTGATTTATGATGTATCACGATTTCTTGTAATTTTTTTATTATCTTGTTATATCTTTTGGTCCGTAAAGTGTAATATGTTTGGTTTGGTTGTCATCAAGAAGATATACATTGCAATCCATAAGCCATGTACAACGATCATACAAAAGGTCCAATGTGCTGATTGATACGAAGTAATACATATACAAAACTCTAGTGCTCTAATCATTGAAGTGTCAATTTATTGTAAAATTTCTTAAAATAGATAAAGCAACCGAGTACAATCACAAAGTTGTTTGGATAAATAGTAGAGTATAAATAGAGAAATTAGCAGGTGTGACATTTGGATTAAGCTATTTTGATCCTGTGTAACAATAACTTGTAGCAAATAGCAATACTTGTTTCTTAACATGGAAATTTCATGAAAAGTCTACGCTTCAAAGTATGAGAGTTCCTTGTTGGAGACCATTGTTGTAGGAGGCACACATGGAGAGGAACATGCTTCATCTAGTTCTTATCATATAGTTTGTATATGCTTCAGAGTCTCAGAACGCCTTTTGGAGGTTAATAAGTTGAAATTCATATTCTTGTATATTCTGTAAAGAATATGATAACGCTTTTTGAGGCTCAGAAGATGTGATTCAAATCCAATTCTAATCCTTGACTCACGGGAACAAGTCAGAAGCCTTCACGTGGATAGCAAGATGCTCTCATCATGTCTGTTGACTGGGAATGGTTGTACATGTCGTGCTTCACATTGTACCTGCTTCTCTTTTTAACTTGTTTACCATCACATTAATTTACCATTTTTGTTTATCCAACAATTTGTAGCTGATGACTTTTTGCTGTCAGTAATTTTTGCACTTGTTTGATGAAATAATCCTTGCCGAAGGCAACTACCAAATCTACTATCACTCCATCACAATATACATTTAGGCAACCCATGTAGCCTAATCACCTCTGTGAAAAATAATTTGCTCACATGATATGGATTAAATTCAAAACAAATGGTAAAGGGGTTTACATATACATTTAGCTCATCCACATTGACACAAGTGTACTCTTTACCATGTACCTTGGGAAGACTCCTGATGGGTTCCTGTTCCATGAGCACACTTTCCCAATTTTGTTGGGGAATAAGCATTAGCTGCTGCAGCTGTGGAGGGAAGACATGTTCTCCTTCACTTTGATAGTGGATAGTGTACTCATTGATATGCATGATAACATCTTATAAAAGCTTTAATAAACGATTTGTTTATTGTTGATTAGTAATTATTATTTAATAAATGAATTTTAATAATTAATTTAATTAGTAATTTTTTTGATTAGTAATTATTGTATTAATAAACTTAAGAATTTAATAAACAATTCAATTACTCGATTAATATTAGCCTAAGGAATTTATTTATTTAATAATTAATAATTATTTAATATTATTTGACTAAGCATAAAATGAGTAATAATAACTCATTATTTTACAAATGTTCATATTAATTGAGGGTCATTACAGTCCTTTCGTCCCGACTTTGCTTGTCCTCAAGCAATTTGACAACTTCTTTCTCCCAGGTGGCATCTTCCTCGAGCAGGTTCTTCCATTGGATTAAGTATTCTGTAATAACTCTATTTCTTAATCTCTTCTCCCGAGTGCCTAAGATAACTTCTGGTTCTAGGATGAGTTGGCCTTCGTCGTCAAGTGGCGGTAATTTTGTGCAAGGTTCTATCTATTGCCCCAAAACTTTCTTAACTCTAGAGACATGAAATACATTGTGGATTTTACTGTTCGCAGGCAATTCTAGTTCGTATGCTACTTTACCAATCTTCCTTAGTACCTTATATGGTCCATAGAACCTTGGTTTAAGTTTCTCTGCTCCGCTTTTCTTAATCGAGGTTTGTTTATATGGTTGCAGTCCTAAGAATACTAGATCTCCAACATCAAATGTCCTTTCGATGCAATTCCTATCTGCATAGATCTTTTGTTGATTTTGCGCCTGTTGTAAATTTTCTTTGAGAGTTTTTAGAATTTCCATACTTTGTTGGACAAAATCTTGTGCGCTAGGTACTTTGCTCTCAAGAGGAATTAGATTTTTGAAGGTGGTGACCTCATATCCATAAAGGGCTTTAAAGGGGCTCATGCCGATAGACATATGGTATGTAGTGTTGTAGCAATGTTCATCTAGGTGCAACCATTTTATCCAAGCTCTTTGCTAACCCGTGACATAGTTCCTTAGATATCCCTCCAACCATTTATTTACTATTTATGTTTGCCCGTCTGTTTGAGGATGGTAACTAGTACTAGGGGTTAGATTAGTTCCTGCTAATCTAAATAGCTCCTGCCAAAATTTGCTAAGGAATTTTCTATCCCTATCATTGATAATATTTTGGGGTAGACCGTGGAGTCGGAATATTTCTTTGAAAAATAGTTCTGCAACTTGATGTGTTGTATATTCCGTGGCAATGGCAAAAAAATGTGCATATTTGGTGAGTCTATCTACTACCACAAAGATACTATTCTTCCCATGAACTTTAGGTAGTCCAGTTATGAAGTTCATCGAAATGCTTTCCCATTTTTGGTTTGGAATAGGTAATGGTTGGAGTAAACCCGTAGGGTGTGTTTGTTCTGCTTTATTCTGCTGACAGATCATGCATTCTTGCACATATCTTCATACATCTCTTTTCAATCCTTTCCATGCGTATCTTTCTCTAATATGTTTATATGTCTTGAAGTACCCTTGATGGACGGATAGCGGGTTATCGTGGTACTCTCTCAAAATCTTGTTCTTAACCCTTGATTACTCAACCAAGAATATATTACCCTTATAAAATATGACATCATCACGAATTTTGAAATCTTCGTTGGGTATTTTTCCCTCTAAAATCTCGGTGGCTTGATGATTTCCAGCATATTCAGCGATGATATCATTCTTCCATTCTCCTGAGATGCTGGTGATAATGTTGAGGTGGGAATGCCGAGAGAGGGCATCGACAGCACCATTATTTACCCCCTTTACATATTCTATATCAAAATTGTAAGCTTGGATTTTGCTCACCCATTTTTGTTGTCGGTCGTTAAGATCTTTTTGACTCAAAAAGAAACGTAGGCTATTATGATCAGTCTTTACAATGAATTTCCCACAAACTAGGTATTGTTGAAATTTGGCTAGGGCATGCATTATAGCCAACATTTCCTTGTCATATATGGAATAATGTTTTTCTGATTCTGTAAGCTTACGACTCTCGAAGGCTATGGGATGCTTCTTTTGCATGAGAACTGCTCCAATACCTTCCCTTGATGCATCGCACTATAATTCAAATGGCATGGTGAAATCTCGTATGGTCAAAACGGGACATGAACTCATTGCTCCTTTGAGTTGTTCAAAAGCTTGTTGTGCCTTATCATTCCATGTGAAAGCACCTCTCTTTGTCAAATCTGTGAGGGGGGCTGCAATTTTGGAAAACCCTTTTACAAAGCGCCTGTAATAACTACATAGTCCCACAAATCCCCTGAGTTGGGTTAAAGTCCTTGGTTTGGGCCATTCTCGGATGGCCCTGATTTTTTCCTCATCTACGCTTACTCCTTCTGCGTTGATTTTATGCCCCAAATACAAAATTTCTTCTAGGCCAAATTCACATTTTGACATTTTGGCATACAATGATTCTGTTTCTAGGATATTCAAAACTTCTTCGACATGGTATGGATGCTCTTTCCAAGTCTTACTATAAATGAGTATGTCATCAAAGAATATGAGTAGAAATTTCCTTAGTTGTTGCCTGAAAATATGATTCATGCATGATTGAAAGGTTGCAGGAGCATTAGTTGTTAGAAATAGGGAATACTGAGAGGGGGGGGTGAATCAGTATTCTACAAACTTTTGCTTTTGCCCAATTATGGATATAACAGATTAACTTGATACTTGCATAATAGAGTAAACTAAATAACATGCATAGCAATAAAGCAAATGAACTCATAACACATTATTTGTTCTCGAGGAAACCCTGGCCAAGGGAAAACCCCGGTGGGGATGGTACCCACAAAGATCCACTAATCAAAAGTAGCTTGTTAAGGATGTCGACCCTGTTAGGAGTCTATTACATACATATAGTGTCTCAGTCCTGATTAAGGGACTTCAGGCCTTGTTAGAAGCCTCAACCCTGTTAAGAGTTGGTAGAACACAACATGATTACAAGATGGCCCACTACCCAAACAAGTAATGTACAATAGTATCTGATTATAAAAGGGTAAGGTACATAACCTTTCACTGTTGCCGAATAGCTTTCCTATTTTGACCTTTCTCTTTTCTTTGCATATACAAGGTCTGCTTGCTTGACTTATACAATATACAACTTCGCATCAATAGCTTTCGCATACATATGTTATTCTACTATCACTTGTATCACTTCTATCTTCGCATTACATATCCTTACATTTATACAAGTTATTAAGAATAATAACTTTTACAGTCGGCTTTATAAAACATAAAGCTTTACACAAAATACAAATTAACTCATTCTACTCAAGGGTTAACATCTAGGATGTCGTCCCTAATATTATTAAGACATTATTTTGATAAACAAAATAATCCCTTAACTCTTTACTTGTTCTGACTTCTTTCTTTATCCTGTCGGCTTCAGCTCTGTCTCTGGTAATACTGCAATAACTTCTTCCGTACAGACTTGCGCTCTCAGGTGAGTCTTCAATATGCATCATAGTATCTATGTTCAAGTGCGCAAGCACTGAACTTACTTCTGTCGACGTTGCCAATGAAAACTGTCTCGGGTTAGACTGGGAAAATACTGCTCACACTTAGACAATTTTTCTCTGCGCTCTGTCATACTTGCTCTCTGTCATATGTGGTCTTCATGTAGATCATATGTTACCATAATGACAACATCTAGATATCTAAGTCAGCCAAATTGCCAACAATCTCCCCCTTTGTCATTGGTGGCAACATATGAGAAAATCGGCTAAGTCATACAAAACTTCAAAACTCAAAATTGTGGCCATAACAAAAATTATATCTTCGCTGTCCTTATAACTCCATATATATCATCTATACTCTATACTCCCCTTAGGAATATACTTCCTTATCATATATATATCAATTTTCTGCTATCACTCCCCCTTTGACAACAATGACAAAAAAAAGTTGCCAAAACTGTGGTCTCAAAATTGTTTACCTTGATTCAAAATTGCAGAGCCGGTAGGTTTGCAACACAATCTGCAAAGTTCACTTTTATGCTCTCTAACTCTTTCTCCCATGCCTTCTTAACTGTGTCTGAAACACTGAGGAGTGCACATAGACCATAAGATGCGATCTCACATGCATGAAGGTTTGCAAAGTTGAACTTCTCATAAGATGTCTTGGATGATAGACATTCTTCCAGTTGTCCTTCAGCTATGCTTATCTTGATAGAAATGTGCTCTCTAAGAAGAGTGAATCTTCTCAATTTCCTATCTTTTTCATCATTGAGAACTCTTATTTCATCATTCATTTTGCTGATTCTTTTCTCAATATCCAATATTTTTACATTAGGGCTGGCTAACAGATTTACCTTTGACTGAATTTCTGCCTCTTTAGCTTTAATCTTCTCAGCCACTTCTGAAACATGATTTTCTGATTTTGTACATTGAATGTACAAAGCTTTACCTCTGTCCAGTTTCCTTCTTAGATCTTTTATACAAATATCCAAATTGTTAATATCATTTCTGATATTCTGACTTATATCAAGAAATATTTTGGCCTCATCGGCTGTCTGAGGCTTCACTGTAGCTATATCTGATAAGTTAGTGAATTCATTATCAAATGCTTTCATAACTTCTCTAGCTTTTACCTGTGGATCTGCCTCTGTTATTTGACTGGTCACAACACTCTGTAACTTCTCTGTCACTTCCAGCAATGATCCTTCAAGGCTTTTCACCTTCTTATTCTTTCCAATTATCTTGTTCAGGGATGAGATCAACTCTATTTGATCATCATCATCAACTTCTTTCCCAAAGTTTGCAAAAATAGATTCAATCTGCAGTTTCTTTGCTGCAATCTCAGGGGTAGGACTGATTTCCACTTTACTTGGTGTTTCTTTTTGTCCTTGAATCTCGGTATTTTCTTGAATTTCTGCTTGTCTTTCTTCTTCTTTCCTTGTTTCCTTTCTTTCTTCTTCAATTGATCTGTCCTGTTCCTCTAAAGCCTAATTGTCAACAATGTTCTCAAGGTTACTAAAAGGATTATCATCACTATCCAATGTGATTTTAGTTCCTTCCACATTCATAGATTCATCTTCAATGTTAATTGATGGTGGAGAGGGACTCTTCTGGTGCTCAGCTTCCATGGCTTGTTCTCCTGCACTAGGGTGCTTACCAACACTTTTTGTCATTACCTTTATTATCGCTTGCTTAGTTTCTTTATTGATTTCTTCATAGTTACCTCCCATTATCTGAATAGTTCTCCTTTTTGTCCTTAGATGAGTACCAAGTTCTTTCATGATTTCTTTAAAATGATCTGCATCTCTAACATCACATAGCTTCCTCACAAAGTTCTCTCTGATTTTGTTATCTTCTTCAGCTGCTCTCTTCTTCCTGTTAACTAATTTCTCAAATAGTTCATTAGCTATCTTTCCTTGAATTGTATCAAATTTCTTGTCTGCTAGGATCATATGTCTCACAACTGCATTCTCTAAGTTTAATCTCTCTGAAAAATTATATAGCTCATAATATTTATTCATCTTTGAAAAGTCTCCATCATTGATGATTTGAGCGTTTACCTTATCAATCTTAGGCTTCCATTTCTTCTTCTTAACTTCAGTATCCTCATCATCTTTGATTTCTGATACTTCTTTTGTACTGGGGCTACTATAGTCTTCTGCTTTTTACCTGGTCCACTGGCCATTTATTTTACTCTTTTACCCGGTGGAGTGGTGGATGATCTTGTAGACTTTCTAGTTTCCTGTTCCTTCTCAACTTTCTCCACTATTACCACATTCTGAATATCTACTGACTGATCTGCAACTGATGATAGGGGTGGAACAGACAAAACTTCCTTTTGTCCAATGTCTCTAATAGCTGCTACGGTCTGCTTTGCAATCGTAAATTCTTATTCTATCATTCCTGTGTCCTTAAGAATTTTCTTAATTGTGCTTTCCACTCTCTTCTTTGACAATTTTTCTTCTTGAATAGACTTTGCGGAGTTGAAGTTCTCGTCATAGGTTCCAAACCTATTGCTATTTACATCCAACTTGCTCTTAAGCAATCTATTTACATATTCTTCTGCTTCAACTTCTGAAATTTCATAACCAAGAGGGTCTATGAACTCTACTCTAGGTTCAATTGCTTCAATGAATGTAAAGTCAGTGTCAACCATAAAGCATATCTCATTTTTATACTTTCCAACTATTGTTTGAGGGATTCTTGACCTTTTCTTCATCAGGTTCTGAAATGTTTTAATCACCAAAGTTGCACTCTCATCAACCTTGTCTATAGGGTATCTTAGATACACCTTAATTCTGTCCATGGTGGTTCTGTTGTCATTCCAGTCATCTCCAATTGTAAATGGAAATCTTCTCAACAAATGGAAAAACATGTATGTAATCAATGATGAGAATCTAAACTGTGAATTCTTAGTCTTCTTAATCTTATCAACATTTTGAAATAACTGAATTCTCAAAATCTCACACATATCCACTTGAACTTTATCAACACACATCAAATAGGCTGCATGAATCATTCCAACTGCCATGTCATCTTCTCTTGAATTAGCACAAAACTTAGCTGTTAGGATCTTGCATAAATACCTAACATCATCTTGTTGTATCTTGCTAATCACTATTCCTCTACCATTGTAAGATGATTTAGTATTATCCAATACAGTTTTCTTCACATTCTTCTCATTGAATGGTATAACTCCAAATTTTAACAAACCGGTTACTTCATGAATTAGGTCAGCTGTTATGTCAATCACTTTGTCATCTAACCAAAACTTTCCATTATGTATTCCGCTCAGAATGATTTTAGTGCATTCTTCATCATCAAATTCATGTTGTAGAGAATACTTTACAATCTCATTTTCATTCAAATGTTCAAACCCTACTTTCAATGACATATCTTGGTTATATAGCTTTTCATACTCCTTAGTAAAATCACTTTCACTGAGGGTTTCAAGTTTGCATCCCAAATAGCTTCTAACATTCTCTAAATGTAAAACTCTGTCTGGTACGAACGATAATGCTAACTTAGGGTCTTCTTCCAAGGGTTCTACTAGTTCCCTTTTAATCTTAGGTCTGATTTTATCTCTTATACTGTGAACAAATGAAACATCCATGTCTTCTGCAAATTCTCTAACTGACTGATAGATTTGCTTAGTGAAATACCTTAATTCCGCGATTTAGGGCTTTGCGTAGATCCGGCACGAAGTTCTTTCACCAAATCTTTGCAAATTGCTTTCAATCACTGCTATATTGATCTCCTTGTCGCTTGTATTTGCTTTAATAATCAAACAATACCGATCATAAGCTTTTATCCTTTCAATTTCACAAGATTCTGACATCGCATTCAATTCTTTTGCCGCTTCTTTCCAAAAAGTTGTTTCTGCTTTCCTGCAAAACTTCAAACTTCTTGCGAACTCGCATAACTTCATATTAGCTCATGTGCTCTTAACCATAGCATTATTACATCATATACTACCTTACATTAATTGCGCAAGACTCAATTCATCCTATACTAATTTCTACACTATCCTAAGTTCCTATTCTAATGCTTTCTTTATGAATTAAGTACTTTGAGATGGGTTAGAAAGAGATTCACACTTACTATCAGATACTTCACCTGTCTGATTACCTTCTGTACTGAATGTCTCCTTGATCTGTGCCTTTAACAAATTTCACTTCTTCTGAATTACTACAGCATCCTTTCTGACTGTTGCTTGCATTCTCATTTCTCCTTGTGTAGTTCCTGTTGTTAGGATTTCTCATATTGTTCATCTTGCAAAATCTTGCTGTATGGCCAAATTTGTTGCATATCTGACAAACTACTCCATTGTTTCCATATCTCGGTCCTGTCTGACTGATTTGTGATCTGCAATTCCTAGCAATGTGTCCAACCTTGTTGCATCTGTAACATACTACTCCATTTCTTCTGTTCATATCTTCAGTAGGTATCGTATCTGCATTGTTAGTATCTCTAAACATTCTACTATTATTATTATCATTAGATCTAGGCTTTTTACATTCAACAGCTCTATGTTCAAAACTATGACAATTATAACAATAACAATTAAGAGGTTTAAATTGCTTACCTGTACAATCTTTCTTCATATGACCAAAAGTATTGCATATAAAACATCTACCTTTAAATTATCTTTGTGTACCTTTAGGTGGTTCTTCTTCTTTAGGTGGATTTGTTATGTCCTCAGATTTGTTAGCTTCATCAGATTTCTTTTCTTCTTTGTTCTCAGAAATTTTCAGATCTGGTTCCTTGCTTTCTTCACTTACCTTAGATGAGTTAAATCCAAGACCAGTTTTATCATAGAATGGCTTTTGATAAGACAATTGTTCATCAATCTTCTCACTGGTGGAATATAGTCTTTCAAGTTGTTTCTTAGACTGAGTCAATTCACCTTTCACAATTGTATTGTACTTTTCAAGTTTAGCATACTATAGTTTGGTTTTCTCAAGTTCAGATGTCACTTTACAAAGTCTAGATTTCAGATCTTCATTCTCAGATTTCAGATTTGTTTCATTCTTGCTGATTCCATCTTTCAAACTTAACTTCAGATTTGCTATCTTCAATTCATGTTTAAGGATCTCATTTTCTTTTTCAAGATTTTCATCACAATCTTCAATTTGAATTGTAGATTCCTTTTCTGATTTTAGTTCTTCCAGCTTATTTTTCAACTTCTCAATGAGGTTCTTTGCATCATCATAATTTCCTTTCAGAGTATCTCTCTCTTCAGTAAGCATATCAATTTGTTCAAGAGCTTCTTCAAGATTCTTTTGTAGTTGATCCATATCCATAGAGATCTTACTCAAGCTGCTAGGCTTTCTCTGAATAATTCTTTTCCGAGTAACTAAGCTTTGATACCAATTGTTAGAAATAGGGAATACTGAGAGGGGGGGGTGAATCAATATTCTACAAACTTTTACTTTTGCCTAATTATGGATATAACAGATTAACTTGATACTTGCATAACAGAGTAAACTAAATAACATGCATAGCAATAAAGCAAATGAACTCATAACACATTATTTGTTCTCGAGGAAACCCTGGCCAAGGGAAAACCCCGGTGCGGATGGTACCCACAAAGATCCACTAATCAAAAGTATCCTGTTAAGGATGTTGACCCTGTTAGGAGCCTGTTACATACATATAGTGTCTCATTTCTGATTAAGGGACTTTAGGCCTTGTTAGAAGCCTCAACCCTGCTAAGAGTTGGTAGAACACAAAATGATTACAAGATGAGCCCACTGTCCAAACAAGTAATGTACAATAGTATTTGATTACAAAGGGGTAAGGTACATAACCTTTCATTGCTGCCGAATAGCTTTCCTATTCTGACCTCTCTTTTCTTTGCATATACAAGGTCTGCTTGCTTGACTTATACAATATACAACTTCGCATCAATAGCTTTCGCATACATATGTTATTCTACTATCACTTGTATCACTTCTATCTTCGCATTACATATCCTTACATTTATACAAGTTATTAAGAATAATAACTTTTACAGTCAGTTTTACAAAACATAAAGCTTTACACAAAATACAAATTAACTCATTCTACCCAAGGGTTAACATCTAGGCTGTCGTCCCTAATATTGTTAAGACATTATTTTGATAAACAAAATAATCCCTTAACTCTTTACTTGTTCTGTCTTCTTTCTTTATCCTATCGGCTTCAACTCTGTCTCTGGTAATAGTGCAATAACTTCTTCCGTACATGCCATACAGACTTGCGCTCTCAGGTGAGTCTTCAATATGCATCATAGTATCCATGTTCAAGTGCGCAAGCACTGAACTTACTTCTGTCGACGTCGCCAATCAAAACTGTCTTGGCTTAGACTGGGAAAATAATGCTCACACTTAGACAATTTTGCTTTGCTTTGCGCTCTGTCATACTTGCTCTCTGTCATATGCGGTCTTCATGTAGATCATATGTTGCCATAATGACAACATCTAGATATCTAACTCAGCCAAATTGCCAACATTAGTGAGACCAAATTGTAGAACTAGAAACTCGAAATGTCTATAGTGACATTTGAAAGCTGTTTTGGGGACATCTTCCCTTCTCATCCTGATTTGATGATACCCTGATCTCAAGTCAATTTTTTAGAAGTATCTAGCACCATGCAATTCATCGATTAATTCGTCTATTCTTGGAATTGGATATCTATTCTTGATGGTCTTTTTATTCAATGCTCTGTAGTCAATGCACATCCTCATGGTTCCATCTTTCTTTTTGACAAGTACTACTGACGAAGTAAAAGGACTACTGCTAGGCTGTATGTGGCCCATCTCTAATAATTCTTTGATGGTTTTTTCAATTTCTTCTTTGTACTTATGCGGATGTCTATAAGGGGTTGTTATGACAGGTTTTGCCCCTTCTTCTAACTCTATGCAGTGTTCAAAACCTCTTTTAGGGGGTAGTCCTGGGGGAATATCTTCAAAGATTCTTTTGTGTTTTTTAAGAATGGGACGAATGTCTATATGCACCATAGGTTCCTTACTAGGTGATTTATCTAAGACCATACGTTGGGCTACCCATTCCTCTTGATCATGTCTAAGAATGCGCTCCATTCTATTGCAAGATACTACTTTGGGGGAACCATCTGGTAACCCCCTTAATGTTACTTCTTTCCCTTCGTGTTTAAAACATATTTCTAAATTGGGATTATCCATGGTAAACGCCCTAAGGAATTTATCCAAGGCATACCTAGGATGGCATCGTTTGGTAATTCCACTGCATAAAGTCTGCCTTAATGGTGTGATTGTTGAGGGTAATCTCTAATTGTGGAATGATCTCGGTGCATTGGTCAATGGTGCCATTTCCCATGACTACTTTGAAGCCTTTGAAATTTTGAGTTCTTAATTTTTTCTTTGCCACCAAATGTTTACTAATGAAATTGTGAGAAGCTCCTGTATCAACTAATGCCATCACCTTTTGACCTTTAAGCGTTCCCTTGATACGGAAGGGTCTTTGTTCACTCTCTTGTGTGATGACTGCTAATGTTCCTCGTTCCTTCTCATCAAACTTTGCCCTTTTGCTAGGCATTTCATCCTCATGTGTCTCCTCAATCTTATGTAATTGACCTCTTTTACATTGGTGATCTCTTGCCCATGGTTCTCGACACTTAAAACATAATCCTTTCTTGGATAAATCATCTCTATGCTTGAGTGCTTCCTTCCCTTGACAACGGTGTCCCGGGCTCCATTGTTCTTTACAGAAGTAACATGCCCTTCCTTTATTATCTCCTCTTGACCTTTCATCTTTATGTGATGATTTTGGTGGGAAGGTTTTGAACCTTTCTTTTGATGTATTTGATTCTACTTTTCTGGCTTTCTTAATGGCTTCATCCACTGTTTGAGGTTCTAAGGGGTTGACTATGTTTTTAATCGAGTCTTTCAACCCTTCATCAAATAAATATGTGAGTCTCTTCTGGGATAAGTCTGGAACCATGACTGAAAGTTTTTGGAAGTCATTAGCAAACTCTTCTACTGTACCTTGTTGTCTAAGGTGCGTGAGCTCCTTAAAGTACCATTCCGGTTGTATTTGATCAACCTGATTGATAAGTCTCTGTGAAAATTCTTGATAGTAGGTTATATCTTGGTGACCTAAGGAAAAAAGGCCGTTATGCCACCATTTGTGGGCTATCCCTTCCAAATGGAGTATGGCAAACTGGAGTGCGTCTTCTTCCGTCATTGGACTAAGAGTGAAGTAAGTATTTAACTTTTGGAGCCAAGCATGGGCTGTTATTTTTCTTGAACTATCAAAATTTGGGAGTATTACTTTGTTCACTTTATGTTTGAGATCCTTATTTGTATATCTCCTTGTCTTTTTTGGGATCTCATGTTTTTGACCTTCACAAAACTCTACAAATGTTATTAGTTCCCTAATTTCAGGTTCCAGACTCGCATAGGCTCTAGCATTTTCTATTGCACTATTAGTAGGTTGATCAATTTCTTCTTCTTCTCTTGGTGTTTCTTCCCTCAGTAGGAAGGTTGGTCTAGGGACCCTGGATGATGATGACTCATTATTCTCGGGATGGTTTGAGCTTCCATTCCTCCCTTGGGCGTAATCGTTTCTAAGGTTATTGATTGAATTTCCCATATTTTGCAAGGCTTGCAGGAAAGCTTGATTAGACTTTTCTAATCTTTCATTTTGACTTATAAGGGTTTGGTTTGTCTGTTCCATAAAGGTTCTCAATTCGTCGGCCATTTCATTCATGGTAGATTTTTTTGTTTTTCTTTAATAGGTTTGCATAAGTCCCTATTCATAGGATGGCAGGATCGTTGCTTTGATACCACTGTAATGTCCCTGCTTCTCTGGTTAAGTTTCACAGATTCCTGGTTGATAAACCTACAATGTATGTCAGTAATTCCCACAAATATACATATAAAATTAACAACAAAGAATAAGATATAACCTATTTAATTTATCTAATATGACATTCTAATTTCCTTTTCTGAAGGGGAGGCTGTGATCAGTTGCTTAACTCCTGGGGGAGTGCTTCCTGGGGTTCTAGTGACTAGGATTCTCTCAATATTGTGCGTTGTGTATCTGATGTCTTACCCTCTTACCGCGTCTTGTACCACTGTTGTATGCTTTTGTGTTTCTAAACTCCCCGCTAAATGGACTTACGTGGATCTGGCCCTGTCTTTTTCTGCGGTAGGCTGTTCCTTCTGGTGTTCGTAATTGCTTATAGACTTTTTCATTTTTTTATCATTCCCTTATCATTCGTAATGCCTTTCTAAGACTGAGACGTGCTTTGCTTCTTCTACGTTCTTCCTTCTTCTCCTTCTATCGTCTTCCCTAGCTTATGATTTGCTTGCCGATGGTTACTTGTCCTTGGCGCTCGTTTTATCTGTTGGCACAGCTCTTTCTTTTGTTTTTTTCTTGCTGATTGTATCCTTCCACGTCCTCTTCTCTTCTGATAACCTTCATTTTCCCTCTCTCTTCTCCGTGTATTCATCTTTATACGTGGTGCCTTTGTCTTGGATGGGTTACGATTTTTCACTTATGTGACGCACTCTTTTTAATGTCCAAAAATTAATATTGTTGGATATACGTTATCTCATATTAATAACAATAATAGTTTATTATTGTTAATAAATGAATTCTTATTTTATGAAAGCCTGAATCTTTAATAAACAATTCGATTGTTATATATTAATAATAATAGTTTATTATTAATATATATAAAACATTATTTTATAAAAGCTTTAATAAATGATTTGTTTATTGTTGATTAGTAATTATTATTTAATAAATGAATTTTAATAATTAATTTAATTAGTAATTTTTTTTATTAATAATTATTGTATTAATAAACTTAAGAATTTAATAAACAATTCAATTACTCGATTAATATTAGCCTGAGGAATTTATTTATTTAATAATTAATAATTATTTAATATTATTTGACTAAGCATAAAATGAGTAATAATAACTCATTATTTTACAAATGTTCATATTAATTGAGGGTCATTACACCCCAACTCTATACTTGCAACTTTAGGTATTCCTGGAAACTATTCCAAATCGAAATCTTCTTGAAGCCCGTTAAGCTTTTCAATTTCTTAATTTCTTTAGCCCTCAAGGACTTTATTCTCTTGCTCCATGAAATCTGTTGTAGCATGTACTTGTTCTTTTGCCTCTTGAAGTGTCATTTGGGTGTTTTCTAAAGAATCCTTGGTTGATTAAGCTCAAAGTTAAGTTTATCAACCTTTCCCATCTTTTCATTAGATGCATATATGGCCATCTCTATGAATCTAATGACCATATCTTTGTCTTTAATTAAATGCAGGAATTCTGATTTCATTTTTTTGAAGTATTCTTCACTACTTGCAAATCTACAAGGGTGTCTGTATGTTTAGTCTCAATAACATTTCCTTAATTTCTCTTATTAGCCTTCCTAACACTCATAGTTAGCTCTTCAAGGATCCTTTTCATGATATCCAACTCAAGTAGGACTTGCATCTCTTTCTCTTTTGTTACCAACAACTGCTCTTTTTGTTCATGTATCTTTTTAGGCCTTTGTGCAACATTGTAAAAGTGGCATTTCTTGTCTTGCTTTTGGCTACAAACTCCAGCATCTCTAGATAAGGTCTTGGAAGTATTTTTGTAAATGGAAGGAGAATTTCTTGTAGATGCAACATGATCTTCTATACTTCGTATGATATCTTTTCCTTTGTTTGAATGATTTGCATGCTTGTGATAATGTGATTTTGATGGTGTTGGTTTCTTGTATTGTCCACTTGAGTTAACCACCTATTGGCATTGTTTTGACACATCAAAATTTTAAGTTTTTGTGTTAAAATGATAAGCCTTGTCAAGCATTATAACTTTTTCAGTCAATTCTAGCTGTGAAACAATTGTGATGGATGTGTTATATGCTTGTTGTTTCCTTCATCCATCTTTGCCGTGCCACAAGTGATTGAATTTATGTTGAAAGGCATGCCATTTGAAGAAGAGTCTATCTTCTGTTTCAATCGAGATCCTGGGAGCAACCATGACGATGCAGCAAATAAAAAAACAAATAAATTTGAAAATCTACAAAGATGATATAGAATCCTTTTATGGGAACCTTCTTGGTAGTATTTCAGCCATGGTGGGAAATTTTCAGGCCAGTATGGTTTGCAGTTCAGAAAATCTTAAACCTTTGATTTTTCGAGAACCAATTTCCGAAAACAATTAATTTTAAACTTTAGTAGCAGATGGAGTAAAATGGTTTGGCATGGATATTTGTCAAATAGTTTTTGACAATATGGCTAGATTTCAGGTCAACCCACATCCCAGTTTGCAAGATATTAAAGCTTTAATCTTTTGTTGGTTGGGTTGCAAAACAATTAAATGAAGAGTTTTACTCAGTCAAAATGAAATTAGATTTCTGGGTTGCGGCTGTAATGATATTTTTATCAACCAGACAATATTTTGTGGAAAAGCGCTGACCCAGTTTAAAGTTATGCTTTTGTCTCTTTTGGCCTTCAAGGTTTGTTAGAAAGTTTTATAATTTGTTTGCAAGATTAATTAAATATTGTCTAAAAGAATAGCTTTGTCATTAGATTAATATTTCTCCGAACAAGTTAAAAAATTGGATGAGCTGAAAGAAAATTGTGAAGTCATGATGATCTAAGGGAACAAATGATCAGATTGAGGGGTTGTGAAGCTGCCAAAACCGAGCAAATTAGAAATTGAGTTTTGTGCATTTTTTCCCTAATTTCTAACTTATGCTCCCTTGCTGGTTGCTTTACAAATTATGAACTTGCTCATTATTTGAGCATTGATGAAGAGAAACAGTTTCTTTAACTACCCATGCGGCCATAAACCAGCATTGATAATGCAGAGCAAGCATGCTTGTTGAATGTGGAAGCTTTGAAGCAATGCAGGGACATCATTGCCATTATTTGGATTCTTTATCTTCCTTTGGGCATTGAAAGATTTGAAAGGAGCCATGTACAATCTTGTGTATTTCACTTGTATTGATACTAGAGCTCCCAGACTTGCCAAGACTTGCTTAGACTCTGGAGAAAAATAAGCCGAGTAGCCCTGGACGAGTCACAGGGACCCGGACTTAAATGAATCTAGGATGTGACTCGTCGAGTCATGGCAAGTCACGAGTCATGATGTGACTTGCCGAGTCCCGATGACGGGACTCAGCCAGTTTGGCAAAAAAAAAAACATAAAAAACTCAAAGTTTTTACTTACTTTTTTTTGTTCTATTTCTTCATTGCAGCCCTAAAAAGCATTTCATTTCATTGTATTGAGAAGAAAAGAGAAGTGTAAGATTAGAAGAAAAATAAGAGTCCATAGAAGTGCAACGATCAGGGAGGAAGAGCTAAAAATCTTCAAAAATTCACATTGGGACAGCGTAATACTTGCATTTGGAGCTTCAAAGAGTCTATACCAGCAATTGCAAAGAGCTCTCATCTCATTTACAATTTGTTGTAAGAGGTAAGTGTTAAATTTTATTGATTTTTTTTGGTTTTTTCTAATAAACAATCTTTATTGGTTATTTTTTAAACTTTCCAATTCTTGAAGTTGAATGTTTTCCTTTCAAATCCAAAGTTCATACTTCAATGAAAGAACAATAGCAAACCCTACATTTTTTTAGAGAAAATCGTAAATATGTATGTACAATTTTTTCTTAAAAAAATGCAGGGTTTGCTGATTTTTCTTTCTTTGAAGTTTGACTTTGAATTTGAAAGGTAAAGAATCAAGATTCAAGAATCGGAAAGTTTAAAAGACCCTACATAATTTTTGGACAAAACCTATTTTTTTGTATTAGTTTATAAAACACAATGCACAAACGTTAATTTTTTTTGTAAAATTGTCTTATTGCAGCAGCCTTGACGTTTTGAAAACAATATTTTCCCCTAATGTCTACTCTTAATCCTCCACCAAAACCTAAGCCTAAGAAAGGAGGTCAGAGGGATGCAACTTGACAATATACCAAAGAATTTCCTGGTAGAACAAGATTGCAAGTGAAATGTAAATTTTGTAAAGAAATTAATCATGGTGGCATCAATAGATTTAAATACCATATTGTCAGGATACGTGGCCATGATACTTAGCCATGCAAATTAGCACTCCCTGAGGTTGTTCGTACATGTTATGTGCAACTAGAAACATTTGAAGAAATAAAGGAAACAAAGAAGAGGCGAAGGAAGGAGTTAGCTAATATTGGTTCCCGTTCATCTGCATCCGTAGGTTGTGTTGGAGAGGGTTCTTCCATGCCTCTGTTTTGCCCTAGTGCTTTTGCTAGTGCTAGTGCTTCTACTTCTGCTCCTTCTAGTGGCACTTAGCTTTGCTTCTAGAGTTCAGAAATCTAGGTTGGACAACTTTTTTTGTGCTAGGCATTACTCCTAGTTCGTAGCCCTCGCTTGAGAGCATGCCTTGGAACAGGGAGGTGCATGATGTTGCAAAAGAAGCAATTTGCAAGTTTTGTTACTATTGCAACATTACATTTGTTGCAGCTAGGTAAGTCATTTTTATTTGATTGTTTTAACTTTAAAATTTATAGTTTGAACTTTTCTTTGTCTAATGAATTGTTATAATTTTACTACACATACTTATTTAATTTATTTGTGACAGGTCTCCTTACTGGTATGGCATGATAGACGTTGTAACCATTTGTGGGGTGAGGTTTAAAAGCCTCTATTGATGCGTAGTTAAGCGGCCCCCTTTTGTTAGAAATGGTTGAAGATATCAAAGTTGAATTAGAGGACCAACGAGTTTTTTGGAGCAAAAAGGATTGCGCCATCATGACAGATGGTTGGACTTATAGGAGTAGGACACTAGTAAATTTTCTTGTTTCTTGCAGAGGTGATTGATCATTCTACTTTCCTAAATGTATTGAATAATTTGAATTTGAGTTAGTGATTAATATTTGAAGTTTGTAATTTATGATTTATTATTGATCATTATTTTGCTTTATTTTCAAGATCCATCATGTTTCTTAAGTCCATTGATGCTTCCTCACATGTCAAAAATGCCACATACTTATGTGTGGGTATTGAGGAAGCCATACATGAGGTGGGGGAAGAAAATGTGGTTGAGGTGGTGACAAACAATGCAGGAAGTTATGTTGTTGCAGGTAGACTTTTGATGGAGAGGCACCTGAATTTTTTTTGGTCTCCATGTGCAGCCCATTGCCTTGACCTCGTATTGGAGGATATTGGCAAGTTTGAATGGGTCAAAACATGAGTTGATAGGGCCAAAAACATTTGCAAATTTATCTACAATCATGCATTGGTCCTTAGCATAATGAGGCAATATATGGGGCAAAAGGAGTTCGCTCGTCCTAGTATCACCAAATTTGTCTCAAATTTTATCACATTAAAATCCTTGAGGCAATCAAAGGCAACTTTGAGGCGCATGTTTGTTGGTGAGGAGTGGACTTCCTCATCCTATGCTATGACCATTGCAGGGATGAATGTGGGAGATCACATTTTTGATGAGGCAGATTTTTGGACCCCTTATGGAGAGATTGTGCAGGTAAAGGTTTTATAAATTTTAGAATCTACATTATGTTTTAGTATTACAATTTAATATTTAGTATTTACTTTAATTTATATGCATATTTTTCTTTTGTTTGCAACTTTGCAATTTTGCTTATTTTCATGCAGACTTAATTGTTACTGTTTAACAATATTTGCAGGTCATACGAGTTGTTGATGGGGTTAAGCCCTCTATGGGCTACATATATGAGGGCATGGATAGGGCCAATAAGGCCATTAGAAGATTTGTATATGGAGGAGATGAGCACAAGTATCGTCCCATTTGGGCGATAATTGATAGTAGATATAACCTCCAGCTTCACAGCCCCATCCAAGCAGCCTCTTATCACCTCAATCCAACATACCATTTTTGCTATGATTTCAAGGTAGATGAGGAGGTTCTTAGTGGGCTCTACTAAGTGGTACAATGGATGTCTTCTATTGATACCAAAACTACACTATATGAGATAGAGGCATTTGATAATGCAATAGGTGAGTAGTTTGGTAGTCAAATTTGCAAAGCCACTCGCACAAAATTGCAACTAGGTAGAATCATATGTTAAGTGCATAATTTGATTTTATAATTTAGTCTTAAAGTTGGAAATGAGACTGATTTTTTTCTTTTCCTTATTTCAGATAGATGGTGGCAAATGTTTGGGCCTACAACCCCAAACCTTTAGATAATTGTCAACCGCATATTGAGCCAGCTATGTAGCACTTTAGGTTGTGAGTGCAATTGGAGCATGTTTGAGCACATTCACTTGAAAATGCGCAATAGACTGTCCATGGAGAGGTTGAATGATCTAGTATTTGTTCATTACAACCTTTGTCTTATAACGAGACAGATTTTGGACAGTGATTCCAGCCTGATCACCCTAGAGAAGGTTGATCTAGAATCCGTGTGGGTCATTGAGTCTACCGATCTTGTCTTTACTGATGAGGACCTTGAGTGGATTGACTAGGCGAATAGAGAGGTTGAGGCTATGGCCATGAGAGAGGAGGATAGAGCACGATCAGACACGGGCACATTTGATGTTGGTTAGGGTGGCGTCTCACAGGCACAAACTATGGTTGTTCAGTCATCTAGGACCTACCTTAGAAACCTTTGTAGAAGGGATGCGGGCTCCTCTAAGGCTAAGCCAGAGACATAGACTTGTTTTTGTTTTCACATATATTTGTAACATTTGATGTCATGGATTTCATATTCCATGAGTTTTATATACATTTGACAATATTTATAATTTTATATATTTAAGCTTTCTATTTCCTTCAGCTACAATTTGTGTTTGTACTTATGTGATCAATGTATATTTATGTATGTGAGAAAATTAACTTATATTTGATGATGTTATTGTGTTTTTAAGTTTTATTAAATAATGGGTGCATGAAACAAGTCTTAAATTCTTAAAAGTCTCTAAATTTCTTGGGTTTTTTTACTTTGCCGAGTTTTGTTGAGTTTTTTTGCTGAGTCATGAGTCACGAGTTGAGTCAACTTTGCCAAGTCCGAGTTTGGGAACTTTGGTTGATACAGATGTTTCATCTGCTCACTTGCAATCAAGGTTGTAACTGTTTGGCAATTGTCACTATATGGACAACTGCTACTGTATTGATATGATTGTTGAATTCTTATCAGATTTTTAATATTTGCAGTCAAAAAGTGGGAAGAACTCATGGATTGTTTATTCAACAGTCGGCTATGTTACAATGCCCTACCAGAAATGCATGTAAAATGTGGAATTGTTGACAAAGCACCTAATTATATTGCATGATGCCTCAAAGAATCGAATGATTGAGAAGTTTGCATAACAAGGATTTGTTGAAAGGACTTTAGAAACTTTCAAGAAAATTCAATTGACTAGCGTAAATCCAAGTTCAACAATCTTTGCTAGCATACTCCTTAGTTGAGCTAAAATGAGAACTTAGAACAGGTAAGCACATCCATTCAAAAGGGCAGAGCTGTTTTGAATGGTTGGCAATTGCTTTTGGTTTGTTAAACATGACACTTAAAACAACTATTGGAGCTGTTAAGAAACTTAGAGTATGTTCTGAATTCTGATTGCTACACCGAATCAAAGCACAACAAAAGGGTAAATTTTGTCTAATATTATATTTGGGAAATCTTTGGTAGCCAAATGCAACACATAGGAGTATAGATCAAGCTGCAACTTGTTTGGCAAATTTCCTGTATATAAATGCGGTCTTATGCCACTTGAATATTAGTGCTAAAACGAAAACTTTATGGAAGTCCATCAAAACATAATGGAAGGGATCCTTGTCAGAAATTTTAGTTGGAAATTCTCAATAGACATGCAGACATGCATGTTGGATCTCGAAGCATAGATGAGTCATATGAACTGTTTGATGTAATGTCTTCAAAGAGATGTCATCTCAGGGAATACAATATTTGGGCAATACATTCAAAATGGATCTATCGATAAATCTTTAGAAACTTTTAACAAGTAGATGCGGTGCCAAATACATGTTCTTTGCCAATTTCCTCTTGACTTGTGAACATTAATCAAAACATATCTAAAAATCATATTGAAAAGGAGATTTTTGTTAGATGTTTTGGTTGTAATTCCTCAAGTCGACATGGCTGTAAAATGTGGAATCATTGACAAAGTGTGCACGCTGTTTAATAGAAAGCTTAAAGAAATGTGGTCTTGTGGTACTTTATGATTGTAGGATATGCATAGAGTGAATTGGTTGAAAATGTTTTAGAAAGTTTCAAGTAAAAGGACCAAATTCTTAAAAGTTCACTAGCATCTCATACTTGTATGTAAGTTTTAAAAACTTAATGTGGACAAAAACAGGTTAAAGGTAGTAAATATCCTCACAACTATTATAAATGGACCCGTCCCAAAATCATTGTGAAGAAAAACATTGAATGTTCTTTGGTTTGTCTAGTAATTGAAATTGTTTTTAAAATTGAACACAATCATCCCAAACTCCAACCGAGTTGATGCTGGTACTCAACATCTACACTCAAGTGATATCAATGAATTTATTGATGGTTTAGCGATGGGAATGTTGTGATACCCTGCATTTCAAATGATGTTAGTAAGGAAGGGTAATTCTAGGTTTCATATAGCTTGACCTTATCAAATCACATTGGAAAGAGAAATACTGGATAGAGGTAGTGAAAATCTTTTAGTGATGCAACCATTGTTTGTTAGAGATTTAGAAGATATACTTAAGTTGATGGGCCAACTTTATTATTGAGGTCAAAGGATTTCAATTGCGGCTTAGTTTGCACTATTAGACTTGAAGGAATTTGATGTTTGAAATGCACACATGATGGAGGAGCATACTTAGAAAGGGAATGGATCTCAAATCATAAGTTCAACCAGAGCTAATGAAGAGTCATCATGAACCCATGTTATCCAGCAACTTGAAGTATATAAAGGGGTAGTTTATTATAAAATATTTAAATAGTATGCCAAGAAAAGAATACCATTTTAAGTAAATTTATGGACAATGGCTTGATCTTCATGATATAACTGGAAAAAATTGCAACCAAAATGGATTAAAGGAGAAAGACATTGACTGCCTCAACAATTCAACAACTTGGTCTTTTTCCTGAAGTTATAGGTTTCACTTTCAATGAATCTTTTTGGAAAAGTGACTTATGTGACTCATTGTAACCTAAGATTAGAAGATGAGCCTTATTTGTGCAAAAGTGATGAAAACTCTAACTGAATGAGGCTTGGTGTTTCCAAAATCAATGTATTTCAAAAAGTTAGTTGGGGTAGTTACTAGGTAGCTACAGGGAGGTCATCTTATGAAAGCCTATAAATACAAGACTAGTGATAATGTAAGGGGCCTCGTACAAAGGGAAAATTTTGAAGAAATTTTTAGAAAGAAAGACTTTTTGATGACTTTTGGCTTTACACTCTATACAGGAAGGGTTTTTGAAATTATAGAATTTCATAAGGATAATAAAGAATGCATTTTGGTTTGTATGTTCTAAATGAATTCGTATGTTATTATTTCTGATTTCTTGTATGTTAGATTGGTAATAGTTTTATGCACCTGTGCAGACCGTTGGTAATCTATGCAATTGATGTAATGATACACAATCATTTTCTAGTGTCTTGATTTGAGTGTGTCAAAGTTAACTATCTCCTTGTATGTTGAGGCTTGCTATCTTTATTTCATTGTTGTTGAATATCTAAAACATATTTGATGATTAAACCCCCCTTTCATAATTGTTATCAGTCATGAAGTCCTATTCAGTATTCGTATGGCTACTAATAGGGTTTTTATTATTCAGCTTTCTTTAGTTTTGTTTTTTCTTCCTTATGTACTTTTGGGTTGAAAGTATACAAAAACCTCAAAATCTCCTATCATACAAGTGTTGATGCCAATAGCATGAGGTATCAGGGAAGGACCCAATGCAAGCCCAACTACCTGAGGCATCAATTTCAAGTGTTTTAATGCATTACCCAGATCCCATATTCTTTTTCTTAGACCAACTTGAATGAAATAATTTGTGTAATCTTGGTTGAAAGTGGTGACCTTGACCATTCCTCCACTTTTGTTATAATGGCAAGATTCTTACGAAAATATCAATTTCTTGCTAGAATCAATTCCTTAATACCTTAAGCTATAATCATGGAGATAATCAAATTGCTTGTCACCAGATGTTGGTTTGAGACTTCGACAAGCTTAAAATCAACATTAGTATTAGTTGAGGCACTCTTCTGCAGTGCATGCTTCTCAACAAGGTCATCCTTGGATTTCATCTTATAGGATTCTTGATTTTCCCATCTAAATTCACAGTGGTGCTCAGAGTGCATGTCTACCTTCATTGAAGCATCTGATAAATAAGCTCCATTATTCTTCTCACCTTATTTTTTACTGATATCATGCAAATTTCCCTTGATTGAGATAGATTCAATAATTTGAATATTTATGGGTGTATACAGAACAGGAGCATCTTTCTCATTGGTGCATTCAATAGGTGAATTTTCATCTTAAGTTCATGAAGATAAATATTTAGCTGGTGCAATTCTGAGGCGGCAGACTCTTCATCAATCTCTGCTTCATATAATGGGTTTATATACCCTTTACCTAGAGTGGCAACTTCTACCATTTTTGCTTCTCAAATGGGAGTGGTTATAATCTCAGATAAGGGATTTATGTATTCCTTGCTGCTACTATCCTTCTTATGAAAAAGATCATTAAAGTGCTTACTTTCTATTGCTGATTTGGAACTGTGCAAGAGATTTGAAATAACATCGCCACTCTAGTGATTCATGCTTTCATAATGAAGATTAGTGGGACAAGAATCAACTTCGTTTACACATTCATACTCAACATGATTACTTTGTAAGCACACTTGATATGACAAATTTTTATTATTTTTCATATTTGAAGTTTCAATATGTGTATTTTGGACATCCTAGGAATCATTAAAACTTTCTCTTCATTTATTTTATTTTTAACATGCGTTGTTAGTTCCTCATTAATGTCATCAGAAAGAACATTTTCCTGCCATGAAGGCTTACTAACAATCAATAGTACATACAATATTTTTCCTTTAACCGTTGTGGCAGTTGTACCCCTGGTTTTGATGTTGCTTCTGACATCGTTTCATCCCTACCTTGACATTTGTGGCTAAACCATGAAGGTTCTTTGCATGAGCTGAAATTTTTTTTTCTGAGCTCATTTCGAGTATCATCCTCCTTTCTAGTGTCAAGGGAAATTTTCTCATTTAATGTGATGTCCCCATCCTTGACCTGATAACCAGAAAGGCATAAAGTACATATGTGGTCAAGGGGTGGAAGACCTTGAGCACCTCAAGATAGTTAGCAAATAGAGATTGGCAAATTGAACATAGCATTTAGGAGTTAAAGTAGGTAGTTTTGCAAATTCTTCCAATAATGTTAATAGCATCCAGATCTAATTAAGGAAAATTATAATCTTATCAATAAGATGATTTTCTTATCCAGCCTCAAGAAATCACACAAGAGGATGCAGTATTGAGATTGGTTAAGATCGAGTGATATGATCAAGGGTGCAGATATTAAATAGCTTTATCAGCATAACACCAAGCTATGATCCAGATATTGAGCTCACACGATGTCAAGTAGGATTCAAATTGAAGGCTTGGCATTGATCTAGACATACCCATGGATCATGCTAATAATACCACATATCACTCATGATTCCTCTAAGAAAGGAAAACACTTATATTCACCCATTATATATGAAGGCTATCCATATCGATATCACCCCTGCAACATCCACCATACAATGATGAGCTGATGAAGATAGTGGGCAACATGATTGGACAATCATCATAATCATCCATCAGTTATTATTGCTGCGAAGATGAGATAACAGAAAGAGCATGATCAAGCATTGCTTACCATTGTTTTGAAAGGAGTAAATTGATTTGTTAAGAAAGTTGATCTGCAATAAATTGCTCTGTTAACCATAAAGTAAACAGTCATATCGATCATCACTTATTATTGTTTGAGAAGTGGATTGATCATCAAAGGATGATCATATCAAGCAAGGAGGAAACATAATATGTCTATTGCTGCATAAGGAAGATTAATTAATTAATTACAAGTAAAGTAAACAAACTAATGAATAGCGATTGTACATAATCATGCATAGGTAGCGATTAATCATTAAAGCCGACTTGTGTAAATGGAAAGGTCTGATTAGAACAATAACAGATGTTCATGAAGAGATGCGATTAAGGAAGGTTAATCAATCATTACTATAAGGGGTGTGATGAGGAGACATTTCATAAAGATAGATATATAAAGAGGATTGAAGTCTTCCAAATGAACATTATCAAATCATTTCTTACTTATTTCATTCATATTGGATCGCTCTCTTAGAGCAATTGCCTTCTTGGCATAAATCGGTGGTATGTAATCCAAGTTGCTATCAGGAACAGCCTATACGTTGCACACTTATAGAGCTGAATCAGAAACAACAATTACCTTATTGCTATAAGTGATATTGGAGACATTTGCATACTTACAAAGTACAGATCAGAAGCAGCAATATATATTATCGCTATAACTATAAGCAATATTGGAGATGTTTGAGGCATTGGCCTACAGTGCAGCGGTTGCTGCTTCTCTTTGTAATAGCAAGATCTTTTGTTCGATTCTCGAAATGAGGTGCTTGTGTTGATTCCCGAAATGGGAGCTTAAATAAATTTAATATAAAAAAAATATTGGAGATGTTTGCATACTTATAAAGTATAGATCAGGAACAGCAAGATTCTCATTGCTATAAGCAATAGAAGCCAACCTTAGCATATTCCTTAGTGCCATACCAGAGACAGCTATCACCAACGTTGAGAAGACTTGTAGTATATCTTAGATCGATATATCAGATTCCAGAAATAGCTACTAGCAGTTGGAAGGAGACTTACTGCACGACTCATATCGTTATATCAGGAATATGTAATGTCCCTTGTGGGATTTTATCTTAATTTTTGCGATTTAATGAATCAAATATGCTCATGATTCTTGTGGTCTCGGTTGGAGATGTATGATAGGAATGTTGCCATGTAATTTTATCAAAAATAACTTCAAGAAAGGACTTAGTGAGTCCCTCTGATTCTTGGAATTATGTTTTGTTCTATTTATTCTACATGTAATTTTATGAAACAGTTTGCAGACTTTCTGGGCAGAATGAGTTTATTGCAGGTCTTTATTAATTTGCATAGGGAGATAATATCAAATTAATAAAGTACGGAGTTGCCCAGCTTGTGATCTCTTTGTAGTAACACTTTCCTTCAACCTCTGACTCATGCTATGATCTGCCCATAAATCTATCAACGATCTGATTTATCTTCACCTCAATACGTTCTTTTCAATTCCCAGTGACAAGGGACGGCTCTTAGCTGTAGATATTTCTACCAAACTTATTATCTCCCCTCCACGCACCTAGCTAACTATTAGTGCCCACATTCTGTATCAAATGCTGTCCCACACCCTTTTAGGCAAGCTGTGAAATTAGTAGTAACTCCTCTTCAATGGTAATTCCTTATTTGATGCCAGTCAATACCGGTAATATCTTACTGTCTCCTCTTCTATGCTTTCCTCCCCTTTTTTCTTTCCTGATTCCCTTTAGATTGCAACTGAATGGCACTATGTATATGGACGAATATAATAATCAGTTCCTTGTTGCAAAGAATTACAATAGTTTGTATTCACGCCAAAGCCACAAACCAGAAAAATAGAGTATTGTTGGAAATACTTGTTCGATTATACTGCATCTAGGTTCTTTGAAAAGCAAGGCAATCTGAAACTGGTGCAACTTGGGTAAGAAGCTATAGCACTGGAGGATCTTGTCTTCATACTTTCTCTTGAAGCAACTGAAACTGGTGCCTTGAAACCACTGATTGCTGCCAATAGCAAGTAACCAATTCAAAAGGGGCAGCGCTGGTATTAAGAGAGATCGCTGTTGCAAATTAAGCTGTTACAAGTATGCGAATGCTTTTCTTTCCTTCTTCATGCCAAATTCCACGTTGCGCCTCTATATCACCAAAGTATTACTTCAATACTCGGCATATTTATTAAAGATTCGTTCTTTTATTATACTTTATTAAATATCACAGTCCGAGCCAATGAATCACAATATATAAGGAGGCGATAAAATTAATCTTCAGCAATATGCAAACTGCTTGAGCAATCATACCTGTGAATGATTTTTCCTATTCCCTCAAGCTCTATTGATATTACCATTCAGCAATAATACCAAATGAATTGCCGATATGAATATAGATCGCCAAATGTTAGCACGGTAGAAGCTTCAGACAATAAACTTCCAATAGCTGGTTGAATTCAAAGATTGGTACAGATTGATGATATTTGCAGATATGCAATGAATGAATGAAAGATTTTTATGATGTCCATGGGACTGTCAGTCAATGGGACCAAAGTATCAAAGCCTTAAACTCTTTCCATATTCCTTTCAATGTCAGATCTTCTGCTATGGATCTTGACTAGAAAGCTAGCAGTTTGATTTATCTTATCCTCATCAAATAAGCTGTGCATGTTGTTCACCTTTGAGATGAATTTGTATTGATCACGGATATCTTCATACGCTGCACATTCTATGAGAAAGTGCCATTCTGTCTCTATTGCAACCATCCTGCAAAACATACAAGTTCTCTCTTCCCATAACTCTTTGGGTCTCTTCCACCTACCCGTCACGCACCTTAGATGATGCAAATCTGTCCTCAACTATGCCACTAACAGCCTTTGAAAATAAAAAATTTCCCCTCATCAAGTTGTATAATATTTCTATACTTTTTCCAAAACTCAAGGTGTTTGAACATGTTCATGGGATCTCAAAACTCATGCTAGATAGTATTCCCAATATTGAAAATAAAAGTAATATTAGTTCCCCGATTCATCCTCCCTTCGTTATCTTCTACTTATATTTGCGTGGGAAAGTTGGGGAGTGACCTTTCCTTCAAAGGTTGAGACTCTTGGAGTCGAGCATCGTGTATCATTTGATGCGTTATGTCTTTTTATATTTACTTTTTGATATATATTATATATTTTGATTGATATATATTATAATATATTTTAGATTTATATTATATTTGATTAGAATTATAGTTAATATTAATCTATTATAATTATAATTATTTATTATTAGATTTTGTTTTTATTATTATTATTTATTTATTTATTTTTATTTATATGTTAATATTATTAGAAGTTCTATTATTATTATTATTTTTGATAGGTAAGAGGCCGTAGCCAATAATTTTATTAAATTAATTTAAAATTTGACAATTTTACACCTCTGTTCAATGTGGGCACGGGGAGGAAAGAATGGAGTAAAGAAATAAAATTTTTATTATTTAATTCCTATATATTATTAAATCCTATTTTAGATGGGGACATCACGGAATAGCAGAAGTGCGGATCATAATATAGCTATTGATTAGGATTATAGTTAATATTAATATATTATAATTATAATTATAATTATGATTATTGTTTATTATTATTTATTAATTAGATTTTGTTTTTATTATTATTATTTATTTATTTGAATTATATTATTTATTGTTTAATTTTATTAAAAATTCCATTAGTTAATTCCAATTTATTATTAAATCCTATTTCAGATAGGGTCATCACAAAATAGCAAAAGTGCAGATCAAAATATAGCAAAGATTATCCTTGTATAAATCTCATCGATATATCAGAGATATCAATGATACTCTATCCTATTTGCAAGATATTCATTGTTAAGTGATATATCATATAGCATCATATTTATAAGTGGTATCAATTGTATATCTATATCCTAAGGATAATTGTTTATAAAGTAAATCATAATCTATCATTCTTATATTAAGTGGTATCAATCTAAGTTTATAAAGGAATTTAGAGTCTTTTTGGAAATAAGTCTCTTGTAATTGATTTTGAGTCAATAGTTTCTAATTCCTAAGAATTAACATAAGGGGACATTACATTCGAGAACATTTCCTCTATTCTCACTCTGCATCATCTAATTTTTCCTTTTCCTTTCTCAACTTCCTTATGTAGTTACATTACCTCTCTTATTTGGATACCTATCTTTGAGTATATTAAAGTAACCATCAAAGGAAAATATAGATTTGATTCTATCAGACATCCTTTGATACTCATCAAGGATTCTAGGGCCTTCAAATTTGTACCCTTCTATATCCCATACTTTCATAATTGCCTTCTTGAAGAGCATATATAGCTTCATCTTTTTCTAGTAAGAACATAACTTTACTAGATATAGGTAGCTTTTTCCAAGCCAACTCCTTTTTCTTCCTCATTTACATTGAAACTCCTTGTGCCTATACCTTCAAGTTGTTGTGTCCTTTGCTATCTTCTATGATTCATAGGCTGGCAGAAAAATCAACTTTGATACCACTTCCATTGTTAACATTATAGCCTTTACGGCTAAGATTAACTCGGGCATTTGAAAATAATAATAATTTGCTATTTATTATCACCCTTGTGATATATATATACATGTGCGATTTTATAATAATAACTAAGGCATTATTATTATAAAATAAACAAATAAAATAATTAACTAAAAGGGCCCAAGTCGGCCATCTCTTGGAGGGATAGTTAATTACCAAGGCACATATATATTCAAGTTCGATTCTTGGAGAAGAACACACCAAAAACATAATGTTTGTTCTTTCTCTCAAGAATCCAAAGAAAGCAAATTATCCTTGCATTATAGAGCGAAATTTATCAGCAAATTGGGGTGAAATTCAGCAGTGAATTATTTCAGGCATTCATCAGCGAATTTATATATTTACTTGGGGTCCGAATTAATACAAAATCTGGTGTGCGATTTGGATCAGAATATTATACATATCAAGGGTGCGAATTACCCTATCTAGGGATTGATCCCCGTCTACTATTTTACACATTACTTGAGGGCAAATTCTTGGACAGAATTCACATGCATTGGGGTTCAAATTTAACACTTTAGAGGGCTGCGATTTTTGGACCTGTGTGGGAGCATTTTCTACATCACATCAATATTGGAGTTGCAGATCTAAAACAAGGGCAGACTTATCAAGATAAATTGGTGTACAAAATTGGTACCATCTTTCCACCTTTCTTTGTCAATTTTGTCTCTATATTGTTTCAGTTTTAAATGCTATCTATAGATTGTATTTTCCTTGCATAAATCTGAAAATATCAACAGCCATGTCCGCAACAAAATTTTAATGCAAACATTATTCAAACTGTCTACTGATAGTGTTGAGATTTAAATACTTTACATAGATTTATAAAAAGCCATATTTCTTTATTATATTAACATTATATTGCAACATAGACATAAGTGTTTTGATTGATAAAATTCACAAATATGTAAGACAAATTGCAGAACCTTCCTTTTTTTGAATAAGTATGAAAATACATTACCGACCGCTGCTACATCATCAAAAACTAGCTGGAAATACTATATTGGAAACTACAATGAACAACTATTGATGACACAAACCAGTGATAGCTGGAACCTACAACTCGTGAAGCTGATTCACAATCTCTAGATGAGATTATCATATAGACCAAAAGTGATTTTGTTCTCCAATCCTCAAAATCAAAGGGTTTTTGACCTTTGTTCTCTTGCAAATCTAAGGGTTCTTGTTGTCAAATTAAGATTGCTTGAACACAAGGCTCAAAAAAATGTTGATAAGGAATTTTGGGTGTAAAACCATTGATTTTTTTTCGAATGAAGTCTTTTGGGCGCTTATTAGCTAGAGCAGGATGACACTCATGCACTAATTCCCATGATCTTGTGATTGGTACATTGCATAGAATGACCATACCTATCTAGCATTGGTTTCCCTTGAATTATGCTTGAGATTCCACTCATGTGTGCTTGGTTGTACCAAGGAGGCACGGGGGAATGTGTCCTATGATTTGAATATGTGATCTTCATTGATGTTTCCATTAAATTTTGGTACATAGACTAAGAGAGCTTGTGAAATTAGTCAAAATAGCTATTTATTGACGGTGTGAGGACCATCCTGGCTTGAACCTTAACCACTACATCAATGATTGCATGGGTGCTTTGATCTATTTTCTTCACCAAGAGATTGTGTGAATTTACACCCCTAAGATGAAGAGTTGTTTCTAGGCAGGAAACCCTTCTAGAGTGGTTGTAGCTTCCAATCAGGTCAATAATGGTGACCTAGGTTAGGTAGGGAGATAGGTGGACACAAATAGTGCAATAGGTGGGAGCATTGGCGTTTGGGAGTCAAGGTACCTCATGTCTATTACCACTTGTAAGAACCCCAGTCTGATTTTTGCTTAAAATTTTTTGACCTTCTGGTTTTGGAATTTTGTCAAACATTAGTTGTGAAGTTCTTAACTACGATTCCTGAGTATGTTTGTCTTGGAGTGATTATGCAAATGAAAGTTCATATGATATGCTTTCATAAACAAATCAGGGATAACAATTCTTTAAAAAACTTGAAACCATAGTTGAAATACTTGGACTCGACAACTTCTCACCAAGGCCCAAAAAAAAGACTTGGCAAAAACTCGGTGAAAACTCGACAACTTAAAAAACTGCTTAAATTTAATTAGAAATGCATATTTTTTGCAAAATTCAATGAGGAGATGCATCAAATGAGTTAGTAAATGAGTAAACAAAAGAAACAAGCTCAATCTAGATATATTTAAATGCAAATCGGGTACAAAATGGCATCCTCATGTGGAATGTTGATGGTTGGTAGCTTGATAATCTAAAGCAAAATTAAAATAGCAAATTGTCTTTGTAAAAATTTAAGTAAATACAAAATCAAAACAATCTATATCTTCCTCTTCGCCTTCCCAGCAAGTCTAGTATAAACTATTGGAGGGGTATGGGGTCTAGTCCTAGGAGTCCATTGTGGCTACGCCCCCTCACTCGACACAACTAGCTGTGACTCGACCTCCATCCTGGATGTAGATGCTGCTAGTACTAGCAATGACTCGTCATCCTCAACCTCTTCATCCTCCTCAATGTCATCCAATCCTAATCCACCCCCCTGCACCATAGCTTGCATCTACAAATCATAGATTCATCCTCTGTAAACAATGGAGGCTGCTCTTGCGATTTTCAATCACTATAAGGATCTATATCATCCAAATCAAGTGGACCAGTTGGTGTTTCCTCTACCTTCCTTGTGTACAACCAAAGATTATATTGGACAAAGGCAAGGTCATTAAGGCGCTTCTGAGCTAGCTTGTTCTTCTTCTTCATGTAGATGGCCTCGAACAAGGTCCAGTTGCACTCACAACTGGATGAACTACAAGGCTAGCATAAGATTCAGAGGGCAAATTTTGCAGATTTGGGGCATTTCCACCCCATTTTTCTTTTTGTTTATATTATAGAAGATTATCAACTGAATACAGAAACTTGAAAAGTATCAAGGATCATAGCAGTCAAAAGTGTATGCTGTTGTCGACTAGTTTATCCTTGGATAAACTAGAACATGTCCTTTATAGTCTATTACATATCAGTGATTTAGTATAATCAAGATATATACAATTATATCAAAGCATATTGAAAGAAAGACTATCAAAAAGCTTTCCAAAAACTATTAAAGCGTCTGTCTTCAAGATTGTTCCCATCCATCATTACTGTTGTTTCTGTAATCAACATTGACCCATCCATCATTGTGGATTTCAGCATTCCTAGATGTCTCTTCACTATCTTCAGCAACTCTGGTTCCAGTGTTCTCATGTTCTATATTAGTTTGAGTATCTCTGAGGTCTTGAGTCATTTTCATTATTGTCATTTGCAATCAATCTTGGATTGTCCTCCTGGTATGTGGAAGCTTGAATGTCTTTTTGGAATATGATCATAGCTCCTTCTTTGACAAGAGAATGAAATTTGTCCCTTGGAACCTCGATAATGGCTGTAACCTATGACACAATATAGAAATGTATGAGTTTAACATTAAACTCAGTAAGGTCCCATTGCCTGTCTTGGAAAATTTCCTCATTCCTCTGCTTCCAGATGATCCACAAGATTTCTGAAGTTAGAGAAAACCAGAATTTATTCATCTTGAAATCAAACTCCTACACATAACCAGCAAGAATTTCATGCCAAGAAGGACCAAAATTGCTATTCCAAATAATAGGGTTACCAAAAAACAAAGACAAAATTTTAGTAGCAAATTTGCAATCAAAAAACAGGTGTTCAAAGGTTTCAAGACAGTTACAAATAGAACACATGACAAGTTGTTTACCAAAAGAGAAGAGAAAAGATCCAACAAGCTTCTTAAGAAGAAGGATCCACGTAAAACACACTTTTTGGGGCTCAACAGGAGAGTGCCAAAATAAATCAAATACAAAGTGCCATCTAGTGCTTGCCCAATTAAAGCCCCAGACTTCATTAATTCTATTGATAATACCCATATCTTCTTTAAGCATATTGTAGATTTGCCTAATAGAAAACTCACATAGTTTCTTACCATCTAACCATTTAACTACTCAAGCACTTGATGAGAATTCATAATTTTACCAAGAAAAAAACTGCCCACTTCTTTAGAAATAAGAGTATAAATTTTCTTCTGAGAATTAGGGATGTTAAATTTAGTACTGATCTCATCTCAAGAGCCCAATCGCTTGTCTACCACAATATCCCGAATGAGAGAGATGCCTTTATTATGCCATATCTTAGCCAAGCAACATTGTGTTAATGCAAGAGGCTTATCTCTAAGGTAAATGCCCCACCAAATAGATCTGTCTAAAAAATAAAATGAAGGATCTTTCCCAACAGCATACCTTGAGCATATCAAAGGTATGACTTGACACCATGCCTTCCAAATGGTAGAGAACACATTAGAGCCAAAAATTTTGATATCAAAATCACCAAACACAATGTCATATAAAGGAATGTTTTTCCACTGTTTCCCTTTTTTAGCAGAGGTCCTAATTAGATTATTCCTAATCAGTACCTTGCAAGGTTTGTGACCACTCAGAGCTTTGATAATCCACTTGGAAGCTAGAGCAACCCTTTGCATTTTGAGATCTCTCAATCCTAAACCTCCTACCTTTTTAAGAGAACAACACCATTCCCATTTGACACAATGTCTCTTTCTATTGCCAAGCCCATCTGACTAGAGAAACTCCATAAGTATCTTTTCCAATTTATTGGTTTGGTAATTGGACACAAGCCAAGCATAAGCATAACATACAACATGTGAGGATAGCACTTTTTGAGCCACTTGAGCCCTACCAGCAATAGACAACATGTGAATTTGCCATGTAATGTGTTTATTTTCAATCTTTTTGTAAATCCATGCCCACATATCTTTGATACAAGGGTTAATAGAAAAAGGTATTCCCAAGTATCTCACTATGTATAAGGACCAAACCACGACCACTCCCCCCCAAGCAACCAATTAGGGGGATTTTCTGTCCAACCAAGCATGGTGGATTTCTGTGGAGCAATTTTTCTCCTGAGGCTAAACAGAATAGCTGCAATCTATTGAGAACATTATCAAAATTTTCTTCAATTAGATCTACAAACAAAGTAGTGTCATCAACAAACTGTTCAATTAAGAGTTCATCCTTATTAGGCAGTGTGATGCCTTTCACAGGTGGACCAATCTCTTGGGCTTTGAAGATGTATGGTAAGGCATCAACAACAATCGAAAAAGTGCAAGAGCTAGAGGGCATCCCTGTCTAATAGATCTGCTCAGAGGAATAGGATCAGAATACTCACCATTCACTTCAATCACCATTGATGAGTCTTTAAATAAAATATTTACCCATTTGCAGAAGTAGGGTGGAAATCAAAATGCCTCCAACATTTTTAGAACAAACTGCCATTCAATTCTGTCATATGTTATTTCAAAATCTAACAATATCATAGCCATATTTTGCCCATCCATTTTAGCCCAGTGCATAGCCTCCTAGCTTGTGATAAGGTTATCTAGAATGTATCTGCCCTAGACAAAACGAGTTTGAGTAACTGAAAGTCTGAAACAATATCTTTAAGCATATCAGTGATTCTTCTGGCCATGATTTTAGCAATGATCTTGTATGAAAGATTTAACAAGGTAATGGGTCTCCAATTTTTAATTTGAGAGCTGTCACCCTCTTTAGGAAGAAGTTAAATTACCCCTCTGTTAACATTTTCTCCCAAAGAGCTTGTTTCAAAAGCATCCTCATACAGCTCCATCAACTCACAAGTAATATATTCTTTGTTCTTTTTATAGAATTTTACTAGACGTCCGTCCATACTAGGAGACTTCTCATTTGCTAATGATCCAATAGCATCATCAATTTCTCTTAAATTAATTTGTTGATTTAGAATCTTGGCTTGTTCCTTGGTCACTTTTTTGGGGATTAGCTTGATGCAATGGCTCATAGTCTCTTGATTGGCAACCTTATGTTCAGAGGAGAACAGTTGTTTGTAGAATTGTACAAAGGCTTTCAATATCTCTTTATTGTTATCAGTAAATCGATTTTCCACCTAAACACCCCTGATCTCTTCCCTGCTATGCTTGGCTCTGATAAGATTAAAGAAGTATTTGGTCCCTTTATCCCCATCCTTGAGCCATCTAGCTTTAGCTCTAGTCTTCTAGCCTTGGATTTTATAATTCGGAATTTTCTTAAGTTACACCTTTGTACTAATCAACTCCTGCTGTAGATTTTTATCATTGCTTTTAGCTTGAAGGGCTTTTTCAATCTCATTGAGTTTCCTTTGAAAGAAATTTTCCTCGTCTTTTGTCAATTGCTTCTTTAGTCCCTATGATTTGAAACATCTTTCTCCACATTTCCCCCATGTGATCCCATTTGGCTTTGGGTGAAGCTTCAGGGTTGTAGAATTTGGATAGAGTAGTAGCCATTTGAATAGCCGTGAGAGAATCTTCATCATCCAATAGTGTTGTATTAAGTTTAAACAGATTTTTCCTATTATGTCTCTTGGATTGGGAATTTGAGCTCTTAATAATAATACAAGCAAAGATAGGGGAGTGATCAAATATGCTTGTAGGGGACATAGAGATAGGGGCTTGCCCTGGTGAATGAATAAAACCAAGGTTAGCAGGGTTTTCATATATATCTGTCCAATCTGCAATATATCCTATTTTTACTGGACTGATTGTTACACCAGGTAAACCATATACTATCATATTCCTTTTTCATTTTATCCAAGGGGTCACAAACATTAAATTTCCTTTTAAATCTGGCCCAGAAGAAGAATTCATTTCCTTTCCACTCATGTTTGTTTCCTCCAGATTTATCTTGGCTATTTTCAATCATGTTGAAGTCCCCAATGAATGTCCAACATGCATCAGGGAGATTGTTTGTCAGCCAATCCCATAGAGCGGCCCTTTCTCTATAATCATTTGGTGCATATATGTTACAAACTCCTATCACTTGTTCCTTAAACTTGAATAGAATCCATATAGCTCTTTGGCAAGGAGAGACACCATTGTTAATCATCTTGTTATCCCATTGAGGCCCCACCAAAATAGCCACCCCTCCTTGACCTCTGTCATGACTAGAGAACAGACATGTGGCCTTATCCCACAAAAAATTGAGGGTGTTATAAGCATGGTAACCAATAACTTTGATTTCTTGAAGACAAATAATATCTTTCTTATGGGTTTTACTACACCAATTTCTAACAATATATTTTCTGTCTGGCATTTCCAGACCTCTAATATTTGAACTATGGATATTCATAGCCATCATTAACTTGATGGGGGGTTTTTAATTTTACACAATCTAGTAAAACATTTTGGAAGCTCAGAGCTTTTGAGCTTATTGGTTGTTGCTTCTTTCATATGTTTTCCTTTTCTTATTAACCACTTCCGTGAACCCCCCTCCACCATATCTTGCTCTATCTGTTCATAAAGACTCTCTTGGGCATCACTGTTAACCTCTCCCATGGAAGGGTATGATATCAATGCATTTTGTGATTTGCTGAGGGGTATGCTGTTTATCATTCCTCATTTTGTTACCAGCTTCTTTAATTTTACACAGAGCTATTTGCTGAGCATTCTGTTTAGTGGCATTATCTTCATTAACTTTCTCCCTAGAAACATGGATGTATTGTGGTTGACATGGAATGGATTATGGGTTTCTTTATTACCAGGTTGGTTTGTAGTTCTAATTTCAAAGTCATCTTCAAATAGAGGATTTGTAAGAGACACAAATTTATCCAAATGATTATCAAGGGTTTCACGTGAGACATCTTGAGCATTATTAACATCATTATTATTATTATCATTTTTCTCCCCAATGTTAATGCCCACATTATTATCTTTCTTACTGGTTTCGGCTTGCGGGGTAGCTTTATTAGGTGTTGTCATATTAAAATCCTTTTAAATATTTTTCAGTGATGGACAATTTTTCTTGTTATGCCCGTTAAGCTTGCAGTGAAAGCAAGCTCCTATGTCTCCTAGTTTAACTATAATCCATCTAAAAGTTTCTTCCTCAATATCAACTGAAAATTCCTTAGGGAACACAACATCAGGGTTCAGAGTAATTAAAATACAGGCATTAAGGTGTGGAAGTGTGACTCTGGATTCCTCGACTTGGAGCACAGAACCCAAAGGTTTAAGCTTGTGCGGGATGAAGGGACAAAATTCAAGCTGGACCCCTCTCAATTCAACCCAAAATGGGGATGAGCGGGCTATGACATGGTCTGTATTACATTTCATGGACCAAGGAAGGGCTCTAAAAAGAGTTTGCCCTACATTCTAGTATCCCTTTTTCAAAAAAAATTCTTGCATCCCGTGTGTCTTTAAGAAAACAACAAACAAACCTTTTTGTATCATTCTACTGAACATAACCAAAATACCCAACTTCTTTCCCTAAATATTGTTAAACCAATCATCCAAAAACTTTCTTGCAGGCATAAATTTAACATCCATGCAAACAAAGAAAACAACAGTGCTTTTAAGTCTATTTTGTTCGGATTTAATAGCCTTTACCATATCATCATTCGGCGAGAGAGCGAGGTTCTTAACTCTAGGCGACGGGGCGTTGCCTTCTTCTCTTCCTTCATGACCAGAGCACTTTGCATGGTTGTCGTCTCCGGTTCCTCATCTATTTCCATCGGAGTTGGCTCTGGTCCTCCCTTCCCCAACTGCCTTCTGAAAAATTTTCTAGTAAAACTAGTAGATTCAGGAAGCATGGGCATAGACTGCTCAGAAACCACTACCTTATATGAAGGTTTAACTGTTTCTTCCTCAAGTTTATTCAAATTTTTCCCATCATCAACATTATTGCCATTCTCCTTGTCATTACCATCATTACTCCCTGATACGACCATTTAGAGCAAAAAACCGAGACTCAAACGACCCGAGCCCAAGATGGCACAACTCTAAGAGTTATAAAAGCACACACATGTGAGCCAAACTAGGAAATGCAAAAGGAAACCAAGGCAAAATTAAAACCACAAAATGCACACCAAACAATAAAAAACATGAAAAAGACACGGAAAAACACAAGTGGCGGGATAAAAAGAAACAAGAACTGTCGTCCACACAAGCCTACAAAAATAGGGCACAGAACACGAAAGGCAAGATCACGTGAATTCAACAATCTCATCCATCATTCTCATGACTTCTCCCTTTTAGTTCTTTCAATAACAGTAGCGATGGTATGTTGGCATAAAGCTTAGTTTTCATCATTGGCAAACATCAAACACACCGATACTCAAGATTAGAACAACAGTGGTGAATCAGTAGACTTACTAAGTAAACAGTGTACCTTAACCGATCACATTAATACCGGTCCGGTCTTGTCCAACTGGTCTAGTAGGACACCATAGGAGGCAGATGACTCAACAGGTTTCACACTAGTTCGCATTCAGAATTGCAAATTTACCAGTTAGTGCTTTATAATCCGATCCAGATTTTGTGGAATGTTTTTCAGAAGAACTGGAGTTAGTTTTTCTTTTTGCGAGCGTTTCGAGGTAAACTGAAGATCTGTTTGCAAGCTTTCTGATCAAGAGTTCTGTATGCGAGATATTTGGATTGTTTTTCATAACAACAGTTTTTTATGAGTTTGCAGCTTGGCGGCACTGTTTGGTGTAATAATAAGATAATTTCTTATAAATACAGGTCATCATGCATTATAGGCATTGTTGTTGAAAATCAAGAGCGCATAGAGAGCAGAGCAGAAGAGAAGAGTCTTCTGAGAAGGGATACAATCATCAACAGTGAAAGAGAAAGATTCAACAGCCAAGCAGAGCAAGGAGAGAACATGTATGATCTGATCCACGAATAAAGTGTCAAAGAAGATCATTTCTTTTATTGTGTGAAGCACATTTAAATCCTTTAATCATGGTGAACCCTAACAGGTTCTGTTGTATATATCCCTTTACCAAGTGACATCTTTGTTGATGTTTTTAAGTCCTTTGACAAGGCGACTCCTTATAGGGTCAAGATCTTAACCGATCTCTTTTCAAATCCCTTTACTAGGTAGCATTCCAACTAGTGCTTCATAAGCCTTTAATTGGGCAGCTTTATTACTGTAGTAGTGAGTTTCATGGGTTCTGTCCTACTGTGATTTTTCCTTCTAACCGAGTGTTTCCACGTATATATCTTGTGTTGGCCTATGCATGTGATTTTTGTTTATGATTATTTAAGCATTCTTTATATTTCCAAGTATAAACTGAATATAAAACAAAAAAAGTTTAATACAGATTAAATTTACTGATTCACCCCCCCCTCTCAGTAACCGGTTAGAATTAACTATTGGTATCAGAGCTTAGTTCTCAAGTAAAGGAAGCTTAACCGCTTGAGAAAAGATCATGAAGGGTTACAGGTATCAGAAGCAGCTAGAAGAAGCAAATGAAACTATTGCTTCTCTTGAAAACAGACTGAGAAGATCTCTTGCTAAGAGAAAAGAATTGGCTTTGCAACTAAGTGAAAGTCAGGAAACAATTGAAGAACTATTTGGACAAAGTAGTTCTAATGAAGCCGAAGAAGTGGTCTCTGAACTTATGGAGAGAAACATGAACCTGACTAATCAAATCTCCCATTTGAAAAGAGAACATGAAGGTCATGCTCTGAGGATGACTAAACTCATCAAAGAAAGCAGAAAAGCTAAGGATGAGAAAAATAGTGCCAAAGAAGCACTACAGATTGTTGAGAGAGCAAGAAACCTTGCTGAAGATAGTCTAAAAGAGAGTGATGTTCTCATACTGCAACTGCATGTAGACATGCATGGTATAACTTAGGAGAATGTAATCATGCATGAACACTTGCATGATAAAGATGAGGCATGCGAAGAAATGGTTGTTGAAGTTGAAAAACTTAAAGCCCAACTGAAAACTCTCGAGGAGAGGAATGAGAAACTCAAAAAATACAATGAGAGTTCTGAGAAGCTGGATGAACAACTGAAAGCTCAGAGAAGGCACAAGAATCCCACAAGACTTGGGTACATCGGTCAAGGCAATAAGGAAACTGGTGAGTCCTCTAAATTCAAGCTAAGCAAGTAGGACAAGAAGAAACCAACCAGAGACAAAGGTAAAAGAATCTCCAAACCCTCTTGCAAACATTGTGGCAAACTGGGTCATAAATCTAATGACTGCAAGAATGCACGATGAAACCTTTGACCACCAACAATTATTGCAGTAACTATTATAAGTATGGTCACAGGACCTTTGAATGTAGGTCACGATCAAACAGTGTGTCCAGTGAAAGCAGGGGAAGCTTCAAAGGTTATTGTTATGGCTGCAATAAATTTGGACACAAGGCTGAAGAATGTAGGTCTACAACCATGGCATTCAAATCTCCACCGAGACCGGTATTCCATAACAGGAATGCTAACCAAGGCGCATCTGTGTGTGCTACTTGTGGACCATCAGGGCATAGGAACACCGAATGCCACTAACCCATGAAGAGGAACCAAAATGACTTGTTACAACTGTAACAAGATTTTCCATCTGGCCAAAGACTGCAGGAACCAACCAATGAACAAAGGAAAAGGCCCAGCTAAACCGGTCAAGAGTAATGTGACTTCCAATCAAAAGGGAAACACCATTGAAGAGACCAACAGGGAAGTAAAGAAGACGTGGTCCAAAAAGGGGACAAAGAGCTCTAAAGGAGAGAAATCAGAGACAAAGTCATCATCCACCGATGGTGATATCTCTTCAACAAATTAAGCCAAAAGGGCTTAAGAGGGAACAGGTAAAAACACTACTGTCCCCAGAGCAACTGGTGAGATTTATTCTCACTCAGTCAAGGTTGGAAGCGGGAAGAACACACCGGTCTAACACCAAAGAACCGGTGAAATGGATAAGCTGATGTATCATGGTCGATGTTTCAACTGAGGTTGTGGTAAATAGGTAAAGCGGTGGCGAACCGGTTGATAAAGATAAGGTTAGGTAAGGGTAATTAATATAGTAACCGTTAACAAAAGTTACCATTTGCTAATTACCATTACGACCTAAGTATATAAAAGAGTAAGCCAATTACTCATTTCACTTTACTTTGCGTTTTGTGATAATTGTTTTAAAAGCTTGAGTAATTTTCTTGCTATGATTTGTGATCTTTGCTTTACGTATTCCACAAATTTGACAAGAACTTTCTGTGTATTACCTGTCTAACGAAATGACATCATCATCATCATCATCATCTATTGTAAGCCTAATCGACATCAAACAACACAAGCGACCAAAGTATGATATCATGCCAGTGTAGAATAGGATGAATGATATGGCTGAAGCCCTATCATCAATTCCTGACGGGGTATTGTTGACTGAAGATGTAATCACGTTCATCCACAACAAACAGGAGGAATTGGGAGAAACATACAGAGCGAATATTTAGGGCTCTGCGAAGATGGAAAACTATAGGCGAAATACGCGCGATTGGAGGTAGCTGGATTGACCAATGGGGTCAAATACCTCATGGTGTTTCATCCTGACTGGATTCGATTTGATTAGTACTCAGTACACGATCCAGAAATGTGGTTAGCAAAAGGCGTCATTATTCCAATAACAAACAAAGATCTAAGAAGAGTAACTAGGTTCAACACCACAGGGGAAGCTCTTACCCTAAGAACAATTGCTAACGTTGAAGTCACTCGACTCACCAAGTCGAAGTATGACAATCGTATGATGGCTGTGACTAACATTGAAGACGAAGGTGTCCGGTTTGCTGCTGTTGTAATTGGTTACAAGGTTTATCAGTCTAGCAATCTCAACAGCATACTAGGTGGAGAAATTCATGCAGCCCGTAGGATTATGCACGACAACACTCAATATGACATATGCGCTATGCTGAGGAGCCAAATCTTCGAGAACCTGAAGAAACTCGGTATGGTCAAGAAGAAATTCCTGAAGTATGGGACACTGATGGTATTTCTCTTCTTCTACCATAAATCCTTTCCAGAAGTGGGTAAAGTTACTTGGCTAACAGGCAGACCGGTTATGGTCCAAATAAGAAAAATGGTTAACAATCTAGGAAATCGGTTTAACAAAGTAATGACTGATTACTTTGAAGATTATCAAATCAGAATGCATCAAAGGGAAAGAATTCCATCTGCAATAGTAGATGAGTACAAAGATTATGTTTGCTTTCTTGTAAGCACCGATCATTGTATCATTCAGGCTGTTGAGCCAAGAACTGAGTTTGCACCAGAACTTGGTTATGAGATTTCATCAAAGACTGCCAAAGATTATGCTGAGGGACTTCAAGAGAGTAAATTAGATCTCTTAGCCAACCACTGCGGCACTTATGATGAGATAAGTGCAAATCTGAAAAAAATGCACATTCAAAGGCAGCAAAGAAGGTATCTATCAAACGGTTTCCTACACCAAGGAAGAGGAAGGCAATCATGCAAGAACCAAAAGTTCAAAAGAAGGCTTAGTCGGTTACAACCGAATAATCAGAAGGTGAGGACTCAGAAGAAACTAAAACAGAACAGACCACCACCTATCTAAGAAGAAGGAAGACCGGGAAATCGGTAAAGGAGGAACCCAAAGCAAGGAAACCAACCATTGATGAGATGGTTGAAGGCATAATGACAACAGGTGGACTAGGAATTGTTGACTGGAGATACACTCTAACAAGTGATGAAGACATGAGGAAAATAGAAGATGTTGTAGTATACACTTACAAAATTTCAAGAGGACGCCTACTGAGATTCATGGCTCAGTACCTGTAGTGTTACAAGAGATTATTGAAGGAAGATGAAAATCTTCAATATCAAAGGAGAAAGAGCTCAGGATAAAGGCATTGTTGGAAGTGCAGAGCCACTTAAGCCTGCAAGAGGCAACCAATCAAGCAGAACTATATAAACAAAGCTTTAAGATCAGGAAGAGGATTGGTCAAGTACTAATAGGAGAAGTTGATGCGGTTCATGATGAAGGGGTTGCAATCTAGACAACCATTCTTGAGCAGCAACATCAAGCTGAAGCCAAATGTCAGAAGACCTTGATGCAACCTGAAAAGGACACCAAGAGAGGGAAAGGCATTCTGGGCGTTGAGGCACCCGTCCAACCAAAGCTAGCAACAGAATCGGTCAACATCATTGAAGACACCGACGGTGATCTTACTCCACCAACTATCCTTGCATCTCCAGAAAAGGTAAAGGTAAAACCCTTACTGTTGATGACATAGATGATGAGATGTTAGATTTTAGAAAAGTTAGCAATGTTGCTAAATGGTTCAGTGCCTTAGGCACTGATTATAAAGATAAAATAGAACTAGCCCTGTTAGAAAGCTTTCTTGATTTCAACCGGGGACCAAAGGACTACAGGCCCCTCTTCCCAGCTAAACTAAACAAAAGACTGTTGACAAAATGGAGAGCCAAGTTAGCAAAGAATAATAAGATCTTAAGGGAAGTTTTAGAAAAGGTTGAACTGGGTCTTGATGAAGAAGCAATCAAGATTCTGTTGGAAGTAGAAGTACTGAACCTGGATACAAGAGATTGAGTGGCCAAACTTATAAATGGTCAAGAAAAAGAAGTGTATGAAGAAATAGTTCAACTATGGAAAAATTATGACTTCATCACTCTAGCAAAGGGGTAGGAGAAACTTGAATCGGAACAGGTATCTACAAAGATGTCTCAATCAACAGGTTCACAGGATACTTCTCAAGATGAACAGGCAAAGGAAATGTTCCCGCTTGATCAGTTCACAACAGGTGAATAAGACACAATCGGTGACAAAGACAAAACTGGGGACAAGGATACAACCGTCGAGAAGGACAATACCAGAGATCAAGACACAACTGGTGAGAAGATCCCAATAGGTGTACATGATACACCACTCAGACCAGTAGAAGAAGTAATAGGGGAATCATCAGTCATGATGACTAAAGAAAAAGACACTGAAAAAGCAGAGAAGGTCAAGGTTGATCAATAGGTTGCTGAAGAGCAAGAAGAAAAGCAACCAGAAGAAGAGCAACAACTAGAAGAGCCTCAACAAGAAGTAATGGAGAAAGTAGAGAAGCTAGTTGAAGAAGAGCTAGAAAAGGACACCAGACAGAAACAACCAGTAGATGTACCGAGCTCATCTTCATCAAAAAGAAAGCTATCTTTTGCAACAGATCCTGAATCCAAGAAAGGGAAAATTGATAATACCCCAACCGGTGACACTTTGATTGACACTAGCAAAATTGTTATTATTAACCAGTTACTGAGGGGGGGGTGAATCAATTAATACTATTTCTATTACAGTTTAAAACTTGTAAACAAATTCTTGCATGATAAACAGAATGTAAACAATCATCCAGAAGCATAAATAGAAATACTCAGATCAACACAGGATGTATACGTGGAAACCCTCGATTAGAAGGAGAAAACCACGGTGAGACAGAGCTCACAACTTCACTACTGCAGAATGAAGGCACCCTGTTAGGAGCTTACAAAGCACTGGTGAAGGTACTACCCAGTTAAGGGATTTTATAAAAGATCGGTTAAGATCTTAACCCTGTTAAGAGTTGCCTAGTTAAAGGACTTTTAATATCAACAAAGATATTACCCTGTTACGGGATTTTACAAAGAACCAATTAGGTCCACCATGATAGAGGGATTTAAACTTGCTTTCACACTTTATAAAAGCAATGATCTTCTATGACACTGAATGTCTGATTAGATCATACCTGTTGATCTCTTCCTCGATTTTCCTGGCTGTTGATCTCCATTTCCTTTCACCTTTGTGACTGTAGCGCTTCTCTCAGAAGGTATCTCTCCTCTGCTTTGTGCATTCACCTAATTATCAACAACCTCTTTGCTTGTGTCCTATGACCTGTATTTATGCAAGAGGTCTCCCTAATGAAACTCTTAACTCATAGAACCGCCAGGGTGTAAACTTAACCATAAATCATGCAACTAGCAAAAAGCTTTGCATTGCGATCTAGAGTTTACCTTGAAAACATCCGTAGAAATAAAGCTAACTCCTGTTAAAAAGCTAACTCCACTTCTAAGTGGTGGATGCTCCGCATAATCCGGTTTTAACTCAAACTGCTCCACAGAATCCGGTGCAGATCTTTATGTAGTCATGACCGCTTATGACCGGTATACTCTTATACCCGGTTCATCCCTATATACAATATTAGACCGGTACAATGTACCTTATGTGGTCTTACCGGTGCATATAAACTAATGTGAATGGTCTACCGGTGAACCTATACCGGTGTAAATGGTGTTTGCATTTGACTTCATTAATGACAGCATGATATTGCTAACAATCTTCCCCTTTTTCATTGGTGGCAAAACCATAACCATAATTCACATTTCACATTGATTCCCTGTATACCTTCAGCTTGTCTGTCTTTTGTTTGCAGGACTTCCCCTAGATTGACTACTGTCTGTCATCTCTTCTTTCTTGATCTTCCCCTTTTTGCCTCCAATTACAAAGGGTTCATACTTGTAGCTTGGCAAAAATGTCTTTGTAAATGGTTTTCGCAGATGGAAGAAAAGAGTTCCACTAATCGGTTACATGCTCTAAATTTGACTATGCTGCTTGTAGAGAGACAATGATGTTCTCCATATCTTCTATAGTTGTGTTCCGGTTCTTTGATCAAAGTCTCAGCATCCTTTGCAGACTATTGCATTAAATCCAGTGCAAGAGCCAGAAATAATTGAAATCCAATGATGTCTTGGATTCTCTTTATCTTCTCTTCAGAAGTCTTTCTTAGAATGAGAGCAAGACTTGTTATTTCTCTGTTGTGGTTTGTTGTAGACTTTTGCTTGATGTCATACTGAGAAGACAAAAACTCTTATGTCCTCTGTAGCCTTAGCTGACTTTTCTGTCAGATCTTGCATGAATGTATCAAAATTTGAAGTTTTGATCATTAAATTATTGGCAACTTGTAGATGTTGATGAAGAACACTCAAAATGGTTGATACTGTCACCTTTGATTCTTCAATCAGTTTGTTAAGAATTTATATTCTCTTCTTCTCATAATGATCTATTGCCACCATTTCTGGGTCGGTTAGATCATCACCAACTGCTTGTGCCAATATTTCCAGCTGATCTATTACAAGTTCATCTTCATCGATGTTAGCATCCGATACAAAGTTGTATAGGATGTTCTTAACAGTGGTCAAAACCAAATCCTGTTTTCTCTTAGTTAGCTCCTTTAGCTGTCTTGTTGACATTTTGCTGATATCAACTATAGTATCGGTTGCTTTACTTCTTTTGGCTTCTGTTTCTTTAGTAAATGATAACTTCCTCTTGGATGAGCTTGCAAGATTTTTCGGTTTCTTCTGGCTAAGCTCCTGTTCCTGTTGAACTTGCTCATTCTGTCCAGGTAACTGTTGTTCCTATTCTTGCTCATTTCCCTGTTCCTGTTCCTGCTTACTTCCCTGTTCCTATTCTTGTAGAACTTGCTCATTTCCTCTTTGGTCCTTTTCTTCTGATATGTTCACCTCTTCCGGTCTTGTTGCACTTCTTTTTCAGGCAAAGCATCTTCTTCTTGATGCAAGTGCATTTCCGGTGAGGCTTGATTTTGTTTTCGTTCTTCAGCTGTATGAAGATCACCCACGGTGATTCCTCCATCACCTTCAACTATTCTGTCAGTGGGAATATTGACAAAAGATTCTCCCAAATTGACCGGTTCACCAGAAGTAAACATTTATGTGGAAGCTTCCTGTTCATCGATTATTGGATCTTTAGAAGCAGTGAACTGAACAGGTGGATCATTGATTGTTTCTGTTTGACCCTGAGGACCTGTTGCTCCAAGTATACTGAAGTCATATTGCTTACAGAAATCTAAAGTCTCTTTGTAGACTTGATTCACATATCCGTTTAGAATCTGGGCAACTTTGTACTTTGTGTCCAAGCTCATAGATGCTTCTTCTAATAGAAGCTTTATCCTTTCTTCACTTAGACCAGGTCTAACTTTTAGCAATGTTTCCCTATTGATCTTTGCGTTTGTGCCTAGACCGGTTCTCCATTTTGTCTGAAGTCTATTATACAACTCGGGAGGAAACTTGCCCCTATAATCCCTTGGAGTTCTGTTGAAATCTAATAAAGTTTCAACAAGGGCTTTTATAATTTCCTATTCGTCCTCCTTAGCTAACACGCTATACCATTTAGCTACATTGTCTATGACTCCAAAATTCATGACTTCCTCTACAATATCATTGACAGTCATGGTGCGAGCCTTACCTTTATCTGGAGATACAAGAAGTGTTGGATTAGTTGGTTCATCACTGATGTCAACAATGGCCGGTTTTTCTCCTCCAAGTACTCCTTTTCCTTTCCCGGTGTCAGTGACCGGTGGAACTGCAGTCCTTTGCCTTGCTTCTTCTGCTTGCTGCTGGGTCTGGAGAAGTTTTGTGCAGGTAGACACACCTTCTTGATGAACTTTCTCGGTTTCACCGACAAGCAATTGACTAATTCTCCTCTTTGTCAGGAACTCCTGCTGATGTAGTTTGGCTTGTTCAGTGACTTCTTCCAGAGTGAGGTGATTTTGTACCTCCAACAGAGCTCGTATTCGCAACTCCTTTTCTCTGTCCATGGCAGCTTTCCATCTAGTTTCCAAAATCTCACGAAGTTCATCAGACATGCTCAAATGAATTTCCGAAGGATGCAGATTAAACTTATGAAGGTAGTGCACTACTGCTTCTTCAATTTTCCTTCTATCTTCTTCATTTGATAGATTGTATCTTCTCTTTACACCACCCATTCCACCAAATTGTATCAATCCTGCCACAAATTCATCAATTGTGGGTTTTCTACCTTTCTGTGCATCATCCTTTACCAGTTTACCTGATTTCCTCTTTTTGATAAGTGGGATATTGTCTTCATCCTCGGTTTCATCAGATTCTTCTTCTTGTGTGCTCGCAACCGATTGAGCTCTCTTCTTTTGTGCCTTAGGTTGTTCTGTCCCTGGTTTCTTCTTTGGTGTAGGCGTCCTTTTGACATAAACGTTCTTGATTGGTGCCCTTTATAGATTTTTCTCTATCTCCTCATAGGTTCCAAACCGTTGAGTAGAGAGATCCAAGTTAGCATCTTGTAGGGCCTCTGCATATGCCTTAGCAATTTTGGCAGTGATCTCATATCCCATCTCAAGAGCATATTCTATTCTCGGCTCCACTGCTTGAATGATGCAGTGATCGGTGGAAACCAAAAAACATACATCATCTTTGTATATTTCAACAATAGTTGCCGGAATTCTTTCTCTGGCCTGCATTTTTAGCTGAAAGGCCTCAAAATAATCTGTCATTATCTTGCCTAATTGGTTTCCCAGTTGGTTAGCCATATAACTAATTTGCATCATAATCAGTCGATCGGTTGCCCATGTCACTTTTCCTATTCCAGGGAAGAAATTTGAATAGTAAAAATAGAGACATACCAGAAGGGTGTCAAACTTTAGTGATTTCTTCTTGACAATGCCTAACTTCTTCATATTTTCAAAAATTTGTCCTCTAAGCATTCCGCACATATCATACTATGCATTATCATATACTATCCAATGAGCGGTATGAATGTCTCCACCCGGTATGCTGTTCAGGTTGCTGGACTGATATATCTTGTAGCCTATTACAGCGGATGCAAACCAAACTACTGGATCTTCTATATTGGTGACGGTCATCAACCGTTTGTCAAATTTCGATTTCGTCAGTCAGGCCACCACTGCATTTGAGATGGTTTTGAGGGTTAGGGCTTCCCCTTGATTACAGAACCTGGTTACCCTATGAAGATCATCCTTCATGATGGGAGTGCAGACGCCTTTCGTAAGCCAGAATCCCAGTTCATGCACTCGACTCACAACCATTCGTATCCAGTCTGGTCTGAAGATGGTTGGATAGGAGACTCCATTGATAATCCTAGATGATACCAGCTTTGCATAACCGTTAGGATGAGTTCCATTAGCGCATAGAGAGAGATACTCGCCTTGTATGTACCTCTCACCAAAATCTTCTTGCTTCGCATGGATGAACGCCGTGATATCTTCTGTCAACAGCACTCCATTTGGCACTGAGGAGAGCGCACCAGCCATGTCGGTGTCCCTGTTCTGATTCAACGTAATGTCGCAGGTAGGACGATCAACTTGATTTCCTTGAACTAGCTTGGTGACGTATGATGAAGATGCCATTGCTCACAATCAGTTAATAGAGAGATACTTGATCGGTCTTACAGACAATCTCGCTCGATAATCAAATCGCAAGAATATTACTCAAACATAAAATATATAAACACAAAATCGCAAGGTAAAAGTAAATGAGTAATCCTTCTTTTCTTTTATAGGGTTAGGTCGTAACGATAATTACCAAACGGTAACTATTTGTTAAACAGCTACAGTAATAAATGCCTTAACTTTTCTATCCGTTTTTGTGAACCGGTGATCCAGCTTTTTCGGATGAGCAATCCCCGGTTGATTATTTCTTACCTGACCAGTTATCCTTGTAGACTAAGTGAGTTTTTCTTCTCATCAGTTCTACTGGGAGCGGTAGATGGTCTACCGGTTCCCTCTAGGCCTTGTAGGCTCAGTTTGCTGAAGAGATATCACCATCTTGTGATGATGATCTTGCCTCTGTTTTCTCCTCAGCGGAGCTCTTTGATTCCTTTACGAACCATATTTTCTTGACCTCTTTCTCGGTCTCTTTACCTTTGTCGTTCTTCTTATTGGAAGTCAAGGTCTTTACCACCGGTTTGGCCGATTCTTTGCCTTTGTTCTTTGTCTGGTTCCTGCTGTCTTATGCTAAGTGACCAACTTTGTTGCAGGAGTAGCAGACTATTCCGATTGCCTTCCATGGAATTACCCTTCTCTGATTGGGTGAATGACTCCAGGAGTCATTACGTTCATGTGTTCCACAGTTAGCACAATTAGTTGTGCTTCGGTTCTCGTTCCTTTTTGGAAGTACCGATCTTGGTCGAGATTTGAATGCCATAGTCTTGGATCTGCATTCATTAGCTTTGTGTCCAAACTTGTTGCAAGCGTAGCAGTAGCCCTTCAAGCTTCCCCTGCTTCTACTGGACACACTTGTGGGGCTTGACCAACATTCGTTGGTCTTGTGGCCATACCTGTGACAGTTTTTGCAAACACTGTTGATTGGCTTTACTGGTGCACTCTTGCAGTTATTTGTTCTCTGTCATAGTTTCCCACAATGATTGCAAGAGGTGTTAAAGGTCTTCTTACCTTTTTGTGCCAACGGCTTCTTCGTATCCTTCTTGCTTGTCTTTGGTCCAGAAGACTCACCAGTCTCTTTGGTGTCTTTACCGGTGAATCCAGGACTGATGGAGTATTTGTGCTTTCTTTGAGCTTTGAGTTGCTCATCAAGCTTGATCGAACTTTCATTGTGTCTTCTTAGGGTTTCATTGTTGGCATTAAGTTATGATAACTAGTAAGCCTGTCACCGGTACTGATGTTGTCATTGATTGGCAAAAAGAGCATAGAGATTTGTCATCTCTATAAAGTCCACCGAACCAAACAGATATATATGAAAGAAGGATGGTTTGGTCGATGATTTCAATATACAAGAACGTTGTGACTACATGCATATACCACCAATCACCATACACATCCTTAGCCACCGAGCTATGTACACAATAAAGGAAAAGAGGATTCCAGCATTTGCTGAGGACCGTGCTGCAACCTGTAACCAACCGAGGATGGCGCAACCGGTAAGCCGAGCTAAGATTAGCAAACCGAGGACTATAGAAACCGGTAAACCAAGAAAGGACAGCAACAGGTCAAAGATTCTTACTTGTTTACAGCATGAAGAACTCAACCGATATATTATAAGACTCCGGTAAGAACCGAGGAAGTCATAGTCAACTGTCTGTTCCAACCTAACTCTTTTTACTGGGATTTATTGCAGTGAATCTGGGTGACTTTGACTTATCTTGGTGATTGGTTTGAGGCGCAACTGAAGGTTTTAATGCTGGAATTAGTGGCTTTTTGAGGCGCGATTGAAGGATTTAAAACCGGCATCAGCGGCTTTAAATCAAAGTGTTATCTCCTATGAAGGAAAGTTGCCTAGCACGCAACTTCTATTTTCTTCATTAGGCAGATAAAGCAAGGGGATGCATCAAATGTTTCCTTAGATAACTGACACTTCACTACATGATGAATCCGATAAGCATCTGAAGTTAGGTCATGCATGATGAGCACAATTAGTGTTTGAACCCTATATATTCTCTTGCCTAAGGCAAATAATAGTTGCCTTCATTCTGCCGAGAAAAAGAGTGAACTTGTAAGCTAAAGCTAGGGTGAAATAGAAAGAAAAAAAAAAAGAATTGTGCAGAGAAGCAGAGGAGAAGACACCTGCACCGACCGGAGTTACTTCTCAGTTGAGTACGAATAGAGATCTTATCAGACTGTGTGTAGGCTGATGGACATATTGTCATTGATGTCAAAATCAAAAGCATATGATATATACGACAGAGAAAGAAGGTTGTGGATGTAATGCAATGTAACTTGTGAAGTTAGAGACCGGGGCTTTGGTACTGTTGTGAAAGGAATGGCCAGTAGTGTTTACTTCCATTGGAGTAAAATCAACTGCGATCGTTGTAATTATAATTGCATGTTGGGTAGTGACTGCAACTCTTCACCACAGCGATCTGTCAAGAGGAAGCTTGAAGGGCTCAACTTGAAATACAATAACTCCTTCATTCCAGCAAGAGATGATAGAGGATCTACTAAAGAAGAAGATATTGTCTTGAAAGATGTCAGAGACTGCACGCATTGTTGTCAGCAATGGAATGATTCCACAAGAGAGACAAATGATATTGAAGGCAATGTTATGAACACATTTATATAAAATGAAGACATACGTATTTGAAAATACATGAACCCTACGCACAGAGATTATATAACAATGATAAAGCATATACAGTATAATATACAGAACAAGCAGTATACAAAAATTTGATATACATACAGAAGTACAGATACGTAAGCAACAGAGATTATAGAGGGATATATAGAGGGAAATATAGCCTCTGCTTATACTGCAATCGGTGCTGCTGATCTGGGTTGAAAGCTGAGACGCGAGGGCCTCCAAGCTTTAGCAGGGAGCAGACAAAGATCTGGAGGTCTGTAAACAGGAATAATCCGTTGAGTATCTGATCCCTATTTAGTTGATCCATATTTACCACTAGGAATGGATTCAATAGTAAATGCAGCAGCAAGTTGTCGAAGGTTGGAACAAACACATTTATATATATTATCGAAAGATGGTATATTATCGAAAGATGGTAAGCAGCGGTTTAATTAAACGAAGGTTTGAAGACTTAAAATGTTTCACACATATTTGTCGAAGGTTATATAATATATGCAGCATAGACGACAGTGCCTTTGAACGTTGATTCAAAATGTTTAACACATATACTGATGGTAAACCTATATTATCGAAGATATAAAAAGACGTTAATAGATATCAGAATCAGCTTAAGACATTGCAGCGTCTTGAATATAGAATTGAGAAATACAGGGTATAGCGTCTTGAATATGTATCCAAGATTGAATAAGTTTCGAAGGTCCGAAAATTCATTGAAGAGGCTCAAAGATACGTATGCATACAGCACCATACGAAAGTTTTTGGAATTGATGAAGTTTTAAATATACAAACCTGGATACTATCAACGGCAAGAAGATATGTTTCGAAAGCAAACAGGGAGGACGTATACAAAATTTTAACAGAGCCCGTAAAGTGCAGAAACGTATATATGAATACAAAACGGATGCAAGCAGATTGAATATCAGAAATGTATGCAACAGCGGTTGAGATTTTTCAAAGTATAATATCGAAAATATTAAAGATCGAAGACCAATCTGAGATCGTCACACGTATGTATATATTCAACGGAAAACATTATTATCGAAGATGTATGCAGCAGTTGAAGCCGATAAATGAAATCAAAGGATTAAAGAGCATATGTTATTAAAGAACATATGTCGAAGGATTAAAGGTTGAAACAAATGTGTACATTATGATTATCGAACAGCATACTCAAAAAGTGTCGAAGGTTAATAATATGATATGAAACGGCTATGGTATATAATTTTTGGAAGACTATCATAACTTCAGGATCAGATATGAAATATTTGATGTTTAATGTATAAAGCACATCAGATTGGAAATAAGAACTCTACGCATGGTTTCATCTACAAATGACACTATTGGAATTGGGCAGCTCTATAGTGAACAACATCAAAGTATGGAGCAAACCGTCTATTGAAGGAAGATAGAACAATGGTCAAAGACGGCAGAGACATTAATCAATGGTTTTATTATTAAAAGCTTTGTAATAATATGTAAATGTGGTAGAGTCGGCAAATGAAGGATTATTAGAGTTTCATTAAAAGGAAGATTAATAATATTTTTTATAAAGAGACACCTTTTTAATTTGAAGAGTCATGTCTTATGAGAGACATAATAATTGAATATATATATTCAGTCCATTATTTTGAAATAAAAAATGTCTGCAAAGTAATAAGGAGAAAAGAAGTGAGAAGAAGTCAGCAAATAAAAGAAAATAAAAAGAGCAGTGAATATGAAAGGGGAATAAATGATTGTATATTCAGATTTTAATCAGATATATTTATTATGCATATACAGATTTAAAGATAATGATAAAGATTAAAAGAGATATAATAGGTGCAGATATAAAGGAATAAAAGTGCAGATGTGAGAAAGGTATAAGTACATTCAAGGCGATATTATATGAAGAAATTAAGGACAGACTTGTATGACGAGATTGTAATGTCCATCATCAGTTGAAGATAGCAACATTGCCAAGGTGGAAGAGAAATTTATTTGCAGTGGGTTGGTGCTCACGAAGACAGCAGTGGGAGTTGGTGCTTCCAGTGGGTCGGTGCCTGCGAAGTGTGGGAGTTGGTGCTTCCAGTGAGTTGGTGCTCATAAACATAGAGGTTGGAGCCTCTAGTAGGTTGGTGCCTACAAAACATTGTAAAAGAACAATATTATATATAAAAGGAAATTATTTAGTGGTTTTCTCCCATATTGGGTTTCCACGTAAAATTTGTGTTCATGTGCATAATTGTTCGTTTGTGAATTGGAAGTAATCTTTGAATAAAGTTTTAAAGTTAAAAATTGTTATTATACTGATTCACCCCCCCTCTCAGTATAATCGTGTGCTCTTCATAGGCAACTGTAAAAGGTGATTCACTCTATTGTTTTCTAGCAAACTACAATAGTTAAATCCTAGTATTTGGGTGGACTCTAACAGGTCCCTTGTATCAAAGCCTTTAACCGGGTGACATCCTTCAAGGTGTTCAAAGTCCTCTAACCAGGCAAGTCCTAACAGACCTTATTGTAACAAATCCCTTAACCGGGTCGCATATAGAAAATTTGTTATTATCCTCTAGCTGGGAAGGCTCCTAACAGGGCGTACTCCAGAAGAGTACAAATTTTGTGAGGTCTCCTCACACTGTGGTTTTTACCCTAATCGAGTTTCCACGTGATAAATCTGGTGTCACTGTGTGAATGGTTGCTTACTATTATTATATGCATGAATCTGTTTTCCTTTCAGTTGTAAGTTAACTTCATCAGACTTATAGAGTAAAGTTTTTAGAGGTGCTAATTCACCCCTCCCCTCTCAGCACCAGTTGGGACTGTCAATTGGTATCAGAGCCACTTGTTTTCTTCGTAGCTTAACCGCACAAAGAAAAAGTCAAGATGATGAGAAAGGAAGGACCAAAGTTATCTAAGGAAATCTTCACCTTGTGGTGTAGTAGAATGAAGCTGTATATGAAGACCACTGGTGATCAGTCTGGAATCATGTTACCGCTGATTACAGTGAGCCCGCTGGGACTTTGACACCTGATCAGCTAAAGATCAAGACCAATCACACAACAGCCATGGACATGATAGCTAGCACGCTACCTGATCATGTTTATTCTGAGATAGAACATCTTGACTCTACCTACAAGATGTGGGGCAAGCTGCAAACAGTTTATGGAGGAGATCCGAATGTTCAAAGAGCCAAGGTTGAAAGCCTAAGAGGAAAGTACGATGACATGAGGATGAGCGAAGGAGAAGACATTGAACAATATAGCAACCGGATCAAAGAGGTGATCAACTCCATCAGATGCGCTGGAGGAAAGCTCACTGAAGAGGGGGTGGTTAGCAAAATACTGAGAACTCTCCGACCCCAATATGCCATCAAGATCTCTGCCATTCAAGAGCTCAGATCGGTGACCAAAGATCAAGTCACTCTTGACTCCTTAATCGGTAAGCTGGCTGCCTTCGAATTAAGTAATTTTGATAATAGCTTATCTATTAAGGAAGTAGCATTTAAGTCTTTTGTCAACATCTCTTCCACCAAAAAGGGAAGAGAAACTGGTAATTGCTCTACCGGAAAGACTGGCAACCTTGTTGAGAATCTACTCTCAGAGGAGATAGAGCAAAATGAGTTCGAAGCACTCATTGCTAGAAGATTCCCCAGAGGAAAAGGGAAGTACAAAGGAAAACTCCCCTTGAAATGCTTCTCTTGCAATAAGATAGGACACATTGTTGCAAGGTGTCCTAACAATGAATCTAAGGATAAAAGAGACCGGTTCAAGAGTAAAGCAAATAAGGAATGCTATCTTGCGGAGGAAGGAGTTACAGACAATGAGTCTGAAGACTCAGAGGATCCAAAAATTGCATTCGTTGCAATAAAGGAGGAGAGCCCAGTTGTGAATAAAGTTGCACTCATATCCCGATCTCATCAACATGATGACTGGATAATTGATAGTGGTTGCACTCACCACATGACCGGTGAGAAGGACAAGTTTACCAACCTGGAGCTCAATGACAGCGGATCGGTTACCTTTGGAAACAATGCCCCCTGCCTCATTAAAGGAAAAGGTACTATTGGTCTCTGCAACAATGCTGTCTGTGAAGATGTGTACTGGGTTGAAGGACTCAAGTACAACTTGATGAGTGTTGCACAGCTGAACAACAAAGGATTCCTGCTGGAATTCGAACAAGGTTCCTGTATAGTGAAGAATCAATCCGGGACTCATGTCGCAACCGGTAGACAAAGCAAAGGTAATCTTTTCTATCTTGACTCAATGGAAGGAGTCTGTCTCATAGCCTCGGTCAAAGGAGAATCAAGCAAAATCTGTCTTTTGACCAAAGAGGACAACAGCTGGTTATGGCACAAAAGGCTCTACCACATAAACTTTGACAGTATTGTCAAAGTAAGCAAAAAGAAAACGGTAAGAGGACTTCCTGAGATTACCAAACCCATCAAAGGTATCTATAAAGATTGTCAGTTAGGAAAGCTGACCGGAACATCTTTTAACAGCAAGTCCTTCTCTGCTGAGAATGTTCTAGACCTGATGCACACGGACTTGTGTGGACCAATGAGAACAAAGAGCTACCATGGAGACCGGTACTTTATGCTCTTTGTAGACGACTTCTCCAGGATGATGTGGACACTCTTTCTTAAGGAGAAATCAGAAGCTTTCCACATGTTCAAAATCTACAAAGCTAGAATGGAAAAAGAAACCGGTAAAAGCTTGAAGTGTCTGAGATTAGACAGAGGAGGTGAATATACCTCTCAAGAGTTCATTCATTACTGTGAGGAACACAGAATAAAAAGGCAGCTATCTGCACCAAAGACTCCTCAGCAAAATGGAGTAGCAGAAAGAAGAAACAGGACGCTGATCGATTGCGCTAGAACCCTGCTGATCCAGAAGGATCTGCCTCATCACTTCTGGAGGGAAGCTATTAGTACCACAGTCTACACACTCAACCGGATCCAAGTCAAGAAGGGAATCGGTAAGACTCCTTACGAACTATGGTTTAAGCATTCTCCCAGTGTAAGCTACTTCAAAATCTTTGGTAGCAAATGTTACATCAAAAGAGATATGTACTCTGGAAAGCTTGATCCTAAGAGTGACGAAGGAACATTTTTGGGCTACTCTACCAAAAGTAAAGCCTATCTGTGTCTGAACAAAAGAACAGGCAAGATAGTTGAAAGCATCAATATAAAAGTTGATGAATCTTCAGAACCAGATAAGAAGACCTGTCATGAGGATCATGACAGTCTTGAGGGCCTAAATGAAGGAAATGCCTTTGAGTTCAACGAAGCCATGACAGAAGATGGAGTACACATGGATAGACTTCTAGAGCAGGAGATCGTTCCTAAACCCAACAGACCAATGCAGGATGATGAACAAGTGGATGCCCAGAACCATGATGAAGATAATGCTCAACCGGAAGAACCTGACCAAGAACAGAGACCGGTTCTTCCAAGGTATGTCACATATCATTCCCCTGACAATATAATCAGTGACAAACATGCAAATATCTTAACCAGGCAAAAGGCTAGAGAGAATATCTGCTTAATTTCCTGTGTAGAGCCCAAATCCACCAAAGAAGCTCTAGAAGATGACAATTGGGTCAAGGCCATGGAGGAAGAAATTGAGCAAATTGAAAAGAATGAAACATGGGAACTTGTGCCAAGACCTAAGGACAAAATGTCATAGGAACCAAGTGGGTCTTTAGGAACAAGTTGAATGAGGATGGAAAAGTAATAAGAAATAAGGCAAGATTGGTTTGCAAAGGATATGCCCAGGAAGTTGGACTGGACTATGGAGAAACCTTTGCTCCAGTAGCAAGACTGGAAGGAGTAAGAATTCTACTTGCCTATGCTGCTCACAAGGGATTCAAATTTTATTAGATGGATGTTAAGTCCGCATTCCTAAATGGAATACTGGAGGAAGGAAGTCTACATTGAACAACTGGAAGGCTTCACATCTACACATAAGGATGGAATGGTGTGTAAACTGAAGAAAGCTCTTTATGGGCTTAAGCAAGCTCCAAGGGCTTGGTATGAGAGGTTGCACTCATACCTTCTGACCATAGGATTCACAAGAACTGGGGACAACAACAATATGTATCTCAAGACCAGAGAAGATGGAAATCTAATTGCTGAGATTTTCGTTGATGACATCATCTTTGGAGGTGATGATAGGATGAGCAAAGCCTTTGCTGAAGAGACGAAGAAAGAATTTGAGATGTCTATGATAGGCGCAATAAAATTCTTCATTGGACTACAGGTCCATCAGCTAAAAGAAGGAATTTTTATTTCTCAGTCCAAATATATCAAAGAAATTCTTAAGACCTTTGGACTTGATGATTCCAAACCGGTTGGAACCCCAATGATAACTAACCTCAAGTTATCAAAGGAGGATGATGCTAAAGAAGTACATGAAACAATGTATCGGTCCATGATAGGTAAACTGCAGTATGCCGTTCACAGTAGACCGGACATTGCTCATGCAGTTGGCATAGTGGCAAGATTCTCTGCAAATCCAAAAGAGACACACCTAATAGCAGTAAAGAGAATCTTCAGATATCTAAGAGGAACTGAGGATTATGGTTTATGGTTTCCTCACAAAGGAGGATTCAAAATAAAAGTATACACTGATGCAGATTGGGCAGGAAACATTGATGACAGAAAGAGCCCAAGTGGTGGTGCATTCTTTCTCGATGGAAGAATTGTTTCTTGGACAAGCAAGAAACAGAAATGCATATCCCAATGTACTGCAAAAGCCGAATATGTTGCTACAACAATCAATTGCACATAGGTGATCTGGATAAAACAACTATTAGAAGGAATTAAAGAACGGGTACCTGAACCAATAGCTATCTATTGTGATAGCACCAGCGCAATCAACATATCCAAAAACCTTGTCATGCACTCTAAGACAAAGCACATTGCTATCAAGTATCATTACTTGAGAGAGCTTGTACAAGACAAAGAGGTGAGATTAGAGTATGTTCCCACCAAGGAACAAATTGCAGATATCTTCACTAAGTCTTTACCAAAGAGTACTTTCGAGTATCTCAGAGGTAAACTAGGGGTAATACCCCTTCATGATCTTTAGTAAACCTGAAAAGGTGGTCATCAGTTCGTTGTGCTTCAACAAAGGTTTACACCTCATCTTTTCTGGACTGATGAAGAAGGAATGCTGCTCATAGGGGGAGCAGATTAGACAAAGGTAGTCTCTCTGACTAAGCCTTTGGCATCCTTGTCAAAAAGGGGGAGAATTTGGCAATAACCAGAGGACTAACCGGAGGATTGTAGCGGTTGCAAATGTACCATCATAAGGTGATTGCCCATCATAGTTTGCCATCAATGCCAAAGGGGGAGATTGTTGGCATTAAGTGATGATAACCAGTAAGCTTGTCACCGGTACTAATGTTGTCATTGATTGGCAAAAAGAGCATAGAGATTTGTCATCTCTATAAAGTCCACCGAACCAAACAGATCTATATGAAAGAAGGATGGTTTGGCCGATGATGTCAATATACAAGAACATTGTGACTACATGCATATATCACCAGTCACCATACGCATCCTTAGCCACCGGGCTATGTACACAATAAAGGAAAAGAGGATTCCAGCATCTGCTGAGGACCGTGCTACAACCGGTAACCAACCGAGGATGGCGCAACCGGTAAGCCGAGCTAAGATTAGCAAACCGAGGACTATAGAAACCGGTAAGCCAAGAAAGGACAGCAATAGGTCAAAGATTCTTACCTGTTTACTGCATGAAGAACTCAACCAATATATTATAAGACTCCGGTAAGAACCGAGGAAGTCATAGTCAACTGTTTGTTCCAACCTAACTCTTTTTGACCAGGATTTATTGTAGTGAATCTGGGTGACTTTGAGTTATCTTGGTGATCGATTTGAGGTGCAGTTGAAGGTTTGAAAGCCGGAATTAGTGGCTTTTTAAGGCGCGATTGAAGGATTTAAAACCGGCATCAATGACTTTAAATCAAAGTGTTATCTCCTGTGAAGGAAAGTTGCCTGGCACGCAACTTCTGTTTTCTTCATTAGGCAGATAAAGCAAGGGGATGCATCAAATGTTTCCTTAGATAACTGACACTTCACTACATGATGAATCCGATAAGAATCTGAAGTTAGGTCATGCATGATGAGCACAATTAGGGTTTGAACCCTATATATTCTCCTTCCTAAGGAAAATAATAGTTGCCTTCATTCTACCGAGAAAAAGAGTGAACCTGTAAGCTGAAGCTAGGGTGATAGAAAGAAAAAAAAGAATTGTGCAGAGAAGCACAAAAGCAGAGAAGACACCTGCACCGACCGGTGTTACTTCTCAATTGAGCACGAATAGAGATCTTATCAGACTGTGTGTAGTCAACTGTAAAAGGTCATTCACTCTATTGTTTTCTAGCAAACTACAATAGTTAAATCCCAGTATTTGGGTGGACTCTAACAGGTCCCTTGTATCAAATCCCTTAACCGGGTGACATCCTTCAAGGTGTTCAAAGTCCTCTAACTAGGCAGGTCCTAACAGACCTTATTGTAACAAATCCCTTAACCTGGTTGCATCTAGCAAATGCGTTATTATCCTCTAACCGGGAAGGCTCCTAACAGGGCGTACTCTAGAAGAGTACAAATTTTGTGAGGTCTCCTCACACTGTGGTTTTTACCCTAATCGGGTTTCCACGTGATAAATCTGGTGTCACTATGTGAATGGTTGCTTACTGTTATTATATGCATGAATCTGTTTTCCTTTCAGTTGTAAGTTAACTTCATGAGATTTATAGAGTAAAGTTTTTAGAGGTGTTGATTCACCCCTCCCCTCTCAACACCGGTTGGGACTGTCATTCATTCCTTTCTTCAAGGACTTTTATTTGTTCCTTTAGTTGATACACCTCGATTGCCAGTCTCTTGCATGCATCATCTCTATCGTGCCAACCCTTTTGCATATTAGTGTTCTCTTGGGTGACAATCTGCATGTCTTCTTGAAGTTGTATGACTATGAGATCACTTGATTTTGACTGCTTCTTCTGCCAAGTTCCTTGCTCGGTCAGAGGATGCCAGTGCTCTTTCAGCTGTGTATCTTTTATCTTTGGCTTTCCTCTTTTCCTCAATGACTTCAGTCATTCTGAGAGCATTTCCCTCTTGTTCCCTTCTCAAGTTGGAGATTTGATTAATTAGTTTTTGATTCTTCTCCAAGAGTTTGGAAATTGCTTCTTCAGCTTCATCAGACCCGCTTTGACCAGAGAGCTCGTCAATAGTTTCATTGCTCTCACTTAGTAGACAGCTCCTTTCTTTTCGCAAGAGATCTTCTTAGCCTACTTTCAAGAGAAGCAATGATGTCATTGGCTTCTTCAAGCTGCTTCTGATACCGGTAACCCTCCATGATCTTTTTCTCAAGCGTTTAAGCTTATATTCTTTGAGACCGAGCTCTGATACCAATTGTTATTATTAACCGGTTACTGAGAGGGGGGGTGAATCAGTAAATACTATTTCTATTACAGTTTAAAACTTGTAAACAGATTCTTGCATGATAAACAGAATGTAAACAATCATGCACAAGCATAAATAGAAATACTCAGATCAACACAGGATGTATACATGGAAACCCTCAGTTAGAAGGAGAAAACCACGGCGAGACAGAGCTCACAACTTCACTACTGCAGAATGAAGGTGCCCTATTAGGAGCTTACAAAGCACTGGTGAAGGTGCTACCCGGTTAAGGGATTTTATAAAAGATCGGTTTTAGATCTTAACCCTGTTAAGAGTTGCTTGGTTAAAAGACTTTTAGTATCAACAAAGATATTACCCTGTTAGGGGATTTTCCAAAGAACCGATTAGGTCCACCATGATAGAGCGATTTAAACTTGCTTTCACACTTTATAAAAGCAATGATCTTCTATGACACTAAATGTCTGATTAGATCATACCTTATGATCTCTTCCCCGGCTTTCATGGCTGTTGATCTCTATTTCCTTTCACCTTTGTGATTGTAGCGCTTCTCTCAGAAGGCATCTCTCCTCTGCTTTGTGCATTCACCTAATTATCAACAACCTCTTTGCTTACGTCCTATGACCTGTATTTATGCAAGAGTTCTCCCTATTGAAACTCTTAACTCATAGAACTGCCAGGGTGTAAACTTAACCATAAATCATGCAACTAGCAAAAAGCTTTGCGTTGCGATTTGGAGTTTACCTTGAAAACATCTATAGAAATAAAGCTAACTCCTGTTAAAAAGCTAACTCCACTTCTAAGCGGCGGATGCTCCGCATTTTTCGGTTTTAACTCAAACTGCTCCGTAAAATCCGGTGCGGATCTTTATGCAATCATGACCGGTTATGACCGGTATACTCTTATACCCGGTTCATCCCTATATACAATATTAGACCAGTACAATGTACCTTGTGTGGTCTTACCGGTGCATATAAACTAATGTGAATGGTCTAGCAATGAACCTATATTGGTGTAAATGGTGTTTGCATTTGACTTCACTAATGACAACATGATATTGCTAACAAAAATGTCAACAGGACAGCTCACCAAGAGAAAACAGGACATGGTTCTAACAAGTGTTAAAAATATTATGTACAATTTTGCACCTGATGTTGATATAGATGAAGAAGAACCCATAATTGATCAATTGAAAATTCTGGAACAAACGATTGGAGAAGATATAGCAGATCCAAAATTTGTAGCAATTGATCATTATGAATTAAAGAGAATAAATATTCTTTGAAGATTTTGTGAAGCATATAACAAAAAGAACCAAACGAACAACAAAAGAGCTAAAAGAGAAAAATTCACAGTTCAATGCTAAGACCTCTTCTGCAACAAAGTATAGTCGTGAGCTAACTAGTTTAGCTCTCACATTGAGAAAGGCATCTGAGGAAACAACAAAGAGAATCCAAGATCTCATTGGATTTCAGCTATTCATAGCTCCAACTTTTGATCTGATGCAGAAAGTAGCAAATGATGTTGATATACTTCTCAATGAGCTAGACTATAAGACAATTGAAGATATGGAAAACCTAATTGTCTCTCTTCAAGCTATGAAGTATACCCGAGATCAAGTCATAACTGCATGGAAACCGTTCCGAGTTTCCGCTAGGAAGATCTACAAGGATATTTTCAATAGGCTTCAGTTATGAGGTGTTCACACCCTTTGTACCTTGGAGGCAAAAAGGGGAAGGAAACTGTTGGAAGAGAAAGGGGAAGTATAAGATACTGGCTTAGTCCTATCAGTATGGACAAAAGAGTAGAGACTGGATACATGATACATTAGAGAAAATCTACAAGGGAAGTATCGGTTGATAGGATGATACTCAACAGGGAGTATATTCAATTGATAGGATGATATTCAACAGAGAGTATATGTGTTATGATGTGTTTTGCCACCAATGCCAAAGGGGAAGATTTTTGGCATAAAGCTTAGTTGTCATCATTGGCAAACATCAAACACATGTGTACTTAAGATTAGAGCAACAGTGTTGAACTGATAGACTTACTAGGTAAACAGTGTACCTTAACCGGTCACATTAATACCGATTCGGTCTTGTCCAACCGGTCTAATAGGACACCACAGGAGGCAGATAACTCAACGGGTTGCACACCGGTTTGCGTTCAAAATTGCATATTTACCAGTCAGTGTTTTATAATCCGGTCTAGATTTTGCAAAACGCTTTTCAGAAGAACTGGAGTTAGTTTTTCTTTCTGCGAGCGTTTTGAGGTAAACTGAAGATCTGTTTGCAAGCTTTTTGATCAAGAGTTCTGCATGCGAGATTTTTGGATTTTTTTCAGAACAGTAGTTTTTGATGTGTTACAGGTTGGCGGCACTATTTGGTGTAATAATAAGATAATTTCTTATAAATGCAGGTCATCATGCATTAGAGGCATTGTTGTTGAAAATCAAGAGCGCATAGAGAGCAGAGACGAAGAGCAGTCTTCTGAGAAGGGATACAATCATTGAGAGTGAAAGAGAGAAAGTTTCAATAACCAAGCAGAGCAAGGAGAGAACATGTATGATCTGATCGACAGATAAAGTGTTAAAGAAGATCATTTCTTTGATTGTGTGAAGCACATTTAAATCCCTTTATCAGGGTGAACCCTAACAGGTTGTGTTGTATAAATTTCTTTATTGGGTGACATTTTTGTTGAGGTTTTTAAGTCCTTTGACAAGGCGACTCCTTATAGGGTCAAGATCTTAACCGATCTCTTTTCAAATCCCTTTACCGGGTAGCATTCTAACCAGTGCTTTGTAAGCCTTTAACCGAGCAACTTTATTACTGTAGTAGTGGAGTTTCGTGGGTTCTGTCCCACCATGGTTTTTTCCTTCTAACCAAGGGTTTCCACGTATATATCTTGTGTTGGTCTGTGCATGTGATTTTTGTTTATTGTTATTTAAGCATTCTTTATATTTCCAAGTATAAACCAAATAAGAAACAGAAAAAGTTTAATACAAATTAAACTTACTGATTCACCCCCCCTCTCAGTAACCGGTTAGGATTAACATGGTAATCGTTTCGACCCCAATTTTGCCACCAAGCATTTGAAAAATAAAATATTGTAGAGTTAGAAAGCAAGGTGAAAACATATTTTAATTTTTAGAACTCTAGTTGGCTCAAACCTCTTGAAGGTATTTTCATGTGCTATGAAAAAAGTGGTTTTGGAGGAAAAAGAACTCAAATTGAAAGAGGGTTGCCCTCATGCTTCCCTCACTATTGATATTCTCATTTGAGCTCTCCATTCTTGGTTGAGGGAATATCATGGTAGATGTGGGCTTTGTCCGACACGACCATCGTTGAGCCTGCACTTGGGTGTCTTGCCTCGCAACCATCACTATGCCTGTGCATCGTCCTTTGTCATGTCCATTGCTGCATTTGCAACATTTGTTACTGTCTTTCTCTGCAATTGTTTTTTGTTGCTCTCTCTATGACTGTGACCATTCTATATGACCATTTGTTTGTTGCTTTCTTTGCGACCATCATGACCTCCGCGACCATTGCTACCTAACCATCATTGCAACACCTCTCTACGTTCTGCCCTTTTTCTCTACTTTTCTTGAGTAGTGGCTTCTTTTCTGGTCAACGTTTGTTAGCAACACGTGTTAGTGGCTTCATTGTTTGGGTCGTGGCTTCTTTGCTTGGGTCATGACTTCTGTACTGGCCATTCTGCTAGTGGCTTCATTGCCTAGTTGTGGCTTCTCTATCGATTCTGAAGACTAGAGAACAATATTTACACAAAGGCACCAAGCATTACAGTCAGATCAAGTTCTACTTCACGCTTGGAAGTTTGGAACAATAGACAAAGGCTTCTCTGCTAGTTGACGTCTGATAAGGGGAGACTGTTTGAGTCCAATTCAGTCCAATTTTCCATCAACTTTGTTTCTATCTAATCTTATGCTTCTTCTGCACCATTCTCTCTGTGGTCTCTTTCGCATGCCCAACTGGGTTGATTTCTGCAACCTCCATGAAGTGTTCTGATGACAACCCCCCCTCTTTGCTCAACCTCCCTCCCCAAGCTCACTAGTGCAAGCCAAGTTCAAATATCATAGCATTACAAGAGTTAATTGACAGAGTTGAGAAGCTCAAAGATGATAACGTTTCACTCACGACTTCACTGAAAGAGGTTTTCGACAGCCTTGTACAAGTTACTATGGAGAATGGAGAACTCAAAACATTGCTGACAACAAGTGAACACGACACGACTAAAGGCTCTGACATACTGGAACTCAAGAACAAGCAGATCGAACTAGTTGTGCGGGGCCTTCCTCCCCTTTCCCCTATTCCTATGATTGTTGATTCAATGTTTCTATGCAACTATCTTGGCATTAATGGCATCATTCTTGACAGAGCATGTGTTGGATACGACTCCATTTTTATTTGATTACGCAGCTAACCGTCTATGTGTTCTCAAGGCTAGACAAAAATTGTTCCCGCTGCCCACGAAGATCTTCCTTGATGAAGATCTCACCAAAGGTATAGGTTGTCGAACTCAAGCAATCCAAGGAACTTGTGGCTCTAGCTAGACGTAATGGCAAGTGGGCTGTCATTCAGAACCTTAAGGCTATCATTAGGGACTCCTCCCCCGGGCGGGAATCTCGACACCCATCCAATGTTGGTAAATGATAGTTCTGTAACCTGCAGGTTGCGAGTGAGAGGAATGACTCAGTTCTCAAAGTCAACTGTGGTAATTGGAACAAGTCCGTTTAGTCGTCGCCTGGTCTTTTTTGGGATCTATTGGACTCTTCTGATTTTCTCTTCCTCACTAAGACTTATGAGAGCCCTATATGCTCTCTTCCTACTACCATTGCAGGTTTCCATTGGTTGTTAGCTTTTAGGAGTGAGACTAAGAGTTTTGGTGGGGTCCACGGTACTAGTGGGGTTACCCACCTTGCTAGTGATAGACTTCATGGTTTGGTTTCAGTTGCCTTATCTGACACCTTTGCTAGATTCATGTGGGTCCGATTGTCACATTGGCCCTTGCGTTCGAGACATCTTTCTTGGTGTTTGATACTTTCCTCTAACGTCCTCTTATGCTATCCACAGTTGTACCGATGGGGATCCCTTCTCCGATCTATATGATAGCATTACCCAATTCTCTACAGTTGGGGACATCCTTCTCCTCGGGGGCTTTAATGTGAGGAATTAGATGGCTTAGACTCCTTTTCATAATAGGACGACAGACTCATTATGTATTGGGGATTGGATCTTACTTCTATTAGGCTCCACAGATCTTTTGAGGATGCCGCTAGCCCCTTCACAAAGTATGGTCAGCATCTTCTTTAGCTTAGTGAGTCTCAAGATCTGGTGATCCTTAATGGGTTATCTTTCTTATCGGGTTCCCACTTCTTCACATGCAAACCTCACAGTGGTGGTGGTAGTGTGGTGGGTTACATTCTCTCTAGGCAGTCCTTCCCTCCATTCAACACTTCTCCGTTTCTCCTCTCCGGCTAACCATGCTCTCCTTTGCCTCTCCATCCCTTGTATCCCATCACCCCTCGTCCCCTTTCCCCCCTACCACCCGTCGTTCCGTCCCTCCCTCCATGTACCTTGGTTTATTTTGACGAGGGTGACCATGACCACTTTGTTCACCATCTTACACAACTTCCCCCCAACTTTTTCCTCCTTGCAGTGTGTGGCCACTAGTTTCTCCCATTTGTCCATGACCATTTGGGAGGCCACCTGGCTCTCCTTCCCCCATTTCTCCACCCTTTAGCTCCCCCTACCCAAGCCTAACCGCGATTGCCCTATGAACAAATGGTACGATGAAGATTGTAAGACCTTTCATCGGACCCTGCATTTCACTTTCACATTCCATCTTCCTTTTTACGCCTTCCTGAAGACCTACCGCTATCTCCTCCGCTGCAAGAAACGCTCCATTCCCTAGTGTAGATGCACTCTTTGGGCCTCCCTCCTCCATTCTCCCAAGTCCTTTTGGTGACCCTTTTCCCTTGCAGCACCCCCTCCCCCTGAGCTTGACCATAGTTCTCTCGTCTCCCATACCTCTATGCTCTATGAAATCCCTAGTTAGCACCTTGCCTAGGTCACTCCCCTTACCCCCCTTGCCACCTTTTCACCTACTCCATCATCAAAGAGGCTGTCAAAATCATGAACTCTAGCAGGGCGACAGACGACGAGGGGTTCTAGGCCGAATTCTTCAAACACGGCCTCACTATTCTGGGTCCCTTTTTGGCAAATCTCTTCAATCATGTTGCTTGTATAGGGTTCCCTTGGTCTCATGGTCACCACATTATTCATTCAATCCACGAGACGAGTCCTACGTCTAACCACAATAGTTACAAAACCATCATGGTTGGGCACATATTTTTCAAACTTTACGCCACAGTTCTTCACATTCTCTCTTTTAGGGAGTTGGATCAACATCACATGTGTGCCAAAGGGCAGGGCGATTTCAAACCAGATCATCAAACTATGGATCACATCTTGACTTTGTGGGGCATTATCAAGGAGGCTTGTCTTCGCTTCTTGAAGCTTTATTGTTGCTTTGTTGACTTTCACAAAGCCTTTGATTTTGTCCTGAGGAGGGCTCTGTTTCAAAGGTTTTGCGACATTGGTATTTTTGAGACTCTTTTGTGTGTTATCATGAGACTATACGAGGTTGTTATGTGTCACCTTAAGACCTCCTCTGGGTTCTTGGACTTCGTCAAGAGCACTAGTGGGGTTTGTTAATACTATAAGGTCCAAGATTACTAAGAGGGGGGTTGAATCAGTAATCTATCAGATCTGAAAATTTTCACAATACATTCACCAATATTAACCACATTTGTCAACTTTACACTTTATGCATGCAATAAACAAAGTAACCATACAAAATATGCAATAGAGTGACACCGGTATTTTATCGTGGAAACCCTGATAGAGGGTGAAAACCACGGTGGGAGTTAGCACTCACTAATAATTTGCACTCTTCTGAAATGTACCTTGTTAAAGGCCTAGCCCTGTTAGGAGCTTTACAAATGCCCGGATAGGAGTAGACCCTATTAAGAATCACCCGGTTAAGAGATTTACCTCTGGCCCTATTAGGAGCTTTACCTTGGTAGTAGTAACCTTGTTAAAGTATTTCAAACTCTAGTTAAAGAGTCACCCTATTAAAGGATTTACAAATCAGACTTGTTAAAGTCTATCCAGTTAAGGGATTTTCTTGCCAAACCTATTAGGACTCAACAAGTACATTGATCTGGGTGTAGCACTTCTCCTTTGCTTGTTCAGATCCAATTAAGCGCAAACATTGCTTCTCTTGCAGACAATCTTCAATCATCACTTGACCACACCTTCACATCCACAGTTCACACTTGCAAAACTCACCGATTTACATATATATACATTACATGCTCATTAGGGCCTTAGCCGACTTACAAAATGTATTACATTTGAATTACAATCATTCCCACTTGATCCTTGAACACTAAAACGTATTACCAATTGTTAATTACAATTTCAAGTCCATGTCAGCCTTCAGATCCATCGCACATTATATTTAAATCAAGAATAGTCAAACCTTTTGAATTTTTCAACATGCTTCCAACACTTGTTAAATTCGATCACCTCGAACAATGTAACATCAAATAACCATTATAAATCTGTTATGCCACGTAACCCTGACACCTGGATCACAACTAGATCCACTGCAACTGACCGCATCATCATTGGTCACCGATCTAACATCACCTAATCAAACCTGTTAAAATATTTTGCTAACTTTCACAGAGTGATCTTCTATTCAAACAATGAGGTCTCCTACCTCAACTTCAAACATCATCCTTTGAATGCATGTAGTGAGGCCCTCCATGACCTCTCTATTGGGATTCGAGTAGGATGGTAAGAAGCAAAAACGAGGGTTGAGGAAATATCCTGTTGCATGAATGGGTTGGTGGAGCAATACCTTGGAAGGGTGTTTTGTGGCTTAGACAACAAACAAGAAATCATAAAAAGCAAATAAAAGCTTTTGTTTGACATCAAAACTATTATACACTAATGCGGTCAAGATATCAGCACAAACTCGTTGAGAACTCAACTTTTTCTTTTGAGAAAAATACGGTGAGGAAATGTCTCAAAAACTTGGCGGCACGAATTTCTCGACAACACTTGTTGATAGTTTTGCAAATGAGGTTGAAAGCAAAGTGGGCTTAACCATGGAAGAAACTCCGTAGTTAAGTGCACTTGAGCTGGATTTGTACTTGTTCTCGATGCTTCACCTCTGCGAGCATCACCTAGATGCAATGAGTGCTAAGTGTTCCATTCATTCTCATGAGAGATGGGCTCTTTTGAACCACTACTCATGAAACATGGGTCAATGAGTTCAACTCAAAAACTACACAATTGAATCCTAATAGCAATATCACAAATCGATTTCTTGCCAATTTCTCTACGATTATTTCAAATATGCTTGAAACAATGTTAAGAATATTTGTCATTGAATACAAGAGCATTAATATCAACAATTACATATCTCAATTTTGTTCAGGCATTAACAATTTAAACATGAACATGCATGAATCTTGACCTTACATCCAATGCTTCAGCTATGTAATGTCCCCATTTTTGCGCCTTCCGAAGCATCAGTTATTTTTAGAGGTTAGCCTATTATCACTGGTTCCTGTAGGCTAATGAGGAGATTAGGGGGTCCTTTTAGGGTGATTTAGGGTTATTTAGTTGACCTTGTGGGTGTCTATTTCATTACTCTCCATCTTAGTGCATCAGTTTATTTGTGATTTGCCTTTCAAAGGTCTTTTAGGCTTCGTTTATACACTATTTTTAGTAAATCACTTGGATGTTTGGGTTCATACTATTTTTTGGTAAGTCATCTGGATGGTCAGATTATACCATGATTATTTTTGAAAACTTGGTAGGATCAGTTGTTGGTTTGATATTTGACATTTAATGGAGTTTAATGATTTAATTTGATTAATTAAAGTTTGATCTAGCAATGACTTTAAAATACAATTAGTTAATTTAAATACCTTTATGATTAAAGAGGATATAAGGGGTATGCATTTAATATAGTAATGTCATAAAGTATTTAATTATTATGTCAAATGGGGTGCCAACATATAGAGGTATAAGGATATTAAAGTGACTTTTTATTAGTGAAGAAATTATATGAGGGGGGTCTATTATTATTTCCCATATGCAAGTTAAATATCAAATTATCAAAAATGGTAATTTTAAATAGGGTTTCTAAAAACTTTATGAGAGAATTATTAAAGGGGAATTGAGGAAGTCATTTGATATACTTGGTTTATTTTATTTTTTTCTCTTAGAAGTTTGGGAGCCTAGCTTTCAATATAGGAAAATTGAGGACAAAAATTGTTGGTATAATTAATTATTCACTAATTACACTTTACTTAAGCTTACTTGGGATAATGCTTACATATTAGTTTGCATTTGAGACACTTAAGAGTTTGCACCTTTAGTTGTACATGTGTAGGTGAAATTCCACTTCAGGTGGTGATGGTTGTTATCACATTTCCACTTTATGTGTTGTCTCCACCTTTAGTGCACTTATCACTTATCATCCTCACATTGTTGCACATTTTTCAGTGCACAATGGAGGATGATCCACCTTTGGTAGACATGTGATTCCACCTTATGAGGGTGATAAGTTATCTCTTGAATATCTCCTAGTTATCATGCCTTGTTTATTTAAGTAGGGACATCTACATTGTATTCATTCATCATCTACTGTAGTTCAGTTATTGCATATTAATGTCCATATTGTCTCTGTTTTGTGCTATTCATTGGCCGCTAGATCTTGCATCCTTTCTATTGGCAAATTCTTACATGTTATCAGAGTGTTTGGAGTGCCATTGCACAGTCATTTTAAAGAGAACTTGCTTCATTCAAAGGAGAGCTTATTTTCAAATCCAAGGTGCAACATATTTTGAGAGCGTCTTAGGCCAGATTTGGCATCACCATTGCGTCCGGGAGGCTCTTTCAAAGAATTTTGACTATAAATTCACCTATATTGGGTGAAATTTGTTTTTGGGGTAAAATATTTTTGGTAGACCGAGCTGTGTGGCCCGATCTGCCCATCAGTGATACGATTTTTGGAAAAAATGTTTTATTCTGTGATTTTAAATTATTTTTCGTAGTCTATATTTTCAGTAAATATTTCTTTTCTCAAAATATTGTTTTTGGGACCAACCCCCTATCCTAGTTGTCTGTCAGTTTCCATAGGCATCGCTGAGATATCTTTCAAATCATAGTGTCAGATCGGATTCAAAAGTACGTAGGCATTTGTCAGATATTTTAGAAATCTCAAAGAGGTACGTACAGTTTATAGAGCAATCTATGGCCATTGAACATGTCAACCCGATCATACCACAACCGGTGGAGTCTTCTCAACATTAGCGACCCATTTGTTTCAGTATTGGGTCGGTGTGTATAAAAGCAATGCAAAACACCACTACCCCACCGATATGGGACAATTCCCACGAGTACCTCTCGTGGTCGCAAAGACTTTGCAAACTACATGCCACGTGACAAATATATAGGGGTTCGTGCAGAACACGTGGACGAGCAACATTTCACCACATGGATCAAAGGAGCCACGCAACCAGAACATGTTGACCCTTCTCATAACGCCACACGAAAAATAGTACAGTCAAATCTATACACGTCAACACTTGTAAAGTCACCTTGTACACATCAGCTAGCCAAGTCATTGCCCAATTGGAGCCACCTCACTAGTCAGTGGTGACATCATGAATTTAGAGGCGACATCATTTTTTTTGATGTTAAATTTGACACTTGTTTGAACGTCGTTTTCAGGGGTCATTGGCTTTCTATGATGACCTGCTAGCCGTCAAATTTAAGCTCTTGAAGTCATGCAACGACAATTTGATTGTCAAATTTAACCTAGTAAGTTGGTGTTATCATTTTTAAAAATTGTTGGAGCCTTCACCACTTGAGTTTTCAGATTTGTAGTCCAACTTTGGAGGCTCATAACTCGCTCATTTTGACTCCTTTTTTCAAGCAATTGTTTTTTATTTGGGGTAGAAAATCATGAACTTTCTAGCGGTGGTATATTTTTTTTATTTTGATTGATAAATTTTTCACAGCTCTTAGTGTTTGTTGACTGCAATTGTCCAATCCTCATTTTTGCAACTTTCAAGGGCTCCGTTTAGGCTCATATAGGCACATTTTGAGGTGTCTTTTTTTGGAAGTGTATCATTCTTTGTTCTGTAATTTTCTATCAATTTGTAGCCATTGTGGTAGAAATATCACTTTCAGATCTTGGTCTTTTTTGCCCATTTATGATGATTGTAATGCTAGGATTTCAATTGGATCTTTAGCAATATTGATTTGAGTCTGATTTGGCTTCATAAAGGCAGTTGTAATCATCAAATTTGAATACCACTTAACTCTTGTTTGGCAAGTGGCAATTGTACATGAACTAAATATAAAGTGCCAAAATCATCATTTTAGGGGGAGCGGGGACCTTTGATTGAGTGAATTTGGGGGGGGTGTCTTGTGTGATTGTGCCTCTTTGTCTCTTGTGCTCTTTCATTTTTGCATTATGGGTTCTCCTAAATTTCCACTTTTAACTCCACATAATTATGCTTCTTGGAAAATTGATGCATGGAGTAAGCTAATGGAAAAAAGGATTAACTCATTACATTGATGGAACTATTACTATGCTAGTTGATCCTAAAATTGATCCTATTGCTCAATTAAAATGGCTCACTAAAAATATTATGGCTTGTGGAACTTCAAGGAAGTATGTATCAAAGGATCTTATCTTTCATATTGAAAAATGTACCTTAGTCAAAGAGGCTTGGGACAAATTTGGTCAATTGTATAGCCAATTTGATGAGATTAGGGGCTACAAGCTTGACAAAGAGCTCAACAGTTTGAATCCCAAGGACTTTGATACAATCCAAGACTGTAACTAAAGCTACAGAGCTTAGAGCCAAACTCAAGGATTGTGGCATGGATAAAAAGAATGCGCAGATGATTTATAATTTGTTGAAAAAGCTTCCATCAGAGTATGCAGTATTTGTTTCTAGCTTCTAAACCCATAAGTTGAAAATGGGTGCTTCATACACTATGCCTTCATTTGATGCCTTCACCGAGATGTTGATGTTAGAGCAATCAAAGTTGATGAGCATGGGGATTCTCATGTCTTCAAGGTCCAAAGCCTTTGTGGCTTATCATGGAAATCGAGGGAATCAAGGAAAGGGTTCCTACAAGAAGCAAAAACAGTGGAAGCCAAAGACACAACAAGAGAAAGCACAATCTTCCTCTCTACATCAAGGCAATACTTCATCCTCTACAAGAAGGGAAATTATGAAGGAGACCAACTTGTTATTATTGCAAGAAAAATGGTCATGATGAGCATCGTTGTCACACTAAGCAGATTGATGAGTTGAAGAATATTATAAAGAGGAACAACATTGATTTGTCAAATGTCTACAAAGAGGACTCATCGTCTTCCACTTCCTCACAGTCAAAAGGAAAAGGGAAAGCATTTGTGGCATCTACAAGTTCTTCACAGGAATGGATACTTGACTCGGGTGCCACTCAATGCATGTGTTCTTCAAAGAAGCAGTTTTCTTCATTAGAGCCATCTAAGGTACCCCACATTCTCCTAGGAAATGAAACTCAAGTGGAAGTTGAAGGTAAAGGTTTGGTAGACAAGGATGATGGATCACTTGAGAATGTTCCCTATGTTCCTAACTTGAGCACCATTCTACTTTCAATTTACCAAATCACTCACTATGGAGATGGAATGAAAGTTGAGTTTCTACCTGATTTAGCTATGGTAAAAGAACTTAAGGATGATACTTTGGTTGCAGAAAAGCAATTCACAACACAAGGCTTTATTCATTCTTCCACTTTGCACCTAATTCTCCTTCTACTGCCTTGCTTACTCACTTCAATTTAGAAAGCAAGTTATGGCATGAGCGGTTTGGTCATTTCAATTACCTCTATCTTCAACAACTTAGCTCCAAACATATGGTCACAAGTCTACCTCCTATCAACTTTTCAGATGGTGTATGTTTAGGGTGTTCTATGGGCAAGCATCAAGAAGAGAAGTTTGACAACAAAAATTCATGGAGAGTTTTAGAGGTTTTTCAACTAGTTCATAGTGATGTAGTAGGTCCATTTCCAGTGCCATCATTTAGCAAGGCTTGCTATGTCCTCACTTTCGCTGATGACTTCTCCCGCCTCACATGGGTCTACTTTCTTGGTCACAAGAGTGAAGTGTTTGACAGATTTCTAGCCTTCAAGGCTCATGGTGAGAAACAATTATGGAAACAAGTTAAGATTCTTCGCACAAACAATGGAAGGGATTATGTGAACTCTAAACTTGGGGACTTTTGCACACTTGAGGGAATCGATCTTCAACACTCAGGTTGTATACACTTTACAACAAAATAGTTTTGCAGAAAGAAAGAATAGAACCCTTAAGGAAATGGCTAGCTGCATGATTCATGCCAAGTCTCTTGGTCCAACTTTTTGGGCAAAAGCTATAAATTGTGCCACACATATCCAAAATTGGGTTCCTCATAAAGCTTTGAAGGGCATCACTCCTTTTGAGGCTTGGTGTGGTAGAAAACCGATTGTGAGACACTTCAGAGTCTTTGGTTGTCCAGCATGGGCACAGATACCTCCACAGAAAAGCAAGGCATTGGAACCTCAAATTAAACCTTGCATATTTGTTGGATATCCTTAAGGTGTTAAGGCATATAGACTTATGGATCCTGAGACACACGAGATATTCATTGAGAGGAGTGTACACTTTGAGGACATCTCTCCTAGCTTGGCCTCTACTACTCTTCCTTCATCCATTGTGGAAAGTGATGTTAGTGACTTAGATGATGATTCTACCTCAATTCCAACTTGTAGGATTATACCTTTGCAAGGTCCACTTGCAGTTGAGGATACTCCTACATCGTCTACTAGACCTCGTTGGGCTCGTCAAACTCCTAATTCAGTAGGTTCACTTGTGGGAGATCCTCCAGACATTCAAAGGACAAGGTCATAACATCAGTCACTTCCACATGCTTTCATTGCTATAGCTTCGGTGCAGCAGGAGATACCTTGTCTTCCAGCTATGGCTTCATGGGATGACTACTTGCCAGATATTGCAGGGTTTCTTCTAGAGTCATACACTACCGATTTGGGAGACATCATTGATAACATTCATCCTTCTTCAGTTGTTGCGAGGGAACACTTTGACCCCCTTTTCCATTCTCCACATGATCATTCTTTTGAGTTTGATATGACTGTGTATCCTTACGTACAACAGTTGGAGGTCTCTTTATCTTCAAAGGAGACACTTGGGTCTTTGGATCATGTTCTACATTCATCTTCATTAGACCCTAACTTGCCCTTTTCTATACTTTTGGAAGGGGCAGCCTTCAGCATCGACATGAGGACACTTGAGCAGCTTTCAGAGACTCCACACAGGTTTTTTCTTGCATCTATCTTTTCAGGTCGGGGAGCCATATTTTATACACCTTTGGATTTGTTTCTTCCTAAGGGAAGGAACATTGTTTGGCGATCATGGAGCAACTCCTTCATCCAGCTTACAACATGTACCCTTGGTGTACATTCTACATTTAGGGAGGGCTACTTTGTCTCCCTTCTTCTCCCTTATGAGGGGACTTTTTCCTCACATGAGGTTTCATTCTTCCCATTCATCTTTGAGAGTTCCTTTATGCATTCATCTCTCTTTTGGGGAGGAGTTTTGTCCCACTGGGTTTTATCCCTTTCTCCGTTTTATGAGAGATTGCATTGCATTTGCACTTGCATATTGTACATGGGTACCTAACATGGCCTAGTAGCTGAGACCCATCTTGCATTGTGAGTTTAAGTGCATTCTCCTAAGTTGCACTTAAGGTGGGTGTTGGTGTAATTAATTATTCACTAATTACACTTTACTTAAGCTTACTTAGGATAATGCATACATAGTGGTTTGCATTTGGGACACTTAGGAGTTTGCTCCTTTAGTTGCACATGGTGTAGGAGAAATTCCACTCTAGGTGGTGATAGTTATCACATTTCCACTTTGTGTTGTTTCCACCTTTAGTGCACTTATCACTAATCATCCTCTCATTGTTGCACATACTTCATTGCACAATGGAGGATGATCCACCTTTGGTGGACATGTGATTCCACCTTTTGAGGGTGATAAGTTATCTCTTTCATATCTCGTAGTTATCATGCCTTGCCTATTCAAACAAGCACATCTTAATTGTACCCATTCATTATCTACTGCAGTTCAGTTATTGCATATTGAGGAGAATAGAATTTATTCTGGTACATATTGTCTCTTTTGTGCTATTCATTGGCCTCTAGATCTTGGGTCCTTTCTATTGGCAAATTCTTACAAAATCCCTTGGAGTTTCTTGGTGGTTTGGATGGAAACCAAATCCATCTTAGGTGTGAATTCATTCAGAATTCACCATTGTGCTCATTATCAGATTGCTGAAGATTTCAAGTGGAAATCTCTTTGGAGGGTTCAGCAGAAATTTGGCATTGAGGAAGTGCTGGAAATATCATTTATTTGCAGGTCTACAGCTGCTAGAGTTTGGAGAACCAAATAAGGGAAATTTGTGGACAAATCTTATTTTGAATGAAGTATTTTGAAGGAATTAATTGCAGATTTGAACTTTTTGAGATTGTGCCAAGGCTCGAAAATTATATTTGAAGATTTTACTGCCCGTTGATGCCATTTAGAAATTTATAGGGTGTTTCAGACCTGCACATCTTCACAAATCATTTTCTGCCCTTGAGGGTCACAAGACAAATATATCACTTCATATCTGAAATCTTGTAAAATACCTAATCTCGGGTATATCCATTTTATGAATTGTTTTAGTCTGGAATAAATTGTATCAGACATTTAATCTAATACATGTTTTAATTGAATTTTGTAAAACAATATGTTCCTTCAAGAGATTTTAATTTTTAGTACTTTCTAAGTTGCCAAGTTTTTGCTGAGTATTTGTTGAGTTTTTGCTGAGTTGAAAATTTTGCGCTTGCTGAGTACTCCTCGAGTTCATGTTTGTGAACTATGTTTCAGTTGATCATTAGCAGTTGCTTCTTTAAAATTCAATCTAAACAATTTCTATTCAAAAGTTTACAATTGTTTGCCGATTCATTCCAAATTTTTAGGACTAATTTTCTGTAGTCTTTGATTCAAAATGGGAAGGCAGATTTTTGACGATATGAGCATAACATGTTTGAGGAATGGATCTTTATTCTTGGTAAAAAAGAACTTCAGAAGACTAAGATGACTATGTTACCAAGATTGACCAGTAGGGAAATAGCATAATGCCATAAACATTCCAACCCTTCTATAGAAGCTCCATCCCTGCAGTCAACACCACATACATTGTTTAACACACAATATTGAATAAGATTTCAGATGTGGATTGAGCCCCCATCATAGCTCTTTGGGCATAATGATAATTTCCTGTATGCCTACACACTCCTTTTACAAATTGTAGGAAATAGCTGTAACATTCCAAACCCTCTAGATTATCTCCATTTCTATGGTCGGCACCACATAAATTCTCTATTACTCAATGCTCAATAGCATTTCACATTTGGATCTAGCCCTTTGTCATAATTTCCTACATGCCTCCAAGGCCCTTTAACTAATTTTAATAATAAGTCAAAGATGTCCAAACCAGGAATGGTTGGTTCCATGTCCAACATGTACCTCCACTTCTAATTGGATTTTAATCATTAATTTGTCTTATACCTCTGATGCATACCAAAATCACCTGTGCATAAATATTAAATATTACATTGTACGCAGTGCATAAATGCATTTGCAATGCACCATTTAAAACTAGTGTAACATCTGTGCAACCCCGTGGCTTATAAATCAAGTGATGCACTGTTTTAGTGGGAAGTTCTTTACAAAGACATGCAATGGACCAACCTACAGCTAGAAGCGCTTGCTCATGAGACTTTGCCATCCTTCAATAATTTAGACATAGTTATCTATTTCCCATGATGATACACACAGGACTGGTTGAACATACTCCAGCCAACAGTATAAATGTTTTTTACATTATATTGTTAATAGGAAATATACTTTTTAGAAATGGGAAACAATTGCAGAAGGAAAAGAACTGACTAGAAGATATTCTACAGATTAAGCCCCCAGAATGAGCTGATTACACCGGAGTTTCAAAACTGGGGCTGAATCTGTAATGAACCCTTTCGGTCATTACTTGAGTTGTTCTAAAATTCCCCTTTAAGGGTTTGAATCGTACTTGGGGATTGTAATTTGTGATGTTTCAAGCTAAGAGAGAATGTCAGTTCCCAATAAGAATAATCTCTAATATACTAAAGCTCTAATTCCTTACTTTACTCCTAATCACTAAACTTAAGTAAGATGGTAGATTTACTGTACTAGGATGCTTGTACAGTCTCCAAGTGGATTCCCTCAAGACTCTACCTATCTCGGGATCTTTCCATCATGTGACCGATTTACCCACCTCTTCCTATACACACTCCCTATCTCCTTATAGTAATTAATGAGTTATTAATGAATTGGCGAAGTATATATTAATATTTTATATTAAGAATATATTATATAACACAACTGATATATAATTTTGATTCCATCGTGTACTGATAAGGAGATTAGATGATTGACATTTTAGATCATTTGTAGATATATTGTTTAGTTAATATTATTATTCACTTTGATTAATTAAATATTTATTGGTTGGTGCTATTAATATTGATATGGATTAATATTAATTATATGTATTGATTAATAAACTATAATGATTGATTATTGATTAATAATTAATTAATTCTATGGATTAACTATCCATTCCTTGATTATATTTCTTTCTAATATTGTTTGTATATCGGCCAAGGTCATATTTTACGATAATCGATCATTGACACTATAGCATATTATTTTGATTGTTAATATTAATATATTATTAATATTACGTTAATTTTATGATCATTTTATATTAATAGTTATTGATTAACAATATTGACTTATATATGTCTTTAGAGATAGGAGATGAATTATATATTCAAGCAATTCATGTGTGTCTTTTAAATTATATATTAATCATGGCTCATGACAGAATCCCAAATGAATAGTGGGATTTGGATGTTAAAACATATCACAAAAGTGTAAAACATTATACAGACTAGAAATCTGTCATTAAAGTGTGATTTTTTCTTTCAATAGCCACATATATTTAGAGATTTTTCATTTTTGTAATGGAAGTCTTAGTCATCTCCAGCCTTAAGCTAGATACCTGGAAGTGTTTCTCTCCTATAAGAAGAATATTTATCATAGTTATATGCTGCACATGAAGTACGCAAGTTATTCAATAAGGGTCTAAGGAGTTCATGTAGGACGGACTTATGCAAAATTTGTATTGTTGCAATGATTGTTTCCTAAGCCTTTCATGCTGTACATCAGTCAAATGAAAAACATTTAATATTTTTTTTTGATTCGCAAGGTTAAAATTGTAAATTAACAATAGACAGTGAGTTGTGTGCATGTATCCAATCACAAATTCTCATGCTTCATAGCATGCTCTTCTACCTCTGGTCATCTTGCTTGTTTAACTGTGTTTGAAAGGAAGGCATTCCAAGTGAAGCAATTTGTGGACCAACTTAAGAAAACTGCAAGATCTGGAGACTTGGTCTATACATACTGGGACGAAAGATTCACAACAAAGGTGAGCGTAAATTGTTATCAAGTTATGGTCAAACATTTTATCACGCTATCTAGAATTTAGTTCAATTGTTTATTACAGGCAGTGGAATCTATGTTGAAGCCTTTGGACTTGCAGCCATCACAAATGAAACAAATTTTGGATAAATTTGCTGCGGTTGGCATTCTCCAGGTAATGATACTTCATGACAGCACAATGCTAGTTTTCATGTCCAATGTCTTTTACATATGAGTGCATCAATTTTTGTTATGGTCATGCTATGTAGGGTTGTCTGGACGATTTCCAACGCCAGGTAAAGCACTGTGTAGAGCCGGATTCATGAAAGTCACTATGCCAGCTTCCAACACAGTGTTTCCTCTTCACATATATTTAACTCTAAACCTTTAAAACATTTACATTTCCTCATTTTCCAATTTCAATTCACTTTGCATTTGTAGTAATGGGGTTTTTCTTTGAAAGCAACTGGCAGAAAGTGTATTTGTAAATTGTGTAAATTGTGTACATAAAAATAATCTTTTGCTGAGTGGAAACATGCTATCCATGGATTTGCTATGTCAAGATCATAGTATAAGCTTATTGGCATATTCTCATTTTTTATTATACTCGTATATTGGCTTCTAGAGTATTTGATGCTTGCATTTTTTGGGTTAACATGATGTGATGAAGACATTGATTTAACTGCTCCAATATTTGTGAAGAGGAAAATTGATTTAGCACTTATTGGGTTTTAAACTATTGTCCATCAGGGTGCTTTACCAATTTTTAGTTTCCATATCCTTCTCCAGTTCCTATTCTCATCCTGTTGAAGCACCTCGCCATTCTTTTCGCCTGGCCTGTTTCCTATGCTATTTTCTTATTTAAATATTGCTTTTGGGAATTTGGGGTTTACTTCTAGGTGTCCCTGTTCAATTTCTCATGTTTCCCCATTCCCCCAAAAGGACTCAAGAACATATTTTGTAAATTCCAATGGAAGTCACTAAATTATTTCATGCTACCAAATTGATTCCACAAAGCTCCCCAGTGGAACCAAATGCATAGGTAACCATACTAGGGAGTTGGACCTCAAAATGTTTATTACCTTGGGAACTCAAGTGGCTGATTTGAAATGTCCCACTCCTAAATTTGGAACCAATTTTTGCGATTTCCTCAAGCTTGTTGTATAGACATCTCATTAAACACTTTATGTCCTCACTAATTTTTCACCATATTTTTGTTATTTCCCTCATTAAGATTTTGTTAAACAGTTTGTATGAACAGTAATTGAAAGTGTTTTAGTTTGTAATAGTTTCAGACCAAGTAAGCAATTCATATATAAAGATCTTGATAAGCATTAATAAAAGCCTTTCATTTATAATAAGAAATCTGTCATTATTTCCCAGATATACAGAGCTACAACAAGATGGAAAGCTGCTACAGAAATACAATGCCAGAAAGGTCTATATCTGACCTGTACGTGCAAATTACAACTTTTGATGTTACAGACCTTGAATTCATCAAACACCAATGCTTAGAGCCTTCAGATGTAGCCACAGATGGCTTGTAGACCGTGTATAGTTCCACCAAAAGATTTGGAGAAGCTGTTGTATGTTGAACACACCACAACACTTGGGGGGTGGGTGAGGGTGAGTCAGTCTTCAGTAATTCTTTAATCTTTTTCAATCACAAACACTTATCAATCATCTTTAACCAACTAAATATCAATTAAAGATAAACCAATAAACACCAAACACATGAACACCAAATTTTTACGTGGAAAAGCAAATATGGTAAAAACCACAGTGAGAATCACACTCACTATATGAATAATTAAATACAATGTTTTAAGCTCAAGGCCAAGGTAGCTTAGTACTCCTGATTTGGACATACAGAATAAGGTGCACAACCTTAGGGTAAGATACAATGGACTTGCAAGTTGGGGAACGATCCTAGGGAAAGATACAAAAGGACTTGAAGACTGAAGCTCACTACTTCAGCGCAAGATATAGATGTGCACAAGTTGACAAAAGGACACACTGTCTTAAAGCAGGCACGAAGACATGATGAATTGAAATGAATGGAATCTCTTGATCATGAAACTATCTTTGAACCTTTGAGTCAAGCAACTAATATCATGGCAAACACAACACACACATCCATTGCCTCAAACTGTCATACTAAAAGATGTGATCGTTAAAGCACATCACAAACTGATATTCACACTTTTGCTTCACTACATATACTTCCATATCATTCACAATCAATCCACACTTCAAATCAAGCATCCACACATCATAAATCAACTTATTCACAAAAACTCTCAACAAGGTGGGCCACACAATTTACAAAAAGTTGACCACCAGGAACAATTGCGGTCCATTTTAGGAGATAAATGTAATGTCCCCAATTTTGGTGAGTTATTAATTAAATTAATTATTTTAAAGTTGTCCAAATAAACTAAATAATAAAAGCATAATTTAATTTAAATAAATTTAATTAAAAGTGACTAAAAATAAAGATATATTATAAAGTCACTTTATTGAATACAATTCTCTAGCTTGTTCAAGAAGGAAGGTTCATCTAATTGTAAATGATATATTGGATTTGATGAAGTTGATTGGTGCTTTGCATTAGGGAATTGTTGGAGACAAAAACCTTTAGTGATCAGAGGGGTTGGATGAAAACCCAGTTCTTCTTGGGAGTGGATTCATGACAGAGTCCACAATTAGGCCAAACTTGCGAGAGTCGAGACAAATTTACGGATAAGTTGCTTATATAATTAATGGCGAGGTTTCCCTGAGAAGTTTGTATTCTAAGTTCATAATCTCAAACCAAGGCTTTAATTATGATCACCAAGAGGGCCGAACCGAATAATGTTTGATCTCTGAAAACATATTATAATGGTTGGGATTTATATTATATTTTGATCACTTTAAATATTTATGGGCATAATATTATTGTAGCCTACTTCATATGTTGTTGGTGACTCTTCATAATATAGATCATGGGACCTTATTCCTCTAATCAAACTTTGGTTCAAGATTATATTAGATGGCATCAAAGAATATGGGAAATTTGTGTGGGTCATGTGGATTACAAAGAAATATTTTTGAGTTTATTATAACGACACTTGGGTGCAATATTTATTTGTGAATGCATCGACAACTCTCTAATAATTGATGTGGGGTTTAATTATTTAAGTGCAATATTATGCCACAATGTAATGTTTGAAGAAATATTTTTGTGTGCCTGTTCCATTGTTTTGGAAAATACAAGGGGTATATGTGCTATAAATATTTGAGTGGAGACTAATTGGAACTAAAATTATATATTATAATTAGACTGATTCATATTGTGGTTGGACGCGGTATTGGAACTTGTTGATGTGAGTTTTGTTCCACTACATCATACATAATCAAATACTTAGTATTCCAAGTTAAAATTCTAAATCTCCAACTCTCTTGAATAAGGATGCTCATATGCTAAACACTTTTAGTCAGTTTTATGATGGGATATGTTGGTTATAACAAAGGGACTTACACTATTCATTAAATGGATATCAACTTGTCTTTAAGTTCTTCAAATCAAAGAAGCTCAAGGGAAAGGGTTTAGATAAAGTTATTCTACTCCTAGAATGCAATAAATAGTGGATGTTTTTGTGACTCTACTAGACTTAGTTTAGCCACTGACATCAACCAAACTAGTGCAATCTCCTAACGTAAAATATAAGACGTTCAAACTACTACCATCCATTAACACCATCCATGAATGTATATCAATGTGTAATCAATAATCGAAGTTAATTTCATATAAATGTCATTTGACCACACAAGGCAAACTTACAATCAACAAGCAGCTAGTGGTTTGGTCTAAGCAAGTTCACCAAAGATACATCCAAAATCACTTCCATTAAACTAAACACTACTTCTAAACAATTCTAAGTGAGGAATTGGAGAAACTGTTGGCATTATGTTTAGTTGTCATTATGTGTGTGAATTATGTACCTGCAAAGCTGCAACACAACACTTACAATAACTTATTATATCAATTGTTAGTATGATCAATCAATCAAAACAAAGAACAATTGAAATTGAATTATTGCTCTCTAACTAACACGAGTACGAAAAGGATTTAAAATTGCTCTTAGATTATAATCCTAAATAGTGACAATGCATGTTAGAAGGAGAGATTCAAAGAAATATGCAATTAAACACATCAAATTCATTCAAATTAGCATGAAAGCCATTGATTCATCAATTCATTACTCTTAACCAATTGAAATGTTATCTAATTAGCTATGAAATCACAATGAGCATATGAAAGCAATGAATTCAAATTATCTATTAGCAAAATCAAAGAGTTAGGAGCCATTGGAGATTTGAAAATTCTTCTTTTATAGAATCTTGAGAATTTGAACGGTCATGATGCATCCATGAGGAGTGGTTGAGATGCTTCCAAATTTGATCCATGTGAGTGATCCATATGATTATCTCTCATTGGTTTGAGGTGTCTTTGTTGTCTCCTTAAAGGTGACATGTCATTTTAAAAGGTTTTATTCATTTATTTTAATTAATTACTCTAGCCATGCATTTAATGGGTTTGATTTAATTAATTAGGCTTAGAGGTAATTAATGCAATTTTGCTAAATTCTTCGATGATAAATGCTTGAATTATGATATTTTAGTGATTTTATCAAATTTGATTAATTATGTTAATAATCAAGAATCAAATTAACATAATTATGGTTTTATCCCAAATTAGCGCAAATAGGGTCTTTGGTTCTATTAGCCCAATTTTAGGTGATTACATTTGCCCCTTTTTGAATTGCTTTGCGAACATCACAAAGATTAAAAGAAAATTTGATTTAAAACATAATTCATGTTACCATATTTTTCATCATGCAAAATAATAGACAAATAGTAAGGGTGCATTCTGATGTTTTCATTTAAATAGTGCTTTTCAAGTTATGTCAATCATCATTTTGTTATTGCATTCATATCAGATTTTCATTTGTACTCTAAGTATTGATCATGTTCCAAAAAGTTCTAAATTCATAATTGATCATTACATTGTGCATTCATACTGAATGTAATTTACAAAAAAGTTCTTTCATACTTCATATTTCTTATCAATAAACAGAGTACACAGTGCAAAATAGAAAGAAGAGATAGGGGTATGAGTGAGTCTTCTGCATTGCCTTGAAGTTGTCTGCATATCTGGAGCTGATTGTCGGGTCTGGTCCTAGTCCTCTGGTCTCTGTCCAAGTCTGCATCTGTCTGGGTCTTATGTTTTTAAGAGTTGTCCTGCATCATGGTTAAGAGTTTGTTAGATCCAACTGGATCTAAGCAATGCAAAAAGAATGAGAACATCATACAACATCAATTCTTTCATAGTTGCATATATTTCTGATATTCAATGCAATAGCAAAATGAGTATGTACATAAAGTGAAAAGCAGTGTTAAAAGACAGTTGTGCAACTTTATGTTAGTGAACACGCCAGTGGTCTAATGGATGCCCAAAATTGACCACTGGGTCATGTTCACTAACATAAAGTGTTTCTTTTGATGTTTCAAGCTTAACAAAGAACTACATTGTTCAAAATAGACTGGTATTCTTCACAGTCAAAAAATCAAAAGGGATGCAGTGTGTTGTTCAGATATTGTTCATATGCTGAATATATGCTAAATACCAAGATTAAGGTCACATCCAATCTGTTTATGGGTGTCACGAGCCCGTGCTCGAACCCCATAAATAGATTGCATTACTGAAAGTGAAAATTTGTGATGTCGATCTTGTCATATCTGAATCATTGGTTTACCACAGGTTATCAAATCATTTGCAATCATATATTTTGGTGCTCACTGCCAAAGTGCTCAAGAATGATACAGTCTGAAAACATGCAGCCAAGTATACCAAAGACAACCATGCTATGTAAAAGATGCAGAGGAAGTTGCTGCAAAAGAATGATGAATAGCTGAAAATGATTGATGAATTATTTAAGCAGTTGGAAATAAAATCAGATAGTCACAACATGTTTTAAGAATTGAGCATGTATAGAGAAGCAACAGCTAAAGGCAACTAAATCAGTAGCAATGAGTAGCCAAGAGAGGAGGATAACTGAGAAAATCAAGGTATCTTGGTTGTTATTGGCCAACAAGGCATACATTGTTGTAAGGCACATGGTGGTTACTATTTTAGTTGACAAGCTAGAACAAAACTGAGCCTAGGGGACTGAGCTAATGATTGATAAGGAACAGTTAATACAATGAAATAATAACTGTAGTTTTTAATGCCAACAAGGAAAGGCAACCAGGTACTAGCATGAAGCATGGATTCAGGTAACTATCAAAATGATGTTACATTTTGAGGTAACAGATAGCTATTAATTTGTATTGCTAACAATAAACGGAAAAGCTCTACATTTATGACACAAGCATTGCAAAGAGTAGATCACAGCTTCAATCAGTATATTCAAAGGCACAGTGCCAGGAAGAGCTCCAGTAAACAACCAATGGAAGCTCAAGTTCATATAATCAGAGGATGAGTTTTCAGCCGTTAAGAACTCAAGCAAATAAACAAATAAATCAAGATCCATTCACAACCGTGTATTAAAGAGTGCGAGTTCATTATGCAAAGGAAATGATTTTCAGAAAACTACAAATCTAACTGCTGGCGTTGATGAAGATCTTTACTTCCAAGTCATAGTCAAGTTCACGTTTCTTCAACAATGAGTAAGTCATAATGAAACACCCAGTCAAAACTAGTACATTGCAGTCTCTAGTCGAATATGCATCAGTCACAGAACTTCAAAGTCGAGTTCATATGAAATGGTCAAATACAATCAGTTTTCTTTTCAAAAAACCAAGAAAGAAAGCCTAAGTCACAGCAACCAAGAAGTTCAAAATCAATGCACGTATACAATGGAAGATAAAATTCATTTGATTTTGAATCAACCGACAACAAAGGAGGTGCAAGGAAAAATACAAGGAAAAGAAATTGATACTTATCTTGAGTTCACTGCTGTCCATAAGCTTACGTTCAAAGCTAAGCTCTTCACCACAAAAAAACTAGTGATACTGAGTTTTCTTCATAACTCGAGATCACAAGAGAGCAACCCGTGTTTCACCCTTGAGAGCCGGTCGTAGCTTTCAGTCGGAAGTCAAGGAAAAGAACAGTCAAGCCGAGCTTATGGGTATGAAATGGGAGTTCCCAGATAAAGCTCGTTGCAATCATGTCATGTTCAACAAATGAAGGCCCGAGAATAACTAGTCCAAGTGCTAGTCAATCTAGCTGTGATTTATCAAAACACCAAAACTTGAGTTTTGAGCTCTTGTAACAGTTATGGATCAATCAATGCCAAGTCATAGTAGCAACTCGCAAGACGCCAACAACAGGGTCTTGCCCGTAGATTATCAAATTCAAGAAGTTTATTGCCATCACAACCCAAGTTACAACTTAGAGCTCGATTTTCATACTCGATGCTCAGTGAAAACCAGAGATCACTATCAGAAATTAGAGCAGAGACAAATCAAATGCTTCGTTGAGCTAGGGTTTTACAAGTAGTGTTTCCCCAAAATTCTCAAGAACACAAAAATCAATGCGAGAACCAAGATGTGCCAAGTTTCATAAAATTCTGAAGTCGACTGGCAAAGGAAATAAATGTCATTAACTGCAATGTACGTGGACAACTAGCTCAAGAAACCGCCAGTATCAACTTGCACAAGCCTTTGGAGATTTTTTATTAATAAGCTTAAATTGTATTCAAATGCCTTAGTTTATTTTTGTAATAATTTAAACTCAAGTCTTTTTAGGCTTTAGTTTAAATTTAATATTTAGGCTTAGTGGTATTTTGAGTTTTTCTCAATAATATATTGTAAAATATTGGTAATATCTTAATAAAGATATATTTAAAAAATTACCAATATTAGGGCTTGTTCAGTGCTAGTTTGGAGCCAAATTTTGGGAAAAGGCTATTTATAGCAATTTTGAGCTTTTCTAGGGTGAATTTTTAGGGCAGATTAGATTTATGGATTAGGGTTTGGAGGGCTATTTAGCAGAGTCAGATTGTCAGTTTTAGGGGTTGCAGATTTTGGAGAGAGGGCATATAGTGAACACATTGTTCCTAAGTGCTTTGAAGGCCATTTTGTAATCATTTTTGTCAAATTTTGGAGGGAATGAACTAGATATTTTGACTCATATTTGTGAAATTGTTTTGATATTGGATCTTGTTTTCATCTTTTCTAACAAGTGTTAAATCATTTATTATCTAAAGGAAGTGAGTAGATTTCTGTTCCTTCTCAAGATAATCAATTGCTCCAAGACCTTGTATGAGAAATGTATATTTGTTGATTATCCAAGCTATTTGTGGTAGAACCCTGAGAGCATGTTTTGTCAACCTATATGTTGAATAGAGATTCAGAATATTGAGATCTTCATTTTTTAGTCAAGATTGATGTTTCATCGTTTCTGCAAAGTTTGAAATATTTATTGATGTATCACCCTAATCTTTTAGTTATAGTATTCTTTTCCCTTTTCCCAACAAATTGCAAATCAGGAAAAGTGATATTCCATATTTTATAGGAACCGGCCTAGAATTCGGAGATTCCTCTTCATTCATAGTCTACCCACAGCTAGGAGAGGTTTCCATTGTTAGGATAGAATTGTTGTTTTGCCTTAATGCTTGATTTAGGGTGACAATTCTAAGCCTGAACAATTCAATAGAACTGAAAGATTCAAGGAGATTTAGAGAGCAACAAGAACTACTTTGAACTCAAGTGATTTAGAGAGCAGTGAGGACCACTTTGATTTCGAGGAGATTTAGAGAGCAATGTCCACTCTGAAAGATTTAGAGAGCAGTAAAGAAAACTACTCTTAATTTGAGAACTCCGAACTTGATCGAACGAAATCCTACTTGATTTGAAAGTCATCAATTCTGAACTTGATTGAATGAGAATTGACCATACCGATTGCGAGCTTGATTGAACGAAAATCGATAAGAGATTTAAAAAGAAATTCTAGTTAAATTTGATTTGCAATAACTGAAGATGCTAACAAATAACCAATTTG